>JAMPIV010007144.1:0-337250 GCA_024509875.1 Oreohelix idahoensis | reverse complement strand
CTATGAATGGAGTTTAAAACCTGTTGGCACCGATAAAATGACTACCAAACATCTGCTTTAAAACGCCCAACTTATGAGTAACAAAGAAAGCACATGTTATGGCCGTCACCAGTACCGTTCCTATAAAAACTCTATGGAGATATAAATAGCCTTAAGCTGACCTCTGCTTTCTTTGAAATATTAAAGTAGACGTCTGAGAGTGTACAAAGATGTAGAAGACGAGAAAATACTTTTTTTCTTACGAAGACGGCATCAAATTCTTGGTAGTCACTTTAGTAATGTCGAATTTCAGTGTTAAATGCTACGCCCCATGTAAACTTGTGTTATTAAATCAATGACACGTAAAATGAATGTGTAAATCATGATTTATTGTTAATTCTAGGCCAGTTTATGTTGAAGTTTAGTGGATTAGTAAAGTGTTAGGCTTAAAAAGAAGTCTCGGGTTTGAAGTCTTTTCGAGTAGCATACCCACCCTTTAACTGTTCACCCCTTTTTACCTGTATTTTTTTTATTTAAGGTGTTTGCTACATTCCTTTGTGTAGCGCGCCACTTTCAACCATTCACCATATACATGGAACTGTTGGTTATATCAGGTTTTTACCTGCACACAGTTAATTCAGTATTTATCTTACGTGTTCATTTAAGGCATACAGCGCGAGAGACGTTTCCAGCGTGCCTTTAAATAGATTGACTTTACGTGCATGATCATACTAGCCAGTAGATACTAGAGGTGGGCAAATTGACACACTCAACTGTTTCGAAACAGTTAGCGCAGTGATTTAAACTGTTTCGAAACAGTGAGTCGACACAACGACACAACGACACAATTGCCCGTATCGGGGAGAAAGAAGTCTCTTATAGACAGTACCGGCGCGGGTATACATGAACTGTGTGAGACACTTTCCTCTGTTTTTACTGTCGTGTGTGAAAATCTATGGCGTTTCGTGTGACCACAATTCAATATTTTTACACAAGTCTTCATTATGATGTAATAAAACGTAGATATGATGATAGCTGCAGTATATGGGAAAATAATAAAAAACAACAATAATAATAACAGTAATAATAACACATGATATCAAACTAGAGTAAGCATTGTTTCGACACATACCGTCATACACACACTAGCCATCTCTAGTGCCTAGTCATACTTGAAGTTGACGAACCCTTGAATAATAAAATACCAGAACACACGTTACATTTTACTTTGTTGTCTTTGATCTTTACAAAATAATCCCAAAACAGGGCTTCTCCCCGCCATAAATGAAGATTAAATGAGGTTGAACACAAGTTTTAAAACACTATTTTATGTATAAACAAAACACGTTTTCTTACGAGAGCGCCTGAAGTCAGGAATCAAGAGTACCGTAACATGCGTATAATTAGCGCTTGGATGAAAAAGAACTATGGAACTGTTTCGAAACAGCAGACTACAAGTAAATTAACTGAAACAATGAGACATGAGTCGTGACACCCTAGTATGCAGATTTACTTATTCTCGTTAGTACAAATCTATGGTATTTCGTGTGACCACTGTTAAGAATTTTACACAGTCGTTTTCATTATGATGATATGCAAGGGGAACATGCTGACAGCTGCAGTAAAAGTGAAAAAAATTATAATAATAACAGTAATAATGACACATTATATAAAACTAGAATAGGTACAGTCAGCGACAATGATTCAACTCAAACCGAGCAGACACCTAATAGTAGTAAGCCTCTTTCAGTCCTGAGGAATTATTTTAAAAAAAATTATGACTTGTTTGATTTTCCATACTATCTATGAACGCCATATGTAGCGCACGCTTGACACATGAGACAATGATACAGTGTGCCTTTTGCAAAACAGCGAAGCAGACGGGAACTGAAGCTGCTGTTCGAAGCAGGCTATGTGTCGAATCTGCGTGAGACAATGTGTCTCTGCAAAACAGACAGGACGTGACACTGTTTCGACACCGCAAAAATCTGCGCATCGAATCGTTCGGGTACGACGCAGTTTCGACACATTGTTTCGACACATAAACACAGTAGCCATCTCTAGTAGATACCCCTGCTGACCTCTTGTCTATAAACCAATAGCCACGCCAGTTTAACAAGCTGTTGACCTAAATAGTAGAGTCAACTTTAAATGCAAAGATAATCTAAGAGTGACTCCTCCTCATCCCATTCCCCCCCCCACCCCCCCCCCCCCCATTCTTTAATGTACTCTTGTCTGTCTGTTATAATAGAATAAATTCACACTTGTAACATGGGCTACAATCAGTGTTGGTTTCAGATAAACGCAAATAATTGTTACTTGAAGGTAACTATTAAAAAAAGTTTCCTTTTGTCACCCAGGCCCCAAAATTATTTCATACCTGATGTGAATTAAAAGTGACCTTAAGGCCGCTTACACACGAGCGTTTCTTGACGCGCGGCACACAGTGATTATTGTTCCTCGTTCGCCCTTAGACTTCCACATTAGTGACTAATAAAGGCGCGAGTCAGCTCAAGGTCCTTGGCATCTCCAGTTTTTCGTGGCTAGAAGTAGAAGTAGGTTGTTGTCAAATGCTACTCCGTTCACTGCTGTATATTTGGCAGGGCTGCAGCAGTTCGGCTGGGTGGACCCTGTCGAGGCAATGGGTCCCGCTTTCTTTCCACCTGGCGGGTCTCTTTGGGTCGAG
Source organism: Oreohelix idahoensis (assembly GCA_024509875.1). Lineage (NCBI taxonomy): Eukaryota > Metazoa > Mollusca > Gastropoda > Stylommatophora > Oreohelicidae > Oreohelix > Oreohelix idahoensis. Next base: position 334,585 of record JAMPIV010007144.1, on the reverse strand, counting down.
CACCACCTCTTGTCATGTTTTTATCTGTCATCTTAAAGGCGGTTTGCGTTGCACTATGTTGTGCGCCGTGCGGTCCAGTGCATCCGTCTTCAGCATGCATTTATTTAGACTGCTTCCCTACCGTTTGGTTTTTCGTGACTTCCCTGTAAAGCAGCAATGATTTAAAGGGAATCTTGAGAACCAACTATTAGACAAGGAGACAACATAATAATAGACACTTCTGACCTGAACGGACTGATGGGAACTGAGGCGTGTGTGTCAGTTACTGTCCGTTTTAGCAGAACAGGAAGAGATGAGCGGAGAGGAGGGTAACATGTTCGGTCACACATTAAACAAGATAAACGCGTCGTTTGTTTCATCTCCGTTGAACTTTAATGCACGACAGTTTCAGTTTGTCCATATTCTTGCGAATGCCACACTACTTGTTGTATTCCCCACATTCAGTCAGACGTGACACCGAAACACAGACGGCAGCCTCTTTTATAGTTCATCCTTCTGGGCAACAATAAAATTAATCAGCTCTTATTTTCGAACAACAAAAGAAAGAAAAACAAAATGTTGTCTCTATAGGCCAACGTTAATAATTTAATTAATTTCATATAATTTAAACGAACCACAACTGCAAGAATGCTTGAATGCTTTCGTATAGGTTCCTGCAAGGTGGCCAGCTACAGTGGTGGCTCATTGCATCATTAGGAGTGAACAGGAAAATGATGATGATGATAAACGTTACACAATGTCCAGGAGATAAACATGGTAAATAGCATATCCACTGTCAACGTTCAAAATTGGAGGGACAGACGATGATATCAAAGTAAGAATACAAAAAAGCAAGAGGGCCGATCATTGCATTAGTAAATATATAGAGATCCGAAGTCCAACACAGAAATAAGAATCTTCAACTCAAATGTCAGGTCAGTCCTATTGTATGACCCCTGAAATATGGAGGGCAACAAAAACAACAACCAAAAAGTTAAAAACCATCTGCTTGATAACACACAGTCAGCATACAGGAAAAATCGCAGCTCCGAAGACCAGCTAGTATATCTAGCCCAGGAAGTAGATAATGCCTTTCAGGAGAAAAAGAAAGTACTGGCTGTTTTTGTAGACTTGACAAAAGCCTTTGATAAGGTATGGAAAGAAGGACTCCTCCTTAAGATGCTCAACAGCAAAATTGAAGGGAGAATGTTCAGCTGGATACGGGACTTACTCCGATACCGCACAGCAAGAGTAAAACATGAGCCATCGCATCACTCTTCAACAGGGTGTGCCACAAAGAGGAGTTATCTCCCCCACACTTTTTATCATATATATAAATGATATTGCAGAGAAACTGTCCGGGCATATCTCCAGGGCTTTTCATGCTGACGATTTTGCTGCCTGGTGTGCTGCTGAACATTTGCCTACTGCGAAGTTCAGGATGCAAGGAGCACTAAATACCATCGGAAAATGGGCATCAGACTGGGGAGTACAGATAAACCTCTCCAAGACAGTAGCAACCTGCTTCTCTCTGTCAAATCGCAGAGAAACGATCAAACTGCAACTAAATGGAAGTGAGCTTCCAATCGAGGAAAACCCAACATACCTGGGAGTCAAGTTGGATACCTGGAAGCCGCACATAAAAGCAGTAGAACAGAGAGCAACAAGAGAGCTCTCTATTATGAAGAAACTGGCTGGCACAAGTTGGGGGGGCAAATACCAGCATACTTAAAAAAATCTATACTGGCACGGTCAGGCCTGTACTTGAATATGGCATGTCAGCCTGGGCCACGGCATCTAAAACAAACACAGAACGTCTAGGGAAAGTGCAAAATTCAGGCCTTAGATTAATCACTGGAGGGATGAAGACTTCTCCAATCCAGGCAATGGAGAGATACACCAATATCCGCTCTCTTGATGACAGACGTGAGGAAAAGGTATTCACTCACAGCGAGAAGCTTCTACGAATGCCAAGTCATCCAATGCATGCCAAACTCCATAGTTTGACAAAGAACAGGCTGAAAAGAACCGGCTTCTTAAACATCTCCAAACATCTGCATCGATGCCATGAAGACCTCCTCCCAAACCGATCCACTGAGATTGAAATGTTAATTGATTACGAGGAGCCAGACGACTGCCATGAAAATATATCTATCATCACAGAAGTCCATGAAATAAAAAAGAAAGGCCACCAGACCCCTCAACAACTAAAAACTTTGGCTCAAGAAATGATTGAAGAAAAGTACAACCCGAAGGAGTGGACACACTCATACACAATTAGATCCTCTGAGGGGGCAGTAAAAAACGGTGGAGGAGGCATTTTTATAAGATTCCTAAATGGAAAGATCATCCGAAAGGCCTTCCCAACTGGAAATATCTCCTCCAATTTCAGGGCTCTCTTGATTTTTCCTGAAGCTGGCGGAGAGAGAAGATCATGTCTGTTGTTGATCTGCCAGCTCGGAATCCACACTGTGCCTCTGGATATATGCGCTCAGCTAACTTGTGTAGTCGCATTATATATATATATATCTTCTTCTTTGATCCATAACCGCCAACCGTCAAAGCAGTCAGCGGCCATCACGCCTGGTGGCGTCTTGTAGGGCAGCAACAAATTGATTCCACTTTGCTCGGTCGGCGGCCATCCTTCGTACGTGCCCCAACTGTGGTTCATTCTTTGCATCTCAGCTTCCACAGTTCTCCGCCAAGTTGTTTTTGGTCGGCCTCTCTTTCGCTTTCCCTCGGGGGTCCATAGCATAGCTGTTCTTGCGATGGTATCAGGGTCCCTTCTGAGGACATGGCCAACCCAACTCCAGCGTCTGCCAGCTATGATGGTGTGTATGTCCTCCTGGTTACTCCGAATAAGTAGTTCTTGGTTGCTGATGGTGTTTGGCCAAAAGATTCGGAGAATTTTCCTTAGGCAGATTGTGTGGAAGGAGGACAGTTTCGACATTTCCTTCTCTGTTACTCTCCAACATTCCGCACCATAGAGAAGCACAGAAGTACGCAGCTCTCATACAGTCTTAATTTGGTGTTTGTGCTGTACTGGGAAGACTTCCAAATGTTGTTGAGAATAGCAAAGGCTGTTCTCGCTTTATTCATTCTGTTGTTAATGTCCTTGCTTGTTCCGCCGTCAGGTGTTACTATGCTTCCTAGGTAAGTAAATGTGTCTGTCTGTTCTAACTTCTGGTTCCTTACTGTTATTGGCTCAGGATTGCCCACATTTAGTGTCATGACCTCTGTCTTCTTCAGATTGATGTTCAGGCCAACCTGCTGGCCATACTTATTCAGTCTATCAGTTTTGTCTTGAATGTGTTGGTGTGAATGCGCGAGCAGTGCAATGTCATCTGCATATTCCAAATCTTCCAGTGTAGAAAACGTTGTCCATCTAATTCCCCTTGGACTGCCCTCTGTTGTCTGGCGCATCACCCAATCTATGACTGTCAAAAATAATGTTGTTGATAAGGGGCATCCCTGTCGTACTCCTGTTTTCACTTCGAAAGTTACATTAACCACTAAAGTAAATCTAATATATATATATATATATTTATATATATATATATATATTATATATATATATATATATATATATATATATATATATATATATATATATATATATATATATATGTGAAATAGACAAAAAGTCGCTGACCAGTGGGAGACATAACACCTTTGGGGAATTCCGTGGTCAAATTTTGAATCAAAGTTAATTTTGCCATCTTTTGCCGACCGCCAGACCCCGGCAGCGAGCAAACTGTCTTTTGATCTTCGCTCATCTGTAGCCAATTACATTCACGAACGAACGATGAGAAAGGGGGGGGGGGGGGGTAACTGTGATTGATTATCTCCCCTTTTCTCTTTCTACGTGCATCTATCAAAAGGTACAACTTTTGAATAACCGCTCTTGATTCTACAAATATACGACCCGTCCCCTCTCTCTACACGTGAAACGGTCTGATATTAAACATTCCTAGTGCCTGTAAGACAATAGAGAAAAGAAAAAAATTTGGCGTGGCTAAATTATGAGTGAGACAGATATCAAGTACAAAGGTTCTGCATTAACAAAACTAATAAGCAAGAAAAGGTGGAAACAGGTGGAAGCAAAACGTGTAGATATCATGTAATATATTTACATACGTCTGTCACACAGACCACCGTTTTCCGCCTGAGAACTGGCCACTGCAGATTACTTGGCCATCTTTATCGCCTCAGGATATCCCACACAAATGAATGCCCATGTGGAACTGGAATCCAGACCCCAGAACACATTCTCCAGAACTGTCCAACCCATGATGAACCGCGACGTGCGACCTGGCCAAGGGGTGCTGAGCTCCAGCAGAAGCTATGGGGCTGCCGCGCCGACCTGGTAAAGACTGTGGACTTCGTCCTGGCGACAGGCCTGCAGATTTAGCATGACTACAAACTGAACGCAGAAGAAGAACAGATTTCATAAATGTGTGCTTGCGTAGAATAGAAAAATTGAAATGGTATGACAAAGTCACAAATTTGGAACTGATGACAAGTGCCAATGGAATAAGACGTGAGAAGAGAACGGTGGCGATTGATAGGACACACATTGAAGAAACCTGTTGATAACATTACAAGGCAGTACTTATTCTGGAATCCTCGGGTAAGAAAGGCAGAGGTAGACCAAAAACACACGGAGAAGTGGAGACAGAAGGGAAAAGGATGAAGAAGACTTGGAAGAACTTGAGATGGTGGCACATGACGGGAGGACTTGACATTTGTTTTTTGAAGGCTTATTCTCCTTGGGGAGCTAAAGGGTATTGATTGACTGATTGTGAACGTTTCTTCTTATCTTTCTCCTTCTTCTTCTTCGTACAATCTCAGACGTATAGTTGAATAGTTTTAAAGAAAGCAGTGGTCAGCTTGAGGCTATTTGTGTCTCCATAGAGTTTTTCCATGAATGGAACTGGTGACCACCATATGTACTTTCTCTGTTACTCATAAGTTGAGCATCTTTGAAGCAGATGTTCAGCAGTCATTTTACCGGTTCCACAGTTACACTCAACGGTAGTTCCTATCTTTAGCTTGTTGAATAGATGATATCCCAGTCTGTTGTGGCCCGTGCGGAGTCTGAAGATTATCACTTGTTCTTTTCTGCTGAGCTGGTAATATGCATCATTTTGTGTGTGTCGTGGATGCTCTGCATCCCATTTGTTTCTATTTCTGGTTTTGATCAAACTATTTTGCCTCTTCGAAAGTTATGCTTATATCAGGCTGAGGTAGCTTTCCCCTTTCTTTTGCCATTCTGTCGGCCTCTTCATTGCCCGGGATGCTACAGTTAGATGGGATACATGGTATCACAACCCTTTTGAATCGTTGACATAGTTTGTGGAGCACTACTCTTAGGACATCCAGGTCTGCATTACTTTGGCGCCTCAGCATTGCAATTACTGACAGTGCATCTAATAAGAAAACAACTTGTCTCTCGGTGCTTTCCTCTCCCATTAGAAGTGTGTAGCCTTAGATGGGTTCGGTTGTTCGATACCGCATTTATGGGAACTGCTCTCATCTTTGTTGTGATTGACTCTACAGAGTTGCTTCGCATTTATTCTTGGTAAATTTGATGGTCTGTTAGTCTTGAATTTTTCAGCATGTTGTTGGGCCCTGCTATCTCTTCTATCCTCCATATGTAATCTTTTCGAATTATTTATAGGTGTTGTCTTCATGCCGCCCGTTATAATTCCTAGTGCTTGGTTTTGTAGTCTGCTGATTTTATCGAAGTTTGACTTAGTTACTGTTGCCCATACTGCAAGGCCTTATTCAAGGACTGGTCTCACTCGCCCTGTGTATAGTGTCCTTAACACCCTCTCATCTGCTCCCCAAGCTGTTCCAGCAAGTTTTTTTTAATGACCGCCAGTCTTTGCCTTGCCCTCATTCAGTCTCCTTCTACTTGTTTTTTTCCAAGACAAACAGCGACCAAAAGTACTGCCTAGGTAGTTCTGGATTTTCAAACGTTTAAATTCATGGATACCGTCGATCACAACCGAGATCAGACGCTATTTAGTTGCTATACATTGAATTAGCTTAAATTAAATAACCGAAATATATGGCACCAGCAAATGCCTTCTGAGTTATTTCATCTTTCTAGACATGGCCTAAAAAAACACCAAACCACTGACTGTGGACAACATCGAACAGTAAGCCGCATCGGTCAGTTACAAATATAATATTAAAAATTATCGCGTTGAGGATATGAAAAGGGACCATGCCTTCCGTCACTGTTTTTTCCAGACTATTATGTCTTTTTATATGACCGAAAAATTTCAGCTTCCTTATTGCGATGGTATTTAGGAGCCAATGTTCCTGTACGTTTAGTGAGTGCAGTACTTCTCTAATATTAGGTTAAAAAAAAAAAAAGGTAGAGTTGAACAAGGCTGTATGTTATTCCCTGATCTTTTGTCTTTGTATAGGAAAACATCATGAGATGTATTGATGTGGGAGGAATAATTGTCGGAGGACGTTATAGCAACGTCAGATATGTGTACGGCAGTTTTAAAAGCAGGTAGCAGAAAACAAAATAGACCTTCAGCGCATCTATCGCCAGCAACATTAGCAACGAAAACAGCAAAAAAACATAAAAATTCTAGAATGTCAAATTTTTGTAGAAAAGCCTGAAAGCACGGGAAGCAGTTAAAACTATCTTGAATCTATCGGAACATGATGGCATATTTGTAACTGAATTCAAGGCAAGAATGGCACAGGCAGAATTAGCTTTCCACAGCATGGAAAGTACTCTTACCACCAGACTATCATTGACAGTGAAAAAGATATTATTACATGCTATATACATTATAAATATTACTTTATGTGCGCGATACCTGGACAGATAAACAACCAGAAACGAAATTGACGGAAGCAGAGATGTGGTTCCCAATAAGGATGCAACGCATATCTTGGGTAGTCAGAAAGTCAAATGAGGAAGGTCTCTGCGAAACAGACGAAAGTCTTCAATTAATCACCACGATAAGACACATCAGTCACAGTTCTTTGAATATGTGACGAGAAAAGATAAATTAGAGAATGTGTTTAACAACTGCTTTAATTCAAACTCAACTCAAAGAGGAAGAGAGAAAATAGTTGGACAAACTGACCACATGACACAGGAAAAGATTGAAGACACAGCTGATTCAAGGCAGGAGAGATTGTAGGAAATGGAGAGACAGTCAGCATGGCACTCAGAAATAACCGAAAGTTCGTATTGAGGATTTACATTAAGTTTTACAGTAAAACTTTGTCTGTTATATCCAGAGTTCCGATATTTCGGAGCTTACCGCAGTTTAAGCGGGAAGGATTGTAATTTTCTGTCTTCTTATATTAACGTGTTAGATACAGTTAATATGAAAACAAATTTGTCTTCTTATATTAACGTGTTAGATACAGTTAATATGAAAAAAAATTTCTGTCTTCTTATATTAACGTGTTAGATACAGTTAATATGAAAAAAAATTTCTGTCTTCTTATATTAACGTGTTAGATACAGTTAATATGAAAACAATTTTGTCTTCTTATATTAACGTGTTAGATACAGTTAATATGAAAAAATTTTTCTGTCTTCTTATATTAACGTGTTAGATACAGTTAATATGAAAAAAATTTTCTGTCTTCTTATATTAACGTGTTAGATACCGTTAATATGAAAAAAAATTTCTGTCTTCTTATATTAACGTGTTAGATACAGTTAATATGAAAAAAATTTTCTGTCTTCTTATATTAACGTGTTAGATACAGTTAATATGAAAAAAATTTTCTGTCTTCTTATATTAACGTGTTAGATACAGTTAATATGAAAAAAAAAATACTTCAATCAGACCTAAAGGTCTTTTATATTTGGAGATGCGCCCTAATATAACCGACTAGGTTGAACGGGACGCGTTTCGCCAAAACGAGGCAAAACTTTATTTTTTTTTAAAAATATATGAACAACTGCCTTTATTAATAAATGTATCAGTACAAACAAACAGTATCGCCGATATTATTACAGCTACCCAGTTTACTCAAAACCGCTTAAAAATTGTGTGCTGCTGTTCAAATCTGAACTTAAGTGTAGATAAAGAAGGTTCTTGAAACTTATAGTCAAGTGTCAGTGACCATGATATTCACCCACTGATTTTTCTTTTTTCCGTGTCATGTGATTTTGGTTAGATAAAATCAGTACATCATGTGATAATCACAAATCAATGAGGTGATTGAAAATGACGAGGTAAGGAAAGTCTTATTAGGAGATTATTCAATACCATAATACCCGTCACTCAAAGCCAACAGGAGCTTCAGAATTTGATGAATCGCTTCACTAAAGCATGCAAGGACTTTGGCCTCACAATAAGTCTAAAGAAAACGAATGTGCTGCACCAGTTATCACTATCGATAACTATGAATTGGCAGTGGTGCACCACTTCACATACCTAGGGTCTACCATCAATGACAAACTCTCACTGGATTCAGAAATCGACAGCCGCATTAGCAAAGCTGCAGCTACCTTTGCCCGCCTCACATCGCGTGTTTGGGGAAACTCCAAACTCACAATGAAGACCAAAGCTGCGGTATATAATGCCTGCGTCACCAGCACACTCCTATATGGCAGCGAGACCTGGACGACCTATGCTAAGCAAGAAAGAAGGCTCAATACCTTCCATTTACGGTGTCTACGCCGCATCCTCGGCATTTCGTGGAAAGATAAAGTGACAAATGTCGAGGTGTTGTCACGTGCTGGCCTTCAAAGTATGTATACACTGCTTAGACAGCGCAGACTTCGCTGGCTTGGCCATGTTCGCCGCATGGAAGATGGTCGCATCCCAAAAGATATCTTCTACGGACAATTGGCAGATGGCAAGAGAACAGTTGAGCGACCACAGCTGAGGTTCAAAGATGTGTGCAAGAGAGATATGAGGGCACTGGACATGGATCCAGCAACATGGGAGGATGAAGCTGCCGATCGCACTAAGTGGCGATGCTATTTACGGCGCCACCTCAGATTGGGCGAGGAGAGGCTCACACAACAAGCAGAGGAGGGGAGAAAACGTCGAAAGGAGCACCAGGAAAATAAGCAGCTGAGGGCTGTCACCTCAGGGGCGCATTCCCATAGTCAGTTATGACTGAAGGGGCTATTATTAGTATTATTATTATTATTATAATACCCGTCGTAAGTACGTCGGTCGGTCGGTCACATATAAGGGAAACAATACAATTATTGTATAACTTTCAACCACAGTTGTACCCCATTAGCTGTGGTTGAAAGTTAATGTATTCTCTCGAAAATAGAAAAGTGCGCAAATGAAGGTGTGCATGAACAGTTTGATTATGGAAAGAAGCCAACAACACGATTGATAAACAGTACATGAACTGGAGACAGGAAGGTGCGGAAATGCAGATTAAATCAACAGACAATCAAGATACTCTTCTGTCCAGTTTCATTCGGGAAACGGATTTAACTCATCATTTTCTTAAAAATAACTTTACAATGCAAGTTTTTGATTGTTGTTCTGATACCATAAACTACAATAAAGTGTATTTTTTCTAAGGCACCTATTTTGAGATTGCCTAATCCTCATATTAGTCGACAACTTACACCTACGGAAACCAAGTATCCCATTCTTGAGAATGAATTGCTTGCAATCATCTGGAGCGTAACCAAACTTCAACGATATTTAATAGGCGCCCATTTCACGATCGAGACTGATCAGCGGGCCCAGGCGTCGAATAAAAGGAAGTTGAGGATTAGGCAAAATTTTAATTTAAAGTATTGCAGACTTATTATAATGGATCACAATGATAAGATGGCTGCAATTAAAAACCTGTCAATATTGACATTATATTTTTAGGGCTGGGAGTCATTAGAGACGCCGCCCCCAAAACCACAAGAAATGAGCCCCAGCGTTGGTCGTTACTCTTATATGTGGGAACCGCTGATATAGCTAACATCTTTTCTCTTATAAATATTGATTTTGCATCTTGTACAGACATCTCCCACGGGCACGCCTAAGGTTAGATATTCCGAGGTGACGGAATAAATTAATTCCCTTTGGTACTCTAAATCAGTGGTTCTCAACGTGGACCACATGACCCCCAGGAGGCCATGTGATGCGTGCACCATGGGATAGATGATGGTGCCCGTGTTCTGGTTTTGTGTAGTGTGTAGATGAGGTACAGTCAAACAATGATCATGCAAAAACAGGGCAATCCACACAAGGACGTCAGTTAACTCACGACGTATAAAGTCAATGATGCTTGTAACAGCTAGTGACGTTTTTCTGTATCATTTATTGTGGACGCCACAGTGACAAAATGTATACGCAAATATGTAGGTACATCAGACAGTCATTATCACAGCAACATCGTCAGTACAGTAATGGACGGTAGACAGCATCATAATAAAGATGATTCACAGGCATGTCAATACATTATAAGGCTGTAATGTAGTCGGGAAAATTCTCCATCCCTTTCTATCTTAGCCAGGAGATAACCAGATGTATGAGATCAGTTCACTCTCCTTAATCTGACTTCAGCAAGACAAACACGTCTTCTGAAGTATAAATAATGTCCTCAAAACATCCTCTAGATAACAAAAGGTTTCAAACCTAGTTCATGTAGCGAAGTAGCAAGTAATAGTCCTTGGGACATGCATCAACCCGATGCGGTACAATGTAGCAATATGTGAGCTGAGAAAACATCTCGTGATGACGACTTTCAAAGACAGGCTACGAATCAAATGTCACTCACGAACAGAAATCGATAAAGTTAATGTAAATGTAATTTACCTTGCCTTCAGGAAATAACCACAGAAATAATACGCTTCCCGGCGTGTGGAAATACACTAGAGGTATCATCTCGAATAAACGAAATATCCATAAGAGGACTTCATATTCCTGAAGAACAAGAAAAGCATAGACGCTCACAAAGACGTCTTGCTTGCTATTCAAAATCTTCGCTCACTGACTGCTGGGCGGAAATCGATCGACAAAGACCCAAGACTTAGACATGCGCAGTCCAGCGCGAATCGACCACAGCTCAGATAACTTAAGACACAAGGACCTTTACTAAGAACCAGCTTAAGAATGATTACCTTATAAGGATAACCCAACAGGTTGCCAACCGCTTTCTGAGAAAAGCGGCCTAGCAAGTCCATACATGGACACGATTCAAGAACACTTAACAAATTTAACAACCATCGACACCAACGCGAGAAGACAACTGCTTACAATGAAAAGTGACTATAAATTCCACATGATTATTTCCCTTACATTACAAAATATATATGATGTTGCGAGAATTTCAATAGTTGTGATGTCAACACTAAGCAAAACTGCACACACACACAAATATGACTGTAATTATTAATCATATGAGTGGTGGCCTTCGTGCACCACAAATACCTCTGACTTCAACCGTTATATCCACCACTCAATACTGCAGAGAACAAATGGACATAGTATGGATATATCAAGACATTGTCGCGACATGATATCTGCGTACAAAAACAACAACAACTAAGGGTTAATGCCACAATGGCTCTGTCATTTTAAAGGGAATATGATCTTTATACAAAAATATATACACGTCCACATGTTTTGATATATAAGGAACCAACTTAACACTGATGAATTCTGTCTCAACTGCATTTCTGTTACAGAAAATTACACTGAACAATTCTGAGTTTGCTAGTGGTAAAGTAATAAATGCTTCTGAACTATATAACGTATTCATCTACACATTCAAGCTACCAATGACTTTTAGTTTCAACAGTCTCTCCCTAACAGAATATATCGGAAAACTCTTGCCAGGACATACGACCTTATATCAGATTAGACAAAATTAAAACAACACTTGGCCAGTCTAAAGACCACCACTCGGCTAATGACTCATTCAGTTTCCTTCTCAACTGTCTCCAAGTCATATATTTTCTGAAATCACGCTTAACTGCTATAAATAATACAATTCACTCAAAATAAACAACAGACTCATTATATGTATCACCTACAACTCAGGCAGACTTCATCTGCAACTGTAAAAATATCTTACAATGGATGGGTATGGAAAAACAAATCGAAAAAAGGTGATTCGACTTACGAGGGCAAAAGACAAAGAAAATAGCCAACTTTGCGGCCACAGGGCCTTCGTCAGGGAAAGGAAAGAAAGAAAGAGAGGGCTAGATAGGACACATAAGAATCTAATTAAATATACAAATAAAACATGGGTACTTCCCTAAAGGCAGCTTATAAAAGCATCTTAAAAGTTTACCTAGTACTCACCTATCACAACAATCCGGGAGCCGCGCTGGTGTAATGGTTAGCACATTGCGCTAGCGATCAGGTGTTCAAGGTTCACACCCGGGCGTGGGCATTTGTAAGAGTGTCATCAACCGGGATTTTGACTGAATAACCTGAACGGCTCCTGAGATAAACCCTCTGGATGGGAAGGAGCGAAGCTGACCGGGTTGGAAGGAAAATCCACAGGCTCCCCAGCCTCGCAATGACATGTCATTGGGCCGAAGGGCTGAAAGCCCAAGTGCCGCTGGTTTAAAAAAAAATAAAATATATATCACAACAATCCATCAATAAATCTCAGCTCCGAACAGAGCACATTCATTGAAAACACTGAACTCTGTTAAAACTTAAATGACATTTAATGGAACTCAACAAGGAAAAGGAGGAGAGCAATGAGCATTTAGAAAAGAGAAATCGGAGCAAATGGATACACCTGGTGAGGGATAAAGTAAGTGGTAGAGAGAGGAATGACTGGTCAACAGTGGTCAATGTACTGTTGGAGGAAAGGGGGTGGGGAGAGAAAGGCCAAGGGGTATTGATTAATCACTACTTAGACTTGTTGGAAAGTGAACAGAAGGCAAGTGTCTCCTTTGCTTCATATACCAGACATTTTGAACAAGACAGCTTTATTCTAGCCCTGAAATGAAATAATTACTTTGCATTAGGTCAGCAATCTCTCTTTCTCTTTCTTTCTCTCTCTTTCTCTGTCTTTCTCTCTAAAAATGACATAATACTGTACTAGATAAGTTGCATGGTATAACAATATCAATGGTATAACAATAACTGTAATTGTTAAAAAGCAGAAGAGACATCCGTGTGTCACGGGATTTGCTCCCCCACCACCTGCTCTGCAGTACTAGTCCACCAGTGGCCAAAACTAAAATATCTAAAATGGATCTTCAAAGGTGTCTACCTTCGCACAAGATTACTCTTGGCAGAGTTGTAGATAGAAGGATAATGATGCTTCTATCTCAAGGGAGTATCCACAAGATAATTCAGAAGTCAAGAACAATGCTGCATAGGGCAGAGCACTATTAACTTTTATCTGATCTGGCACCTTTTGTGAAGTTTTAAGCAATGGTGTGGCTTGTCCGAGCCCCCAGCTGGTTTAATCCAGCGAAATTCCTGTTATAAGTATTTTTGGCTCTCTGGATGTAACTATATGTATATATATTAAAGATTCTTGATCATACATGCGCACTAATATCTATAAAAACTGAATCAACTATGAATTTGTAAAATAACATATAACAAATTTAATAATCAATTAGTCTTTAACAAGTTAAAATAAATATGGATGAAGATGATTTTAGGGGGTTTAAGAAATTGTCTTCATCGAGACTTAATTGGGGACTGTTAGTTATTGTCCGTTTTCGCCTGTTAACACAAACTTAACTTGCGGAGTAGTGCAATGGTTGGTTGTCGAGTCTTTCGTGATGAGGGCTCTTCTCTAGAGGCATCTAGATGAACTCCACTCCTAATGTCAATGTGGGGGGTCTTCATAATGTGTCCACTGTAGGCAGTTGGTGTTGACCCCAGCTCTTGAATCACAAGATTGTTGCGAAGACTCTTACTTCAGACTGGTCTCTTGTAAGTGTAACTTCGTACCACGAACTTTAGGAAAAATAAAAGAACAAATGCCTCTACTAAGAACATTTGTGGGCTAAAGATTAACAGGTGCATTGTCTCGCTGTCCACCCACCAATGTTAGCCTCTCTGAGTAATTAGATTCTTTGAGTATACAGAGCGTAACTCAGGGAAGATGATTAGAAATCACCAACATTCTTCTGGGTATTTTAATGGGAAAATATGTGCTTGGACAGCGCAAATGCAATGATTTGTGCATGAACTAAAATTAACAAGGTACATATATCTCACAAAATGATACTATACACTTTATGCACATGTGATGTAATCATCACTCCTCACTGCTCCATTCGGAGTCTGGGATTACCTCTTCTTCGCTTTCCTGATCGAATTAGCATAAAGCAAACACCAGTGCTTGCTGTAGTGGTTTATGAACATACTATTTTCATATGTTGAGGTTGCCAGCCTCCTATGCTTTGTATTGTGGTGAAGTGGGATGTTATAAATATTTATAGGGGGACTTAGTGTACTGACTGAGATCAGCTGTGAAGGTATCTATATCTAATGAGAGTAGTGTATTATAGATAACCTTACTTGCTGCCACATATATACATATCTCAGTCAGAATTATTCTGGAATAGTGTGATGACTACGTTATATGTCTAGGGTATGTGTATGATGAAGTGTAAGTCAAAACAACAACAGACAGATAAACAATTTAATTTATTCCACTACACTTGACAACACTGTGACACTCACATACATAAAACACTCTACAAGGATATCTTAAAGAAGTCACTGATAACTTTTCAAATAACAATATGTATTCATTGCTGTCATGAATGAATATGTGTCCTGATTCAAATACAAAGGGAACCAGGAATCACAATCAATTTTACTTACAAGTTATATGTACAGAATTTATCAATATGAATATTGTAATGACATATATTATTAAAGGTATCCTATGTGTGTCAGTTGTGTAGTAGTAATATGAGGTAATACTGGTTTTGTTTGTTCAAGCTCTGTTGGTATTTGTCATCATGACTTCAATAGTTTGTCTTTATGGGAACTATTATTGGAGATGTTCTCAGTTCCTGATATTAACACAATTTAATTCCCCTCTTAATGTTATTTTTACAAGGTCATTTTAAGCTGGGGTTACATAATTTTGAGCTCAGCTGGCCACATCAGCTTATCTGGCGTGATGGCGGCAGGAACAGACTCCTCTGCTCGACTCTCCCCTCGGCTCTGGAGACACCTCACTGATATCTAAATGGACCAAGGAGTATGCTGTCCGACTCTGGATTCAGCAAAGCTCTGACCAGGTGCTGCTCAATACCATCAAGACCACGGTCCCTGAAAACAAGAAGGATGTACCTTCTACTTCATAACTAATTTATACTCTCTTTTTACACTGAGCACAATACATCACAAACATTGAGTTCAGAGCGTTAGGCCAACTGTCAGCTTCATCTGAAATACTTTATACCAGTATTTACCTCCTTAATGGTTACTACGCCTCTGCACTTCCAGCATTATTTCTGTCTAATCAATAATCTAGGTGTCAGTGTACTGTTTGGCCATTCCATGCAGTTTTACTTTCCTCCGACACCTTCTGTTCAGGCTGGAGCATTATAGGCTTTATATCATGTTTGCTACTGAACTACACATATATACAGGCATAAATTAACAATTCACATTCAATTTTCATTAAAAGATACTGAATGTTTCAAGCTTACCACAATTCATGGAAACAAACACAGATACGTTGATTAGCAATGAATTCTGGCACAAAATACTGGCACAAATTCCCATCTGCTTATGTTCCAGGCTTTTATTTTAGCAAAAATATGAGCTGGCTTCAACGCACTGTTGCTTTATCAAGCTTATTTGACTAGTGGTCTCGAACTAACGCTCCTAAGTGAGTATATCAGCGAGTCTAGCCAATGGAGCCACGTTTCGACAAGGGTTTGAAAAAATTTTAACTTCCTACGTCTCCCCTAACAACCAAAGATAGTATTTATAGCCCGACTAATCGTGTTTAGCCTTACATATCATTCCAGCCAATCAGTTCAAATGTAACTTGTGGCCCATTTCCCGTACAATGGTGGTGAAAAAAAATCTACCACTGAGCGATGCTGATTTTGGGTGTTGTCTGACAGCACTATCATTTTATTTAGGTCATTACGCAGTCTGCCTCTCAATGTTTTTCCAAGAAATACAGCACACGTTTCATTGAAGAACGCGGGTAATAATACAGTAGGCTTTTACTATCAACGTGAAAGCGTTACAATTTGCCGACGAAGTAGAAAAGAAGGGGGATTTCGAGTACTGCCATTGTGACAGCACTGTTCTTTACCATTCTTCTTCCTTTATTTATTATATGTATTTATTAGGCTTTATATTTACTTGATAATTTATATATGTGGATTAGAATATTCCACGACATCTCCCCTCTTAAAACAGACATTATATGTCAGTCCTTTATTCTATATACACATAGAGAAATTTATTATTAGTTCTGGGGTTTACGGTGATTCTCATCACACGGATGGCGGCTTAAAAAATCCGCACCCAAATTTGTTTTTCCAGAAATATACTCAATGCTAAAATTATATGGAGCCAAAAGTAAAGACCATCGGAGTAACCTGGAGTTCTCATGCCTAGCCTGTGCTAGAAACGATAAAGGTTTGTGGTCTGTTTGCAACTTAAAGGCCTTCCCATACAGATAAATATTGAATTTCTTTATTGCCCATATTACTGCAAGACATTCTTTTTCGCTAGTTGAGTAATTGATTTCAGCTTTATTCAATTTTCTGCTAGCATATGCCACTGGGCTTAATTCCCCATCCAATGCATCTGATTTCTGTAGTAGAGTTGCACCTAACCCAATATTACTTGCATCTGTCCTTACTATGAATTCTTGACTTAAGTCAGGTAATTTCAAAATGGGTTTACTTGTGAGCTTTTCCTTCAATTCTTGGTAAGTCATTTCACATTGTGGTGTCCATGTAATGCGATCTGGATGTCCTTTACGTGTCAAATCAGTTAACGGTGCACATATGGAATTAAAGTTTTTGATATACTTCTGGTAGAAACCACATAATGAGACAAAGGATCTCACGTCCTTCTTGGTTTGTGGTCTCGGGGCTTTCTGTAGTTTCTCTAAATTCTTTGGGTCAGGGGTCATGTTTCCCTGATAAACTGTGTGTCCCAAAAATTCCAATTCTTTACATCCAACGCAACATTTGGTTGGTCGGGCTGTTAAATTTGCCTCCCTAAGTCGATTAAACAGCATGTTCAGAGAGTCAATGTGTTCCTCAAATGTTTCTGTTGCTATCAGGATATCATCCATGAAATTTGTTATACATGGATTATTCAGAGGGTCCAATAATTTTCTCATCATTCTAGAGAAGACACTAGGCGCATTCTTCAATCCAAATGGCAATCTACTAAACTCATAGTGTCCTTCTGAGGTACTAAAAGCTAGGTATGGTCTAACCTCAGGCTTTACTGGAATCTGATAATATCCTTTACTCAGATCCACTTTGGAGAAATATTTAGCTTTATTTAGTTTGGCAAACAGCTGATTTGTATCCGGCAATGGATCCACCTGTCCTTCTGTAATAGCATTCAGTCTCCTGTAATCTATACAGAGTCTATGTTCTCCAGAGGGCTTCCTTAAGAGTACAACACCGGAACTATACGAAGATTCACTGTGCGAAATAATTCCTTCCTTCAACAGATAGTCTATCTCTTCCTTCAGAGCTTTCTCCTTAGCAAACGGAATCGAATATGGTTTCATACAGACAGGTGTGGGGTCTATCAGTTTCATATCATATTCCAATGGGTTTGTATGCCCTGGTCGGTCTGTTAACACCTCTGCATGATTATTTAGAACCTGTTGCACTCTCTCTTTCTGAGTTTTCGTTAAATGTGTACTGATTTTCACCTGTGCTGCTGTCTCACAGGGGTGTAATGGATACTCAAATGATGAAAGTGGTTCCTTTTTCATCTCCATGGCGATGGACAAGGTCAACAAGTGTGTCTCTTCCTGATGTTCTCTTTCCAAATATTTCTTCAGGAGATTCACATGATAGATTTTTTCTTTCCCCTTCTTATCTATCTTATAATTTGTTCTAGATACCTTCTCTAGAACTGTATATGGACCCTGCCATCCAATTTGTAACTTATTCTGACTCCCGGGCAAAAGAAGCAGTACTTTCTCTCCCACAGCCAAATTTCTGTCTTTCGCCTTCCTGTTATAATAGGCAGCATGTTTTTTCCTGGCTTGTTTCAAATTTTCATTGGCAAGTTTCCAACCAGTTTTTAAACGAGTGGTCAGCTCATTCACATATTGGTATGAAGATGTAATGTTTTCCTCTGCCTTTTCATCAGTCCACGTTCTTAACAAAGCTACATATGGACCTTTAATTGTGTGGACCTATTTGTCCATGCACCGGTATGGTCTCTTCCACTCGAAGCTTTGTAGTGATGATTTTTCCTCCCAGAATTATCATTCACAAAACGACCGCTACCAATTCTTCTTTTGGGGCTGTCTCCCCACTTAAAATTCTTGATGAGAGATTTCCTCTCTACATCTTCTTCCTCCAGTTTGTTTAAGTCCGATTGAGGGATTTTCGGCTTATCCTGGGGTAAGACATCTTTTTGCACTCTCCGCATAGTGGCCATTGTAAAACAGTTAAGTGAAGCTTGTCCGTGAAAAGGGGCTTCCCATTCCATTTGGTCCACTTTATCAAATCTATTTTTCTTTTTATTATCAGGCCTAATTTTGCCCCGTGGCGTGTCCAGGTCCTGATCCATGTTCCCACTTGTGGGTGTTCCCTCATGTGCTATGCTACACCTTTCTACGAAATTCTCAATGTCCCATCTTGCTTTGGGCCAATAATAATTGTGAGCCACCTTTTGAATGATGGTACCTATCTTCTCATGGTCCCCATCTGGTTTCACATGTAGGCTCCTTATTAAGTCTGCCCTATATCTCTTTGGAAGAACCAGTTGTCCGTGACCATGGGATCTAGTTCCGGTCTTCCTATACATCAACTTGTTTTTCATGTAAAAATCTCCCTTGCCTGGAGTTGTATGACAAGTTGACAATTTTCTGAAACAAGGCTTGAGTGTTTTATCCCCAGCCTGTGCCTTCCTCATCTCTTCTGGAGTGGTATCTAACATAATATCCTCCTCCTGTCTTGAGGTCGACCTGACCTGAAGGGTTGCCATATACACAGGTTTCCTTCTGCAACGGTCAGTGTCATGATTGTCCATCTTACAATTTTTACACCACCTTTTTCCTTGGTTGAAAGATTTTCTTTCATCATATTTCCTTTCATCGAATTGTGGGAATTTATTTTTATTTTCATACCGTGGCCTATCAAATTGGTGCTTACTTTTGTTTTGATCTCTAGGATCAAATTGATTAAAGTTCTGTGGTGCCCTAAAGTTATCCACTTGTTTCTTTTTATTACCTGTTACCTCTGCTTGAGCTGCTTGATACCTTTCAGCAACATTTAGCAACTCACCCAGCCTCTCTGCACCTTGTTCCATGAGAAACTTTCTCAGGTCTGGAGCCATGGACTCTCTTAATTGCTCTATAAGGACCATTTCCTTAAGATCTTGGGTTTTCCCCAGAGAAGTCCATTTCTCCAAGTATGTCTCTATTCGTGCAGAGAACTGGTGATAGGTTTCACCTGACAGTAGTTTAGCATTCCTAAATTTTTTCCTATAGAATTCTGCATTCTTTTCATACCTTAACAAAAGAGCCTGCTTTAGCATGTCATAATTTTCCTGATCACCTCTACTCATTTTTGCAAAAACTTCATAAGCTGCCCCACGAAGTCCTTGAGATAACTTTAAGCTCCACCTTTCTCTCTCTAACCCATACGTGGTAGCTAATAGTTCATACCTATTTAGGTAGCTCTCTATATCATCGTCTTTCTCAACAAAATGATCTAAATGAAAATTCATAGCTGAGGTTGAGGCTCCCTGGCTAGCAGTAGCATCAGAGGCAAAGGGACTGGCACCATTTTCAGGAGCATGGCCCTGAAACTCAAACTCCCTTAGTCGTAACTCATGTTCCCTTTGTAATCTCTTCTCCTCCTTTTCTGCTTCCCTTTCTGCAGCTAATTTTTTCTCTTCCCTTTCTGCAGCTAATTTCTTCTCTTCCCTTTCTGCAGCTAATTTCTTCTCTTCCCTTTCTGCGGCCAATCTTTTGTCTTCTCTTTCTGCCTCCAATTTCTTAGCCTCAGCCTCAATCTGCAACCTCTTAGTCTCAGCCTCAGCCTCAAATTGTAACTTCTTAATTTCCCTTTCAGCCTCTAACTTTCTTTCGGCTTCAAACCTTCTTTCTTCGCGTTCAATAAATTTGTCACATTCCGTAGTAACATAGGCAACCATAACTTGCCCATCTAATCCTAACTCTTTTGCAGTCTGAACAGCAGCAGATCGAAACTTGGCCAGGTCCGCCATTGTCTATCAGGTAAATTTATACAATGTCTAACCAACAATTTAATCTCTAAATATATCTAATGGACAACACAGGCACCGTGAGCTCAACCTTATTTAATTCCACCCAAGGATACCTTTTAATTCTTATATTCCCTGAAGTGAATTACCCCCAATATTTTTAATAGGGAAAGATTCAAAATCCCAAGAGCGAGACCCCAATATATGTGGTGAAGTGGGATGTTATAAATATTTATAGGGGGACTTAGTGTACTGACTGAGATCAGCTGTGAAGGTATCTATATCTAATGAGAGTAGTGTATTATAGATAACCTTACTTGCTGCCACATATATATATATATATCTCAGTCAGAATTATTCTGGAATAGTGTGATGACTACGTTATATGTCTAGGGTATGTGTATGATGAAGTGTAAGTCAAAACAACAACAGACAGATAAACAATTTAATTTATTCCACTACACTTGACAACACTGTGACACTCACATACATAAAACACTCTACAAGGATATCTTAAAGAAGTCACTGATAACTTTTCAAATAACAATATGTATTCATTGCTGTCATGAATGAATATGTGTCCTGATTCAAATACAAAGGGAACCAGGAATCACAATCAATTTTACTTACAAGTTATATGTACAGAATTTATCAATATGAATATTGTAATGACATATATTATTAAAGGTATCCTATGTGTGTCAGTTGTGTAGTAGTAATATGAGGTAATACTGGTTTTGTTTTGTTCAAGCTCTGTTGGTATTTGTCATCATGACTTCAATAGTTTGTCTTTATGGGAACTATTATTGGAGATGTTCTCAGTTCCTGATATTAACACAATTTAATTCCCCTCTTAATGTTATTTTTACAAGGTCATTTTAAGCTGGGGTTACATAATTTTGAGCTCAGCTGGCCACATCAGCTTATCTGGCGTGATGGCGGCAGGAACAGACTCCTCTGCTCGACTCTCCCCTCGGCTCTGGAGACACCTCACTGATATCTAAATGGACCAAGGAGTATGCTGTCCGACTCTGGATTCAGCAAAGCTCTGACCAGGTGCTGCTCAATACCATCAAGACCACGGTCCCTGAAAACAAGAAGGATGTACCTTCTACTTCATAACTAATTTATACTCTCTTTTTACACTGAGCACAATACATCACAAACATTGAGTTCAGAGCGTTAGGCCAACTGTCAGCTTCATCTGAAATACTTTATACCAGTATTTACCTCCTTAATGGTTACTACGCCTCTGCACTTCCAGCATTATTTCTGTCTAATCAATAATCTAGGTGTCAGTGTACTGTTTGGCCATTCCATGCAGTTTTACTTTCCTCCGACACCTTCTGTTCAGGCTGGAGCATTATAGGCTTTATATCATGTTTGCTACTGAACTACACATATATACAGGCATAAATTAACAATTCACATTCAATTTTCATTAAAAGATACTGAATGTTTCAAGCTTACCACAATTCATGGAAACAAACACAGATACGTTGATTAGCAATGAATTCTGGCACAAAATACTGGCACAAATTCCCATCTGCTTATGTTCCAGGCTTTTATTTTAGCAAAAATATGAGCTGGCTTCAACGCACTGTTGCTTTATCAAGCTTATTTGACTAGTGGTCTCGAACTAACGCTCCTAAGTGAGTATATCAGCGAGTCTAGCCAATGGAGCCACGTTTCGACAAGGGTTTGAAAAAATTTTAACTTCCTACGTCTCCCCTAACAACCAAAGATAGTATTTATAGCCCGACTAATCGTGTTTAGCCTTACATATCATTCCAGCCAATCAGTTCAAATGTAACTTGTGGCCCATTTCCCGTACAATGGTGGTGAAAAAAAATCTACCACTGAGCGATTCTGATTTTGGGTGTTGTCTGACAGCACTATCATTTTATTTAGGTCATTACGCAGTCTGCCTCTCAATGTTTTTCCAAGAAATACAGCACACGTTTCATTGAAGAACGCGGGTAATAATACAGTAGGCTTTTACTATCAACGTGAAAGCGTTACAATTTGCCGACGAAGTAGAAAAGAAGGGGGATTTCGAGTACTGTCATTGTGACAGCACTGTTCTTTACCATTCTTCTTCCTTTATTTATTATATGTATTTATTAGGCTTTATATTTACTTGATAATTTATATATGTGGATTAGAATATTCCACGACATGTATCACCACTTAGCAAGTACAGACATGTCAAATTCACATTGTAAAATAAATGTTCACAACTTACTCCAAATAACTTGGGAACACAATCTCCCGACACAGTAGAATGAACACAGCAACTTTGATTAGCTGCTTTGAACCTGGGGTAGTTTCAGAATCCCTCTTATGACTTTTGCTTCCGATTTCTTAAGTCTCCAGACTTGTATTTAAAATCACGAGTTCTCTTTTAAGTTATAAAGACGCCCAAATACTTCAATCTGTCACTTTTAATTTTGGAATTCTTTGTCCGATCCTTCTCTCTGGCTACTGGGAGTTGTTACAACGTTGTTGAAAATGCAGTCTGATTTGTGTCTCAGACTTTGCTAGATTATATTTCCATTTCTCAGTCCAAGTCCCAGATTGGTATTTCCGACCAGCTTTCCAATGAGAGCTAAAGTTTATTTCAGGCTCTCGATTTAGACCAATCCTGTTTCTTTAGAACTATGTGGGTTGGGGTGTTAGCTAATCCTCTCCCCGCGTGTTAAAAATTATCCTTTTAAAATTTAAACTTATGACCTATCTTTTTTCAAAATAAGGCCATAATACTTCCGTTTGCATTTGTACAAACTCACAAACACATCAGTGAACTTATTTCCTGGCTAATACCTTTCCCACTATAATCTCCCCAGACTAGTTATCTGTGATATTGATACAGAAATGGTCCAGCGGAAGTATTACCTCATTATCACCTGTGTTTTCGTACACCTCCCAGACGGATTTCTTAGACAATCTGGTGTTCTTTCCGTTGATCGTGTGATACCACCTTGTGTCAACAATGACCGTCTCTATCAAAGGTGGCTAGACGACTTAAGTAATAAAAGTATTAACCGCTGACCTGTCTAATTAGCCTTGTAATACTACGCTTCACATGGTGAAACGTAAACTAGTCTGGGAGTGACTAGGCAAAAATGTAGGTGCATAAAATATGCCAAATAATAGGACGATGAGTGAGGAAAATGAAGAAATAAATCGGTAATGCAGGAGAGAACGAAGAATGTGAAAGGACATAACTAATATCGTCACAGTGTAGAAATCTTGAAAAGTCAAGGAATAACAATTTGTTCTTGCACTTGCATTGAGATGACTAGCAAACAAAACAAGATTAGTAGCTCATCACTTGGGGTCTTTGTGATGATGATGATGATGATGATAAAACTCATAGCTGTAGAACCATATATTAACAGTATCAGCAATTACTTATTCAGGCAGATAGTAATAATAAATAATAATAACTGTGAAATAAAGGTTGTAGAGTCTTTTGATGTCTCAGATTAAGTTAGCTGAGAATCAGTTGGACGATCAGCAAAGTATATCGTGATGGCAAATTGAGACATTGAAATAGGAAGCTGCAGATTGGTCGAAATGTGGATGTGGTCCTATGGGAAGTCTTTGTCCATGTTGCCATTTTTTCTTGTAGATCAGTATTTGATGATAGATTTGTAAGACATCAGCATAATTGCCCAACAAGACGTTGCATTTATAAAACAGGTAGTCTGTGATCCTTTGAAAGTATAGCAAGGAGGGGCTTGTGATAGTGAAATCTGTTACCAGAAAAAATAATGAATAATGCTTCCTTTTGATTGTTACTAGTTCTTTGTGGCATCAGTTGTAGTTTTAGTTGTGAAAGCAGCAGGTGTGTTTGATCCACCCTGAATGCTGGTGGGAAAGAACAGTTTAAAATCCAATATGGTTGACAAAATGATCGGAATGTAGGATCAAAATGTGTCAGATATGCAGCATCAATGATTACAGCTCTCAATGTTTGAAAAGCATTCTTTAGAGCTTTGGACAATGTTAAATGAGCTTTCTTCTTTAATATGTTGAGTGGAGCCAGCTGAGAAAAATGTGGAAAGTACTTGTGGTTTCAATTTATCTTGGCGAGAAATGACTGCAGTTGAGTCAAGTTTTATCTGTGAAGTAGTTTTTTTTTTTTATCACAGCAACACTTGAGCTTGAAGGTTGGAGACCATTTGCAGAAATGTCGACCAATTATTCAACATGATTTGACTACAAGCTATGAAAGTATAGTAAAATTGTGAGGACAAGAGATAATGTCTTAAGATAAGTAACAAGTACATACAAATGTTTCAAAGCTTCATGAGACTAAAAACTGGTAAATAAATAGGTTTATGAAAGACAAGCAAGTGATTGAGTGAAGAAAATATCACCTCACCTGATTGATTGAAACTTTGAATATATTAGTTGGATTCATTTCTTCATTTATCACCCTTCAGCTCCACAAGGAGCATAGGCCTTCAACAAATTCTTATCGTCCTTTCCTGTGCCATCCATTCAGTCATTCCACATCTTTATCCCTTTCATTTATTTCACCAGTTCTCTTCTCCTTGTGCTTGTTTACCTCCCTGTACCTATTTAACCCTGGGGATTTCAAATCAAGGACTGCCTTGTAATGCTGTCGGTAGGTTTCCTCAGTGTGTGCCCTATCTATTGCCAGCATCTCTCTTTATCTTTTCTTCCACTTGCACCTATCTGGTTCTTGACATTAAGTTCCACATTATTGATCTTGTCCTATCATTTAAATCGTTCTATTCTACTCAAGCACATGTTTATGGAATCCTGTAACTTCTTGGTTGTTGTTTTTGATGTCCTCCAATGTTTCAGAGCCATACAGTAGGACTGTCTGAACATACGAGTTGAAGATATTTATTTTTGTGTTGGACTTGATTTCTTTTGATCTCCAGATATTTCCCATTGCAAGGGAAAGCTCCTCTTGCTGTGTGTAGTCTAATTTTGATAGCACAGCTGTACATACAACTTTATCTGTATTGCTGCTAAGATGTATGTATGATTGATTCTACATCTTGTAGGTGAATTTCTTCAAGTGCAGTCTTGCTGTCATTTGCTGTATTTATTCTCATACTCTTTGTCATCACCATATGTATTTTCAGACCCAGCTGCTGTGACCTCTCATCAAGTGTTTTCAGTTTGTCTTGCATCTATTTATCTAGGATTGTTTGATATATATTCCTTCATGAATGTGTTACAGAAATATGTAAAGTTGTTTTTTTTATGGGCATAAGTACAGTGCAGCATATTTTATGACTAGAAAGCCTTATGATGTAACTTTCTAGCAGTTGTGTACTTTTGTGCATGTTAAACTGCTTTTTATGCAGCACACTAGTATCATTCACAAAATGAAATGCACAACCCTTATGCATAGAATTTAAACAGTATGACATTCATATGCTGAAATATAGATTTTAGATAAAGACATGCAAGTAACCCACCAAAACATGCACATGACAGGAAACTTATTATGTTGGGCTTTTTCTGCTGCATGTCCTGATGACGGCACTAATTTTCCTGTGGCCATTTCATTACTTTCCTTTTGATTTCAACTTCATTGTATCTTTGTAATTAAACTTATCAGCTTATCATAACTTATGGTCAATGCACCATAAACAAAATTTAAAAGACCTGCATGCTTTTAGTGGGTGTTAAGTTTGGCTTTCAAAGTGGAATGTGTGCCGTTTCCATATTTTCCCGAACATGTACCATGAATAGAATGCAAGGCATGCACATTCTTTTAATTAGCAATTAGTTTAGCTGTCACAGTGCCATGCCTATCTTTTCCATATTTTCCCAAAAAGCTGGCAGAATTTTTTCATTGTCCATTACAGATAGTATTTAGGGGATGTGTTTCTTAAACTGTAACCTACGGTATATGGACTCTCAAAACCAAAATAATTTTTATTATGGAGCAGAAGTAATAAGCAGCAACTCCGCATAGAAGACATGTACACTGTATGGTGTTTTGACTGAGTCATACAGATGGAACTGTAAGAACTGTAAGACTGAATCACACACCAGTGAGATTATAAGACTTGATCACACAGAGTTACAAGACTGAGTCATATATATATATACATATAGTCACACTATTAACGTAAGACTGAGTCACACAGACTGAATTCTTATACACATGAGTGGGGTTGTAAGAATAAGTCACACATTGGGGTTCCATGACTCAGTCATACAGATGAACTTGTAAGACTGACACATACCAGTGGGGTTGCAATACTGAGTCACAGTCACAAAGATGAAGTTGTAAGACAGGCACACCAATGGGTTGCAAGACTGAGACACACCAATGGGTTGCAAGACTGAGACACACCAATGGGTTGCAAGACTGAGTCACACAAGTAGAGCTGCAAGCAAGACTTGAGACACATGAGTGTGGTTGTGAGATTGAGTCACACAGATTGGATTGTGAAACTTTATCATGCATGTGGGATTGTTAGATTGAGTCACCAGTATGAAGGTTAAGAGTCCTGAGAAATGTAGAACATGATGGATGCTGTAGTATTATCACATTAATGTTCTAGTAAGACATACCAATATGGTAGTACGATTGAAAGAGCATTATTGTCCTGTTAGGGTCACGTAGATGGGGCATGAAAAAGAAATCTCAGGTATGGTGTATCGGCACAAAATCATGTAGAACAGTAAAAATGATTTATTGAGGTGGTGAGAAAGCATATACCTAGATGAAGCAGTTAGTTTGAAATGAGTTTAATGTAGCTTGTTGTATCAAACTTCCACAGTTCTACCCCCATGACTATGAATGTGTGTCAAGCTTGACCACCTTTGAACATCTTGTCTACTTGTGTGAGAACAGTGCAATTCCTAGCCCTGATGTGGTGGCCTCTAGACAGTCCAGGTAACTCATATTGAAATCTTTCAATAGTAAAAAAAAATATCTGTTGCTATTTACCAGTGAGAAATCATGCCTTGTAAAATAACTGAGAAATGTGAATTCTCAATTATAAATTTAATTAGCCTCTACATCTTATCCTTCATGTCAAATTGAGAAACTCTTTGCACTACTCAGAAGTGAACATAGTAACTTGACTTTGTTGTTTTAACCTATGGAAAGCTATATTGAGCTGAATGGTCACATCTACACACCAAAGGCATAGATTGATTTGTCTGCCAGAATGGGTCTTTTAAGCCTGCAAGGCATTACTCAATCATCATAAACAGGCGCTCAGTGGACTTCAGTGGCAGAACAATGCGCGATGAATTAAGTGCTCTTTACTTCAAATTTGTTTCATCCGAGAAACACAATATTATAACTTTCAACTTTACAGTGTTCCTGATGTGAGCTAAAAGTATTACATCATAAACATAATTCTCTCCCAGTCCCTATAAAGTGAAAGACAGTTGGTATCGTTTACTGTTTCATGGATGCATAAGAACAGTATATGACATTCATCTTCCTCAGCCAAGCACAATTTACACACAAATATATTTATTATTAAATTCATTGCGCACGGAAGCGCACATATTTGTGCGTAGGTATTTTGCCATTTTTAACTAGATGACGTAGTGACCTCAGTGAGAGATGTCATGGACTGTATAGAATCAGACTGTATGTTTTTGTTCAAGCCCCATGAGGGTAAACTTCAAGTGAATTACTATTTGATACGGCCTTCCAGTGGAAATTATCTTATATCACAGTGAGTCTTTTCATTCAAGTAAATGAAGATAAATATTTATGACGTTTTTGGCCATGTTGGAATCTAGTCAGAACATCCAATTCGGGTGTACCAAAATGGATCAAAGATGAGTGAGTTAGGAATTATTATTTTTCAAGTACGAGGCTTGCAAGAACTTATATTTCCAGAACGTGGTACAAAATTCACTCCTATTACCAGATGTGGTAGGAATTAA
The DNA here is from genome assembly GCA_024509875.1 of Oreohelix idahoensis. Lineage (NCBI taxonomy): Eukaryota > Metazoa > Mollusca > Gastropoda > Stylommatophora > Oreohelicidae > Oreohelix > Oreohelix idahoensis. The sequence goes on along the minus strand of JAMPIV010007144.1, from coordinate 306,335 downwards.
TTGGATTCAGAGGACTTTGGATTTACTTATACTTTTTTTTTTTTTTTTTTTTTTTTTTTTTTTTGCGTACAGAGAGGTAGGAATCTCAGTTATTATTTTATGTCAACCTGACAGGAATTTATACGTGAGTATCCCTTTATTTCTTGTACAGAGACAGGTGTCCCTCGCCATTCAGGCAAATACGCCGATTTCGGAGGTACCAGCAGAGGTAGGAATTAGCTCCCTATACCAGAGTGGTACTCGCCAGTCCTCGAATTACTTATCCAGTCCAAATAGGTATGAAAAATCCTCAAATACCAGATAGTAGGGTTTGATCCTGTATCACCCCGGTCGCCAGAGCGTGGAATTACTCCACTACGCTAGCGCGGTAGGAAAAAAAAAAAAATTACTTTGTTTACTATGACCTCAATTATGGTCGAATATTATGTATATTGTTTTACGACAATTTTGAAGATGGGATTTCCCAAAGGATTTCATTTGACCAAGATGTACGTCTGCCCTTGAAAGGTCAGCCGTTATAACATTATGTGGATCTGATATGATCAGCCTGATCATCCATGAACAGGATTTATATTTTTCATGTCCTGTCATACTGCATTATCATATAAGACTGTCATGAGATTGTGTGATAAACACGACAAATGATAGCATTTCTTCCATGTTTATTAACCTAAAAACGTCTATAACAAGATGTGGACTCAAAAACATGTATCCCAACGTTGACAAGTTAACATAAACAAAGTTGAAGGAATGGATAGTTATATCAGGATAAGAATTAGTGAAGTGCCCTCATTGTTGCCTGATCGCCAAAACTAATCATGCGAAATCAGAAGTTAACCCAAAAAAACCAATAAAACAAACCGCAAAAAAAAAAAAATGTGCCTTGTTTTGATACTTCGTTCAACGTAGGCATAGGGTCCATTAGTTATATTAGGGCATATGTCCAAATATAAAGGGCCGTGTGGTGTGGTAAAGTATATCATCAGAATAAATCTAGTCCAACACAAAAATAAGAATTTTCAACTCCAGTGTCAAGGCAGTCATATTATCTGGCTTTTTAACAGAGACCAACAAAAATGACATTGACAGATAAGAAGCTGCACATTTTTATAAATGGACACTTGTACACAATAGAATTATTAAAATAGCATGACAAGATCACCAATGTGAAACTGATGGAGAGAACCAAACAAATGCCAGGGGGAATGAGAGACGAGGAAAAGATGTTGGTTCTTGGATAGAACATACACTGAGAAAACCAGCTGGTAGCCTTACAAAGTAGTGCTTGTTCTGCATCCCCAAGACAAAAGAGATGGAGTAAAACCCAAAAACAAACCTAGAAAAAAAGAATTAGACACAGATCTCCAACAAACAAATAAAAAGAAAGGTATAAAAAGACATGGAAGGACCTTGAAAGAATGGCATAAGACAGGATGGCTTGGCACGAATTAAGGACTATGCTCCACAGGGAGCTGAAGGTGATGATGACCTATGACTCATCACCATCTCTGTGTGTTATGAAATTTTTCTTAGTCGGAGTGGCTAAGAGACATGGTGTCCGCCTCAAACTCTAAAGGTACCAGGTTCAATTCCCAGTAGAGGGAATATAATTTATGTAAATTTTTTTCAGAACCAGTGGCTGTAATGATGTCATGCTCCCCACTGGTCTCCTGGGTAGTGAGATGGGATGCCTAGCCTTCTCGGATAAGGGTGAAACAATAGGAGGTCGCGTGTGCAAGTTGCGCACGTTAAAAATCCCAGGGCATTTGGAAATTGTATAGAGTAGGCCATAAGGTTGCTGCCCTGGCCAAATTTTAAAATTAGAAACCTACCCACCATAAAAATATTTTTAGAATTTGTCATTGCTATATACACACATTGGGATTCTCATTGATGCTACAGAGTTCGTGCACAGATATGAGATCCTCCTTGTGTCATCTAAGGGAGGAGATCAGAGCACTGATGGAGTTGTCTGTGTGCAATGAAGATAGTTCTTAAAACCAAACCAAACCAAACTTTTCTTTGTAATTTTTATCACGTTCTACATGGCATATATCTAGTCTTTATGTAAGGTTTTTCTTTGCACTTTCTTCTAAAATATGTATGTGTTCACAGCAGTTTTGGTCAGTGCAGAAGGCAGCAGTTACTCTTTATTATTTTTAAATAGTGACTAGATAACCAGATGACTAGTTATGTTTGCTGGATTAGCAGGCTGTGACTGGCTGTTTGACTTAGTGGCATGATGTCTCCACTTTATTGAATCCCATAGATTTGCCTTTGCTTTCTTCTTCTTCTTTTTTATTAAAAAAATTTTTTTTAAACATTTAGATCTTGTATTGTTTCTGTTCCTTTCTCCCCCCCCCCCCCCCCCCCCCCCTTTTCTCTTTCTATATTAGTCCTGAAGACCTCACTTCTTCTTCTTTGATCCTTAGCCACCAACCGTCAAAGCAGTCAGTGGCCATCACGCCTAGTGACGTCTTGTAGGGCAACAACAAATTGATTCCACTTTGCTCGGTCGGCGGCCATCCTTCGTACAGTGCCCCAACTCTGGTTCATTCTTTGCATCTCAGCCTCCACAGTCCTCCGCCAGGTTGTTTTTGGTCGGCCTCTCTTTCGTTTTCCTTCAGGGGTCCAAAGCATAGCCGTTCTTGTGATGGCATTGGGGTCTCTTCTGAGGACATGGCCAACACAGCTCCAGCGTCTGCCAGCTATGATGGTGTGCATGTCCTCTTGCTTGCTCCGAGTAAGCAGATCTTGGTTGGTGATGGTATTCAGCCAAAAGATTCGGAGAATTTTTCTTAGGCATGTTGTGTGAAAAGAGGACAATTTCGACATTTCCTTCTCTGTAACTCTCCAGCATTCCGCACCATAGAGAAGCACAGAAAGCACACAGCTCTGATATAATCTTAATTTTGTGCTTGTGCTGTATTGAGAGGACTTCCAGATGTTGTTTAGGCTAAAAAAGGCTGTTCTTGCCTTATTCATTTTGATGTTGATGTCTTTGCCTGCCCCGCCGTCTGGGATTACTATGCAGAAGACCTCACCAAGGAACCAAATATATTTTGGTGGAACAGTGGGTGAGGAGAAGGCAAAAGAGGTGAATGGACCACATAATGTGGAAATCTTCCTTGTTCTGGAACCCCAGGGTGGAAGCAAATTGTAAGACCCACGAACACACAGAGAACGTAATTGGAGATGTTTAGAAACAAAGTGAAAGACCCCAGAACACACGGAGAAGATAATTGGAGATGAAAATACACAAGATGCAGAAGACATGGAAGGAACTAGAACAGAAAACTGAGAATAAAAGGGCTTGGAAAAGCCTGGTTATAGGTCTGTTTTGAATTATGAAGAAGAATTGACCTTGTTGCAACTCATAAATTACTTCTCATTTGTTTATGTTAGATGAGTGTTACATTACACATACAATAGCCCTTTTTTCTGTGTTTACTGTGGGAGACAAAGCATTTAAATAGAATTAATTCTTTGGTTATGCATGTACTTTTGATGTGTTAATGGTCTGCATCTGATGCCATTGCTGTTCGATTTTCAGCCCTCCATCAACTCCAGGAAATCGTTTCACTGGGAAGAAGGAAGAAGGATACCGTTCAGAACCAACAGTCAACTTCATCTCATTTCCCTTTGATCTTCAGTCACTTCTTCCACGCAGTCAGCAAGCAGAAATACTGTTCTCGACATTTGTTATTGGAGATGGTAACTGCCATTACCTAAACTTGTCTTACATAAATGTGTGTGTGTGTGTTTTTTTGTGTGGAGATGGTGAATGATTGTGCTAAACATGTATTGCAAAATTACAAGACATGTTTTTAAATAGTCACTGTCTAGGTAGTGACTATTTAAAACTATGTCTTGTTATTGTTGTTGTTGTTTAATTAGGGCTGCTGTGCTTCTCGCCAATACCAAATTGAAGACTCCATGATATTATTTACACTCTAGATCTAGGCTTTTCCTGTAGCTTTTCTGCCTATCCAAAATGTGTTGAGTTGAAGTCATGAGCTCCAGTTTCTACAGCTTGGCCTGTATAATTAAAGGATCATCACATCTGGTCCCAAGCTAGGAGAAAGAAGCACTTGGGATATTGTACATTCCTCACCATCCAAGGGGGCTCTCTAAATATGCAGAGCTAAATACTGTGTTCTGGTTCTAGTCTCTTTCAAGGAATTGTCACATCTTACACAGAGCCACTACTCAGCTCCCTCTGCCTATCATGGGTCCACATTGAGATTCTGCTGCATGCAGCCTGCCAGGCCAAAGCCTGATTACGTCAGGGGCTCAAGTGACTGCTCCAAGCCTGCCTGTTGTGCAATGCTGGGTTCTCAACAAGTTTCACCACAAGGGAAATCCCTGGAAGTGTGTGGATGATTTCAAGATTCAGTTGTGTAATTAGCCTCATAGACAGAGGTTCACTTCCACATCTGCATACTATAGCATTGTGCTTAGCTAGTGGTCATATAAGGATGACTCTAGATATGCCTGCATGCAAAGGTCTTGTTAAAGAAATATATTATCATTGCCGTTAACTAGTTTATAAAATTAGTGGTTGTATTATAATAGTAACACTTTGTTATTGGAGATTGTGACTGTCTTTTTAAACATGTCTTTTTATAGGAGTGTACTGCAGAGGCGTCACTAGGGGGGTATGGGGGATGCAGACCGCTCCCGGGTGACACCATCAAAGGGGGTGATCAGCTGAGGGGGTGACACCAAAATGACTGTCTATAAAATTTGTGTGCTGTGTTTCAGCAGAAATTTATTATTTTTTATAAAAATATCCCTGTAGTTATAACCACAAAAACATTTTTCGTAAGCCCAGCTTACATGTACTGTATCAATATACCTACAAGGCTAAAACTTTATGCTAGTTTACTTTTTGAACCTTCTAATGCGCATTATGATTTAGTCCAGATGTTCACTAAGTGCTGAAATGCATGTGTATTTGTTCCTGTTTATTTGTTTGGTATTATTTCATTTATGAGTATATTTCCAAATGCATTTACAAGTAACATTAGTACAAAAAACATTACTAGGATTCTGTATGGTCTGGTACGGGAGGAGGTCCATGGTGGTGACACCAGGAGTTACCGCACTGGGTGACACCAACCCTAATTATGCCTCTGGTGTACTGTCATTGGATATGATAACTGTTTTTATCAGAAGTGTGCTCTCATTGGACTTGGTCACTTTCCTCATTTAAATATGTTCATAGAGAAGAAGATTGTGATTATTTTTGTTGTAAATATGCCTTACAGAATTATGTTGTCATCTGAGATGTTAACTGTCTTTATCTACATATGTCTTATGATAAGGTAATAGAGGTAAAGGATCCTGTTACACGCCCATTGTGGCATATTGGGAATATGGTGTTAGGCCCATATTTTCTTGACCATCAGCACACTAGGGGAGATGTGGTCAGCATCACGCCGGCCGCCTTAACCTTCCCAGATTTGCTCTGGTACCCAGTTCATGAGGCTGGGTTGACCCTGGAGTCGTTTGCGGTCTAAAAAATCCCACCTCAACTGGGGATCGAACCATGGACCGCTCAGCTAGGAAGCCAGTGCACTAACCACTGCGCTACCGCAGCGCCTGTCTTACAATACGGTGAATGAAAATAGATTTCTGGGGAAATCTTGCTAAGACAAATAACAAAGCAAGGCTGAAATAAATGCATACAATGAATAAATAAGCACAGCTGTAAATATATCTTAAATAAATATAGGTAATTAACAGGCACTTATTGGAAATAAAGGAGGACACCAGACAACAAAAATAGAAATATAAGTGATTTGCTTACCGGGAATTGAACCAAGGACCATAAAAACAGTGCCATCACCTTGCTGTGAAAGTAACTCGTGAAAGGACGTACCGCCAATTTTGCACCTAACAAAAAAAGTGCTAATGAAGCATAGGAAAAAACAGTAATTTTTTTTTTCAACTCTTACCCTTAGTGGTTTCAAAAACAGGAAATGAATTAGGATTAATTTTGTTGCTACTATGAAAGTAGCAACTCTTTATCGCTGTATACTCTCATTCTTGAGATACTGGGTTTTTAATTTTTGTGTTCGTTTTTATAGGCAGCACTGTCTCGCAGAATGTTGTTTTAGATCCAAAGGAACCCAGCGAGCTGCTGCTCAGCCTCTTCTATGACAAACTGAAAGAGACCCACAACAATGAAATCCTGCTATCAGCAGATGACTGTTTCAGGTAACTGTATAAAGCAATAGATAATAGTATATTAGCTAAAATATCTGATCCATCACCCAACAAAGGGAGACTTTTATCAACAAGGTTAATACTTAGGAAAATCAGAAAACATTGATCTGATTCAGAATATAAGTGTGCTTCAAGGATGACCTAAAGTTATCATTGTCTCTGAAAAATAAAAGCATGTAAAGCAAAAAAAAAAACAAATACTTAGTCATACATACGTGCTGTCATCATTGATCAATACTAGGAAAAAAAGGTAAAGGACCCTGTTACGTGCCTATAGTGGCATGTTGGGAATGTGGTGTTAGGCCCATATTTTCTTGACCATCGGCACACTAGGGATAATGTGGTCAGCATCACGCCGGCCGCCTTAACCTTCCTAAAATTGATCAATACTAGTGATGTAATTTCATGAGTTCTGCATGTACACATGGCTGTTAATCCAGGATGACATTGGTTCATGTCTTATCAGCTATTTCAAAGCAATGAAAGCATTATTATCAACAACAACAAAATGTCATTGGAAATGAGGAAGAGAGTTTTACAATATTTTATACATCCTGTATTACATTACACATGTCAGGGCATGGTAAGTAAACAAACATATGGACAGAAAATTTAAGGCAGCAGAAAGGAAGAATGATGCAATGGATACCATTGATGGACAGAAAATTACTTAAGGAAGTCATCAGAAAAGCAGAAAAAAGTTGTCATTTAATCAACATGATAAGGTGCAGACAGTCAAAATTTCCATTGGTAAAGATTTGTTACGTAAGATACTTGCATTTCTGGAATGCTGCTTTTAATTGGACTTTTCTTTTCAGTCCCTTAGGCCCATCATCCATCCCATGTTATCAGTTTACCCACATACCAAAATCTAGTTACTTTTGCTGCATTTTGGAGAAACCATTACTTCTATTTTCTTAATGTTTAGGCAAAGGCCTTAGTATTTCACTTGTAGCATATCAGTAATTTCTAGTGCCTTGTTTTCTTAATTTTTTTGCTATGAAGACTTTATCATCAGGTTACTTATAATATATACACTGATTGATATTTGGGGCATATCCTCTTGATCAGTGCTTCTTAAACATGGATGCATGCACCCCCTGGGGGTGCAAGACAAATGTTAAGGGGCTGCGAGACCAATGTTAAGGGGGTGCGAGACATGCCAGTTGTTTTAGAAGGCGAATCATCATTAGATTAAATAATACACAGAACTCCAATGTATTTGTACAAAATAGAACATTGATCTAGTGAATTCATTAGCGAATCTTAGTCATATTTTGTAAATATTTTCTCAAAACATACTTGTATCTCTTTTTCTCATTTTTGGCATATTTTGTAAGCAGAAGATAATGGCATGCAAAGCTTCTTGAGATGATGTAAAGGGGTACAAGGCTTCTTAAGATGATGTAAAGGGGTACAAGGCTTCTTAAGATGATGTAAAGGGGTGCAAGGCTTCTTAAGATACTGTAAAGGGGTGCAATGCTTCTTAAGATGCTTTAATGGTGTGCAATGCTTCTTAAGATGCTGTAAAGGGGTGCGAGGCTTCTTAAGATGCATTCAACAGGTGTGAGGCCTCTTTAGATGCTGTATAGGGGTGCGGGACATCTAAAAGGTTAAAAAACACTGCTCTAGATCTTGTTATGTATTCACTGTACAGAGAGAACAGATTAGGTGATTGTACACATCCATGTTTAGCATTCTGTTTTATCTGCTGAAAATGTTCTACTTGGTTACTAGTTCTTATAGCTGCTATTCATTGCCAAAACATGCTCCTTGCTATTCTCAGGTCATTGCTCACAGTATTTAAACTTTATAACTTGTTGATATTTTCCTGATGTTTTAATTTGTTTGAATGCCTTTATATAGTCCATACTGCACAAGTATAGATCTGTTTTATTGTCACGAAGTGGATTTAAGTTTATAGAGTTTGCCTGAATGAAAGCAAGACCCCTAGTATGAGAAAGTCTGAGAAGATAGAATTCAGATGAAAAATGACATGCCTGTGGACAGATGAGACTATTGACTCAAGGGATAGAACCAGGAGTTGACTCTCCCCTTGCCGCTTCGTGACTTCAGAAAAAGTTATAATCTCACTCCCTCTAGCTACCTTTAAACACTAGGAGATAAGGTGTATAAAACGACCACAGACACCACTATACAGACCACATGTAGGTATAGTATAGAATAGAAGCTGATCCAGTAAATAATATATGTATATATTTATTTACATACAAGAAAAACATAAAATGGCATCACACGTCATCAAGTCAGTCGATAACGTGCACTGTTGCACGGCCTGAAAACAACGTACCAATTAGATTAAATAGACACTAGAAACAAAAAAAAAACCCAAATCACATTCACTCTTTCTGTCACCCTGCTGAGGAACAATAAAATGATTAGTGATTAAATAACTCTACTATTGTGGGGGCTGTCCACTTTAGCCTCCACTCTCTAATACAAATAAGATTCTACTGTCTCAGTCCGGTTGACTCTTCCTCAACGAAAACATCTACACAGCTTCCATCTTGGTAGGCGATATGCGCCGCTAACTAACACCACTGGCGATGCTAAAATAATAGACTTGGAGTAACCCAAAGGCTCCGTGTCTATCCTTCGAGTGGACACTGAACAGACCCTACTGGTCCTGTCTATTTTCTCCCTCCTCTCTCTCTCTCTCTATCTCTCTCTCTTGGTCTCAGTGTCTCTCTAACACTCGACGACTGATGATGCGGCGTCTCCGCTACGCTCTTCTCTCATTACTTTCAGGTCCTAGGTATGGTAACCCTGTCACCTGTTCCTGAATTTGGTGATGACGATGCTGTTCAGGTATCAAGCCTGAGGTGCTTGATAAACTGTAGGAACTACTCTGCTGCTGACTGGCTTCTATACGTTCCCCTTTCAACCCGCTCCGGCTCTAGAGGAAAACCACAGCCATGATTTCTGGCTGTTTAAGATTACACCAATGTCCCGGCCCACTTGCCGTTGCTGGAGACTATAATAGCGATAAGCTCTGGCTGTACAATAAATAAACCTCGTTCCCGCTAAAGCATGGGCACTTTACTGCAAGAGACCGTAGGTTATTTTCGTTGTGCTTCTGACGATAACTCGAGTCCTCTGACCCCTTAAGATATGTCTTGTTGCCGTGGGTAATTTTGCACATGGGCAAATTTACGCTCCCCCACTATTCTGCCGTCACCCGCTGAAATTAAAAGGAAATGCGTCTAATGTACACCACTCTAATATAACGCATCTCTAACCTAACTCCTCTTACTCAATACTCCACTCGTCATGTACAACTATACAAAAAAAATAATATTACCCACGTGGCACTTAATCTCCCTCCTTCTCTCTCTCTCTCTCGTTCTGCATAACAATACATAAAATATTTCTACCCACGTGGCACTTAATCTCCCTCCTCCTCTCTCTCTCTCAACTAAAATCCGCCAGCCAAATAAACAAAACCTGTCTGGCGGGCCACTTGGCCGTCACACATGGCTACCCACGTGTCAACATTTTCAACTCGGGAACTTCTTTTGTCCGAAATTCCGGGGTCTCCCTTTTTTAACATTACCCATTGAGGTTTCCCGGCTTGCTCCAAAATTAAATTAAATCTCGCTATAGGAATAGTTTCCTCCCCTAAGCAGTATAATTCACTTACAACGTAAATCTGAACCCTCCGACAATATTTCTCACATTTAAGGCTCAGTAAAATTAACGAACACACCAGGGATTTCCCCATAAAATTACATTAGTAAATACACCGAAATAAATGGTGGTTTTACATAACATTCTACAAATATGGGCACACGTGTTTCTCACAACTTCACACACTCCTATCTACTGCCAAAATCCCAGAAAGAATTATACACACTTTTTACATTTACATCGTTCTACAGAGAAAGTAATGGATGGCGCTGGCGTTTAAAACTTTAAGTTAATGTCGCCGACGAACTTTTACTTACGGGCGAAGATTTCTCAAAACCCTACTAATAAGTAAAACGATTAATAAAACTCTACATACCAATTCATCGCTGTTTTTCCCACACTGGAGACGATAAATTACGTAGTCTGACGGCAGGCAATATTTCTTCAAGAGATTTGCCCACAGTTCTAACTGGCTATTTATACACCCAGGGAACCACTCCTACGCATCATCGCAAAACCCACGTGGCCTAAAATTGCGTCACGTTACCTGACGGCCGCATGCTTCCGGACTCGTCATACCGCGTGCGGGAAATGGCGATTATTTCGTAAACAACGAAATCTCCGTGATCGTGAAAAAATCTATAAGAGAAAAAAACTGGCCGAGTGAAAAATAAACCTACCATCGTAAACGAACCCATTTAATTTATCTCCTCAAAAATACCAAACACGATATATATTCAAATGAGAAGAAATAAAATGGTGAAAATTCAAAATAGAACCACAGAATCGGGCCGGAAATACAAAATAGACGACAGAATCGGGCCGGTTGAAAGACAGAATTACAGTGCGGCATCACATTTATACACATGATAATATTCTGTATTACACACATGACTTGCATAACATTGGTCAGAGACTTCTGTGTGCTTACATACTATCAGTTGCAGTTCAAGTAAAGTTCAAAAATTGTTTCTTTATTTTACTTATTCATGTTTGTTTGTTATTTTTTAGGTAGGGCCTTGCTGGCTGATATTATGGCAGTTAATGATTTTGTTATTTTTGGGTAGGGCCTTTCTGGCTGATATTTTGGCAGTTAATGATTTTGTCTTCTCTGTCTTCTAGGCTTGTCCAGCATATTCTTCAGAGGCCAAGAGATCTTCATATAAATCCAGTGCCATTTGCATTTTGGCCCGATGGAACAAATTCTGGTGGTGGTGTCTTTGCTTTTGAACCAGGCACTTACTCTGTAAGTTGCAGGAGAGAGGGAGGCATATAGAAAGAGAAAGAGATGTAGAGAAGGGGAAAAAGAAAGAGAGGCAGATAGCGAGAATTTTGGATGGAAAAGAAATAACAGCTGCATACAAAATGTTTTAGCAAAATTCTTAAACCTATACAATTTCTTGAATTGACTTTTTATGTAATATTTGGAGATTGGATAGTTTTATTTTCCATTACTGTAAAAGAGTCTTTCAGTCCTCTCTGTTTGAGTTCCTTTTTTTTCATTATCCCATCTTCTTGTGCATATAACATCTCAGTATGTTTGACTTTAGGATATAAATTAAAAAATAAAATGGTATGGAATCAGTTTAACAAATTAACAGTACACAGGAAACACAGGACGTTTCAGGTTTCACCCTTCGTCAGCCACTGCTACAAACTTAAGGATATATTTTGTAAGTGGGAACTTGTCATTATTAGTAAAATTGTAAGTTTGTTCCTTATTTACTTTGTCTAGCATTAAATGTTTTTTTTAGACAACCCATGTATTCTTTTAAGATGCTGTTTTCAAAATTCAGAAGCTGTACCAGATTTTGATTGGTGTGATACAGATCTCTGAGCAAGGGGGAACGAGGGCTTCAATTGTTTGTTAAAAACAGCAGTCTTAGTGAATGTGATAATATTTCGTTTTTGCCCTATTTTTACTTCTTAAACATGGGGAGTGTTGAGTGGCAGAATGGTTAGAGCCGTTATTTCTCGAGGCAAAGTTATCTGGTTCAAAACCAGGTAGCATCATTTTCCAGTCTACCTAGCTGTTAATGGGTATCTGACTGTTGTGGAGTTTTGGAAGACAGAGGCAGCAAGGAAGGAACTGGTCACCTCAGTATAGTGAATAACACCTCACACCTCTGTGGCAGGATCTGCTATGAGACTACCTGTACCTTTTAACCCTATCAGACCTGATTCCCTGAGAGTCACCTAGCCCTACATGGGGAACTGCATGGGATCAAAATCAAAGAGTTAACAAGCACACAAACTACCTGACTTACCAAACTATACCAGTGAATCAGTTCATGGTCCTTTATGAAAACAATAATGAGTAAAGGCATAACAGGAAGCAAGTCAAGCCAGTGATCTTATGTAGCTGGTAACATAATTAAAAATGAGACATTATTTAGTGACAATTTCTGCAAGCTGGCATTCTTATTATTTTATCAGGAAACTGATCATGAGACTACAGATGCCTCTTCAACTAGCAACAGAAAGAACCATGAGTCAGCGCACAAGAAAAGAGGCAAAAAGGAGAGCGAGACACCAAAGTCTGCTGGTACAGATTCAGCTTCCAAGCATATCCACAGCAAGATCTTCCACACCCCGCAGTCCACACCATCGAATGAGTCTGGGAATCATGGCAATGATGGATACTCATCAAAGCCAGGTGGTCAGATTTTTTTTTTTTTTTTTTTAATTTGCTGCTGTTTTGTGATTGGTGGCTATTTATTTTACAGAATTGAATCAGTGAGGACTAACTGCTTTGCTGAAGGACGTTTTTTCTTTTAAAAATTATGAATGCAAAACCTGGTCAAATGTAGCGTTACAGCTATTGAACTGTTGACTGCTGCAGATCCCTTTTTAAAGCTCCAGTCCCACCTATAAGCAACCCCACCACTTTATTTCCTCTTCTCTCTCTCCTCCTCATCCCACTCTCCCCATTAACTCTCTTTCTGAGTGGGTTTCAGCCAGAGGTTGGTCTTATTAAATTGTTAATGTTGTTTTTTGTGATATATTATCCATCTTTGCTTATTTTTTAATCTCCATATGTAGAGGTTGTTTTCCAGTGTCTTCCATTAGCATGTGTTTACTATTACTTCCGATACACAAAATTTGACGGAGGGCTGTTGTTTAAGGTGCAAGGGGCCACCACTGTAATTGGTGCTCATGCAGGACGCCTGCACTGAAGCACTTCACATATTTCTGCAGTGGTGGCTTCTGTAACAGTTTATTTTAAATGATGAGGTTGCACAGCTTCATCTTAGTCACCGTATATGACATGTTCCATGGGAACATTAGTTCTGTTCTTTACTTATCTGTTCAGTCTTGTCTGCTCAGGAAATGCCCAAGAACCACACATTAATTCGATTGCTGTTTAATAATGTTGAGTGTTCTTTTATTCTGTGCATGAATTCCCTTCTGAAATTCCTGCTTGCTCTTTCCAGATTTTCCATGCAAAGCATCTGTCAGGCATCTGTTCATACCAGTCTAGAATGTTGGTTTTCATATAGTCATCTCCATTTTCTTCATTTTAACGAAACTGAACTTTCTGTAGCCTGCTTGTCCAGAACATTCCAAATCAGTTTAAAAAGTCTGTAATTTTTCCTTTTCTTTATCTCCTTCAGTAGTTATTTTTAAAATCATATAATTGTGAAGATATTTTGTTGAATGCCTTCAACATTGTTTGAGAAAGTCAGCCAAATTTAGCAGGGGATACAAGCTGTAAGTGTGTGGAGATTTTTCAAGTGTAATATGTATCTAGTCTTTTCTAACTACTATAACAGACTAAATATATTATGTTGGATTTGATGATATTGAATATATTGAAAATATATCTGGTCTGCTCTGAGGCATGGGCTTCAGACATGAACTAATATGACAGACTAAAAGTGCTAGGTTATACTTACATACACAGAAAGTGATGTCTTTACATTTTCGTGATAAGCATTCTCTATTAGCTACCATAAAACTGAATCTAGAGATCTCTGGAGTCAACCTTTAGAGTGGAAGACATAAGAGATAATCTGAGCGGTGACAGTATTGATTATACTTAAAAGGGATAATGATGACTGTCGTAGAAGATATATAGATGTAATGACTTATGAGGAAAAGTGGTCAGAGACAGTATCAGATGCAACTATTTGTGCTAAATGATGCAGGCAAGAAGTCTAGATCAGAGACAGTGCAGTGCCCAGTGTGGAAGTGTTATGTGAAGAAGGATATCACTGATCATCTTTTGCTGACCTTTGTACCTGCAAGCTTTGATGATCTGCTGCTTTTGAACCCCTCCCCTGCTGATGTGTCCCCAGAAGAGGCCACCGACAGCTTGGGTAACTTTTCAGTGAGTATCATCAAGGTTCATATGGAAATTGCTAGAGTAAATTGTAAGCATCGTACATTCATATCACATAGAATACCAGTATCTTCATTTACATTGTTAACAAGAAGAATTCTCTTGACCTGAATGTTCAAGTCAGTTAAAATCATCATAAAAGGAGGTAAAGTATCCCGTTTACACGCCCATAGAGGTATATTGGGAATATGGTGTTAGGCCCATATTTTCTCGACCATCAGCTCACCAAGGGTGATGTGGTCAGCATCACGTCGGCCGCCTTTACTTTCCCAGAATTGCTCTGGTACCCAGTTAGGGCTGGGTCAACCCAGGAGCCGTTTGCGGCCTAAAAAAATCCCACCTCAACTGGGGATCGAACCATGGACCACTGAGCTAGGAAGCCAGTGCACTAACCACTTGCTACCGCGGCTCAAAATAATCATAAGCTGTACCTTTTTTCATTCCCTATGGAGAGTGAGCCACAACTGCAGGAAGCCTGCACCAAAGCATATTATCATACAGCAGTGTTCGTACAGCAGTTTGTTTTACATGATGCTGTTGCCATCCTCATTCATTCAGTTAAAATACCAATCTTATTAGTTCATGTTGGGAAATAAAATCTATATGATATTTATGCCTATATCTCAAATAAAACCAGTCACAATAAAGCTGGTCTCATTTGTTTATATCTGCAAGAGTATAGTGATGAAAATATGGCCTTCATGTTAGTAAAATCGTTCCGGTATGCCAATGTCAGCAAGGAAATTATGCTTGTGTGTTTGTGTTGAGCGTCAAGTGGCAGAGTGGTTAGAGGCAAAGTTACCAGGTTTTTTTTTTTTTTTATTTTTTTTTTAATTTTTTTTTGCGTTCGCCCGCTAATACTCGAGGCGAAATCTCAGGTTATTATTTTATGTCTAACCTGACATTGATTTTACGTGAGTATCCCTTTATTTCTTGTACAGAGACAGGTGTCCCTCGCCATTCAGGCAAATACTCGCCGATTTCGGAGGTACCCATTGCAGCTGGGTCGGCTCAGGAGCCGCCAGTCCCTGGTCGACGACACTCCTTCAAATGTACTCGCCAGGTCTCGAGTTAATCCAGTCCAAATCCCGGTCGACGAAAAATCCTCAAATGCCGTCACCCGGGTTTGATCCTGTATCACCCGGTCGCCAGAGCAGTGTTGTAACCACTACGCTAGCGCGGCTCCCGTTACCAGGTTTGAAACCAGGTAGTGTCACTTTCCAGTTTACTCAGTTGTAAATGAGTACCTGACTCTGCTCAAGAGTTAGGGAAGGCAAAAACAGTGAGGAAAGGAACAGATCACTCTACCTGATAAAGCTGAAAAATCTAGTATAGGTGAAATCTCTAACACTTAATTCCTCTATGGCGATATCTGCTATTGGACGCTTTACCTTTAGCGCATGTTAATGTTGATTAGAATTTCAGTGTTTGAATTCTCTGGCATTCATGCTCATGTTAGAAACTAGTTCTGTAGACTTATATTACTGAGAGGGAGCTGCGCTGGTGTAATGGTTACCACATTGCGCTGGCGATCAGGTGTTCACGGTTCAAGCCCGGGCGTGGGCATTTGAAGAAGTATCATCGACCAGGATTTTGACTGAATGACCTGAACGGCTCCTGAGATAAACCCTCTGTGGATAGGAAGGAGCGAAACTCCTGACTGGGTTGGAAGGAAAATCCACAGGCTCCCCAGCCTTGCAATGACATGTCATTGGGCTGAAAGCCCAAGTGCCGCTGGTTAAGGAAAAAAAAAATATTACTGAAAAAACAATTTCTTGCATGTTCATGCCAAGTAAGAAACCCATGGTTTACATTCATCAGTAAGATAGCAGCAGTAAGATAGTTGTTCAGACCTAAAGGTCTTTTATATTTGGACATGTGCCCTAATATAACCGCCTAGGTTGAACGGGACACGCGCCTTGCCAAAACGAGGCAAAATTTTATTTTAAATAAAAAAATGTTGCTGAACTTCAGAAGACCAGCCCAACCTTCTCATAAAATTATTAACACTGTGGTTTCTGTAAAAAGAAAACGGGTATGGGAAAAAAATTTCAGAAAAATATCTTCTTCAAGTACCATGCCTAGTGGCATAGGAGATCATGTCTCTCCACAACTTCCTGTCTCCAGTATAATTTATCAATTCTGCTGTTGACTTCTTTCCATGCCACGATGTCAAAATGTCCAGTATTTGCTCTCTTTGTCTTTCCCTATCTCTTTTTCCTTCAATCTTACCTGTTGTTACCAGCTTTCCTCTTCTCATAACATACCAAAAAAAGTGGATTGCTTCTTTCTAACTTGTGAAATAAGTTTCCTTTGTGCATTGGCCTCTTTCAGGACATCCTCATTACTCTTTTTGGCCTTCCATGGTATTTTTAACATTCTTCTGTAAAACCACATCTCTGTGGCTGCTAGTGCCTTCCCTACTTGTTTACTAATTGTCCATGACTCACTCCCATATGTCTGGATTGGTTCTGTATAATACTGAAGAGCTCTCTTTCTTACTTCCATTGACAAAGACTAGTTGAATAAAATACTCTTAGTTTTATAGAATGCTGCTTTTGCCTGATCTATTCTGCTATTCACTTCTGAGATGCATCGTCCATCTGTTGTTATTAATGTGCCCAGGTATTTGAATTTATTGACCTGTTTTAAAACTGTTTAATTTACTTTGATAGTGCATTCTGGGGAAGCCATTTTCTTTGAGACGACCATTACTTCTGTCTTTTTGTTATTAAGGCTGAGGCCTTTATGTTCACTTTCTGTCACTATTGTATCCACCATTTCCTACAGCTCCTTTTCACTTTTTGCTATTAAAACTGTTTCATCAGTGTATCTCAAGTTGTTTATATTATGTCCATCAATGGATATTCCTAATATGTCCTCCAGTGATCTCATTATACAGAAAAATATGGAGAAGTGAAAAGATTGGAAGAAAATAGAAAACTAGTATGTGATAAAATGTCAGAGAAATATTAAAAGATGTTTATGCTTAGTCTGATTATCCCAACAGCTACCAAATCAAGTGCAAGTGTCAGAGGACAAACAGAGAACTGGAGAGATTACAAGTGAGGGTACGAAAATGAGCTTACAGATCTTCATTGTTCTCCTTGTGCACTCCTTAAAGCTCACATATCATTATCATCATCACAATCACCACCACAAACCACCACCATCTTTCAGCTCCTTGTGGAGCACATGTCTTCAATAACAACATGCCAAGCCTTACTGTCCTGTGCCATCTATTCAAGGTCTTTTCATGTCTGCCTTCAGCTCTCTTCTCCATGTTGTCTTTTTCTCCCTCTGGTCAGGAGAGGGACTGCCTTGTAATGCTATCAAATGGTTTTCTTAATGTAAGCTTACAAAAACATAAGTATAAATCTACAGTTATAATTGTAATGTTGCAGTGATGGGGGATACTATGGTAAGAGGACAATAGTTTTAAACAAAAACAACATATTTGAAACAATAAGTTTATTGGTTTGATTAAAGTTTGGTAAATGTTTTTATTACATTTTTTTTTTCCTTTTGGATTCATGTGTTATCATAATTTCTGCAACATGTCTGATAAGAATAAATAGCATATTTGTTGGGAAACTCAGCTCCCCCTAGGCCGGTCCAAGGAGGGATGGCAAGAATGGAGGCCGTAAGGAGGCAGCCCCTCCACCATGCAAAGGCACAACAGGCCAATCTCCTGTTTACCTTAAAATCTAATTACAAGTAACGACAGAGAGAAAACCAGGCTGATCAATATAGCGCCGAACTGGCATGGATTACGGACTAGATTGGAACCAGGCCAGGAGAAAGACAGCCGATAGGATAGTATTGCGTTCTTCCTTCTGTCAAACATCTACACCCCAGGGTAGAAGAGGAACGACTAAGTAAGTAAGTTGTGTAACTGAATGTCTGATTAGGAGAAGTGACATTTTGTTTAAACTAATGAATGCCTGAAGATGGGATGTGGTGTGATTTTTAAAATATGTACATGAATTGGAAATGCACAATTAAAAAAAAATTTAAAAATTGTGAATATCTGATGCAATCCCATGGGGTCTCTGATAGGGTGACCACATCGATCAACACAAAAAGGAGGACAGTATTCACTTCTTTGTCGTGGAAAGGAGGACAAGGGAAGACACTATAATTAAAAAGTATGACAAAAAGTAATGCATATATATTTTAAATAATAAGTGGTATTGAAACTTATTTATTACATAACAAACAATAATTTCATAAAATCACCTTGATTTTGTGTCTATCGATATATTAGGATGATAAAAATCGTCTTTAACAATGCCGTATTATTATTATTATTTTTGTTTAAAGTGTGGAAATTAAAGTGTGATCCTTCTTAATAGTATGAAATTGGTCCTCATAAGAGAACAATACTGTACGGCACTGCGGGGAAAAGGAAAGTGGGTGAGGAGAAAGAGACCTCGCACCACTGTGAAAAATCCCAAGAGCTGCTTCTGGGTAAATGTAGGATATTGGGAAGTAGCATTGTTTTATTAACTTGGTGAATGTCTGAAATAGGAATTATAAAATAGGCCTGTTTTGTCCTAGTGAATGTCTGATGAGAGTTGATGAAATTACTTTTTTTCCCCCAAACTGATGAATGGAGGTAAGTTTGATGTTGGGAGTTGAAGATTTCAATACAATTTACAGTTATTGTTGTGTTATACACAGTCTGAAGTATGCTTCTACATAAATACTAAATAATATTTGGAAAGATTGCATATTACACTGCTTAATACTTGTTATACTGTACAAGTGTTCAGAAAATGTTCCCAACCTTTATACTGTTTGCATATTTCACAAAAGCCAAGTGATAAGAGTAATCTTCTAGCTGTACAGATCACAGCCACCATCTGTTCTAATAAATACTAATGCAGTTCGACTTTCACTTTTGGTTCTTGATGGCCTGTTCAGCGAGACATTTGTTTTGTGTAGATGGACGGGGAAGGGTGTCATAAAATATAGATTTCAGAACAGGGTTTGTATAAATTTGATCTTCACAGAAAAAAAAGCAAATTATATACTCTGGTAGTAATGATAATCGTCACACAGTTTGCCCAGTAATGGGTCGTAGGCCATATCTTGCTTTTTTCTAATTAAATTTTCCATCCCATATGACGTCAGAGGTAAGGTCAGCAGCTATCGCTTATCAGCAAAAACTGGGCCTCCAATCGATATGGTCAATGAGAGCCTCCTGCTAATATTAGCTAGGATTTCAGGCGACACGATTTTTGTCAAGCTCTCAATTGTACAATGTTATGCACCAACTAACGACGATCTCTTTATGATACCGACAAAAGATGACTTCTATGAAGCTAAGCCTTGTTCTAACAAGACCTGATTTTGTTTTATTCTGTTCACAATCACCCACTTGGAGACATAAGGCTAATGGTTCATAACATAGCAAGCGGTCATGGGTCCACTTCTTTTGATTTTTTGTAACTCCAAAAATTGTTGTCATGATTTTTACTATATCTGGTCCTCCATATTTCAAGAGCTCTGCTGGTATATTATCCACACCCGGTGACTTCCCTCCTTTCATCGCACATATAGCCTCTTCCACTTCTTCCCGTAGTATTGCTGCATTTCCGAGTTCTCTGTTTTCGCACTTAATGTTGTTTAATATGCCTAAGTCAGTGTCAAGTTTACAGTTATATAATTCTTTACAATATTCTGTCCACCTTCTCATTTACAAGCTGTTTTTTTTCATTGAGCAGAGCCCCATTGAACCTCTTTCTTAACCTTTTTCATTTCCCGTCGTGTATCACATAACTTCAGAATGTCATCTGTAACCCATGGTTTGTTTATTTTCTTTCTTTTACCAAGTATTTCTGTTGCTGATTCAATGAGCACGTCTTTCATGTTCTCTGTGATTGAGTTGATATCATCCTCCAAAAAGTTGAGAGCTGCGAATTTTCCTCCAACAGTTGCCTCAAAGATTCCCGCGATTTCTGGATCTTTCAATTTGTCTAAATTGAATCTTAACTGAGAACATCTGTTTTGATTATAGTTCTTTTTGAGTTTAAGCTTGAGCGTCATCAATACCATGTCGTGATCACTACCAATGTCGGCGCCAGGAAAAGTCCTAGTCTTGGCTTTATTAATGCTGGACTTGAATCTTTTGGATACAAGAATAAAATCAATTTGGTTATGTATCTCAGTTTTTGGGGCATGCCACGTTGTTCTTCTTGATAACTTATGAGGAAATAGTGTATTTGCAAGGGCATAGCTAAACTGAGAATTAAACTGAGGAAGTTATACCAACAGAATAAAAATAGAAGAATAGATGTACACAGACTGCAATCAAATGATATAAAGGAGGAATATAATGTCAAGATGAACAACTATTTCGATGCTTTAGGCAAAATTGACAACGATATCACCACCAAGACAATCGATACTAAATGGGAACAACTGAGAACAGCAATGACAGAAGCAGCAGTAGCGACCACCGGATACCTAGTACATAAAAAGAAAAAATGGATGAGAGAAGATACTTGGGATAAAATACAAGAAAGGAAAACAGCAAAACTTAAACTACTAGCGGCAAGTACACATAATGCAGTTGAATCTTGCAAACTAACTTATAACTTGTTAAATAAAGAAGTGAAGACAAAAAACTCGAAGAGATAAAAGACATTTCATCAATGAACTGGCCGTAGAAGCTGAAAATGCTGCAAGAACTGGTAATAGTAGGTGCCTTTATCAAATTACAAAACAACTATGTCACCAGCCTACTGCTATGGAAACACCTGTTAAAGGTAAATTAGGGAATTCAATACCAACAGAAAAAGAACAAATGAAGAGATGGGCTGAGCACTTCATGGAGGTGCTAAACAGACCACCACCAACAGTAACACATGATTTTAATAATGAAACACCCACAACCACCTTGCCAATAACTTGCGATGAATTCACGCTGGACGAGATCAAACAAGCCGTTAAAAGATTAAAAAATTTTAAAGCTGCTGGAGTTGACGAAATTTCAGGGGAAATGATTAAAGCAGTTAATGACAACAACCTCTTGAGAATTTTAGATATTATAAATGAAGTATGGAGAGAAGAACAACCACCACAACAATGGAAAGACAGTATTATTGTAAAGTTACCGAAGAAAGGTGATCTATCAGACTGTAATAACTGGCGTGGTATATCTCTATTATCAGTACCTGGAAAATTATTATGTTGCATGATGTTAGAAAGACTTAAATTGCATGCTGACGAAAAGATCAGAGAAGAACAAGCGGGTTTCAGGCCGAAACGATCATGTATTGATCAAATATTCACACTAAGAACAATTATAGAAGAATCAGTGGAAAGGCAATCGCCACTTATTATCACCTTCGTCGATTTTCAAAAAGCCTTTGATAGTCTACACCGCCCATCATTGTGGAAGATACTTACAATCTATGGTTTTCCAACAAAATATGTGAATATAATCGAAGCGCTATATGACAATGCAAGATGTTGTGTTAGAACAAATAAAGGGAATACAGAATGGTTTACAGTAGAAACAGGGGTGAAACAAGGCTGTATTATGTCATCACTACTTTTTGGAATAGCTATTGATTGGGTTATGAGAAACTATACCCACAATGAACAATTGGGTATAAAATGGACAAATGGAAAATTCCTGGGGGACCTGGATTTCGCAGATGATGTAGCATTCTTAAGTTCAACACCAAGACAATCCCAAGAAGCAATAAATAATTTGTGTCATCTCTTGGTTAAAATAGGTCTCCAAATAAATGCCTCATAAGAGAAGACTCTAGGCAGAAATATGTCTCCGACTATATAAGGAAAAGACGATGGTCATATATCGGTCATGTCCTACGAATGCAAAACAACAGAATACCACTACAGGTGCTCACTTGGGTTCCTGAGGGTAAGAGGAAAAAAGGAAGACCAAAAGAAACACTCAGAAGAACAATAATAAGAGAAGGAAGAACGTTGGGCCTAAATAATGTGCAAGAGCTAAGAGGAGTGGCGTCACAACGAACAACCTGGAGAGCACTGGTTTCTGCCTTATGCGCCGTGTTTGGTGCTTAAAGAATTTATTATTATTATTATTATTATTATCAGTCATCATTAGTACCAGTCAGCTCCCCCACGGAGTACAGGTCCTCAATAAAATCATGCCAATCCCTCCTGTCCCGTGCCATCTGCCCAAGGCCTTTCCATGTGTTCATTATCCCTTTCATGTCTGACTCCAGTTCCCTTCTCCATGTATTTTTGTTGGGTCTCCCTCTGTTT
The DNA here is from genome assembly GCA_024509875.1 of Oreohelix idahoensis. Lineage (NCBI taxonomy): Eukaryota > Metazoa > Mollusca > Gastropoda > Stylommatophora > Oreohelicidae > Oreohelix > Oreohelix idahoensis. The sequence goes on along the minus strand of JAMPIV010007144.1, from coordinate 283,849 downwards.
CTCTTACTTGGGGGATTCCAGGACAGGGACACATCCTATTAATGCTGTTTTCTTAACATGAATGCACATATCACATCTATCTTTTCTAGTGCCCAACTACAGCACGAATAACAGCTACTCATTCTAATGCACAAATTGTATTTATCTGTTTTAATGCACATTTCACAGCTGCTATTCCAGTGCACAAGCAACAAGTATATGCATATTCTTGATCTCATTTTAGTGAAGGATGAATCTATAGCCAACACAAGCCACAATATAAGCAACAAAAGCTCAGTCTCACAAATCCAGTCAGAAGTTTTGCCAACAGATTCTGTTTCCAAGGGCACAGCCACAACCAGCCTGACATCTTCTGGTTTACCGAACAGAGAAAGTCGGAATGAAAAGGTAAAAACTTTATGGTGTGCTTAAATATGTAAACAGAAACCATCTTTACTGAAAGCTGGATGGTATAAGTAATGCTTGTAAATGTATCTTGACTAGTGGCAAAAATGATAACAAGATAAGGGTTTAATTCAATTGATAATCTTTTGATGTGGGAATAAAGTGAAATTTAATGTGCTGGACAAGTCTCAAAATGATACATGTTGTACACTAGAGATGGCTACTGTGTGTGTGTGTCGAAACAATGCTTCGAAATAGCATAGAGTCCGAAAGATTCGACACACAGCCTGCTTGATGTTTCGACACAGTTTCAGTTCCTGTCTGCCTCGCTGTTTTGCAGAGACTCACTGTCTCACCTTCCGTGGGCCTTTGTAAAATTTGAGTTAACCGTTTGGAACATTAGTATGGAATATCAAACATGTCATATTTTTCAGGGATGTGTTATGATGACTTGATTTTACAAGTGATATTATTTTTGCTGAGAAGTTATAGACACTGGAAATTGTGTCAGTGCTGCAGTTGTCAATGTTTTAGGTACTATGTTAAAGTTGAAAGTGTCCGTGTGTTCGTATAAATGTAATGGACACTTTATTAGCTCTGCTGATATCTGTGTACTCGGTGTGGATTTGAATCATTGTCTACCAAAACTAGCTTACTCTAGTTTGATATCATGAGTTATTATTACTGTTATTATTATTGTTGTTTTTTATTATTTTCACATATACTGCAGCTATCATCATATCTCCGTTTTATTTCATCGTAATGAAGACTTGTGTAAAAATATTGAATTGTGGTCACACGAAATGCCATAGATTTTCACACACGCCAGTAGCGCGCAAGAAAAAAAAAGGAGATGGTCTCACACAGTTCATGTATAGTAATGTATACTGTCTATTAGAGACTTCTTTCTCCCCGATACGGGCAAAAGTGCCGCTGTGCCGTTGTGTCGAAACAGTGTGTCGACACAGTTTAAATCTCTGAGCCGACTGTCTCGAAACAGCTTAGTGTGTCGATTTGCCCACCTCTATTGTACACTGCAAGAATTCAGTAAAATTTACAGATACTGTGCATATTCCAAAATTATAGTTTTAATGTGTGCATCAAAATACATTTTAGATGTACTGAATATACCACAAAGTAGTAGTTTTATGGAATGGAAGCAAATTTGGCATGTAAAAAAAAAGTAATATGTACTGGAAATGTGACAAAAATCATTTACTGTCAGAGAGTAAATTTTACGAGTGAATTCTATGGTATAGAAGTAAAATTCCTGTACTAAACTCATTCCAATGTGATGATTTTTTAGTATGGAGGTAACAAAAAGTTACTTTGGGACATGTTCTGTAAATATCTTTTACTTATAAAAGTAAAAGATATTTACATAACATGTCCCAAAGTAACTTTTTGCCATAAGACAGTAAGATCAAATGTTCAAACATTGAACATGTATCAGAGTTACTTTCTTAAGGCACAGAAGTAAAAAGAATGCTTTAAGTTCTGGATTCATGTCAATGTAGTATAGTGTGATGGAGTTACTGCACTGTCGCAAAGAGTTCGGAGTGAGGGAGGCAAGGGAAAGTAACCCACCACGAAAAAGTAGAAGACAAATTAAAATAGAAGAAATCAGGAAACAGAAGAAGCATGCCCGAAAACTTTTCAAGAACGCAGTTGCCACAGAGAAGGAAGGGTTACGACAGGTTTGGGAGCACCTGAAAGGCCAACATAATGCCCTTTGTAGAGCAGAAAGGTTGTGCAGGAAGAGAAGGAAGACTCGAAGGGATAGGGAAAGATTCTTCAGGGAGCCCTTCAAGTTTGCCAAAGAACTGTTTGAGCAGCCACGGTCGGGTACGCTAAACATCAAGAAAGAAGACCTGGAAGAACACCTTAGAATGACATATTCAGATGGTCGCAAAGATGAGCCGCTCAGCAGCATGGCAGGCCTTAAATGGCCGAGTAAGCCAGGAGCTGAATTTAACACCAAGCCCCCAACGGTGCAAGAGGTAGAAAGCATTGTCCAGAAAGCTCGGTGCAAGTCAGCTCCAGGTCCTAATGGTGTTCCATATGTGGTGTATAAGAGATGCCCTGAAGTGCTCAAACGACTGCTGCTCCGTTTACTAAAGAATGCGTGGAAAGCCCAGCTTGTAAGCAAGGAATGGAGAAAGGCGAACGGAGTCTACATCCCGAAGGAGCAAAATTCCACAGACATCAGTCAGTTCAGGCCAATCTCACTACTCAATGTGGAAGGGAAGATATTCTTCTCAGTGATGGCGAAAAGACTCACTACATACCTCCTGGCAAATGGGTACATTGACACTACCATTCAGAAAGGAGGTATCCCAGGTACACCAGGATGTCTAGAGCATGCCACAATGATCTGGGAAGCAATCCAAAAGGCAAAGTCTGACAGAACAAACCTCCATGTAATCTGGTTGGATCTAGCGAATGCTTATGGATCCGTTCCACACCAGATGTTGTGGCAGGCCCTAGAAATGTATCATGTTCCACAAGAGATTGCAGCAATGCTGAAGCTGTATTTCGCAGGGTTTGCTGTCAGATTTTCAACCAGAGAGTACACAACGAAGTGGATTGGCCTTGAAGTTGGAATTGCAATGGGGTGTACCATCTCTCCGATACTATTCGTGATGGCTATGCAGGTAATCCTCAATGCGGCCGAAGGAATGGCTATAGGTCCAAATCTCGGGGGAATATGTCACATGCCACCGCTCAAAGCATTCATGGATGACACAACAATTCTGACATCAGATGAACATCAGGCCCGGAGGATGTTAGAACGCCTGGATGAACTAGTCAGCTGGTGCAGAATGAGCTTCAAACCCAAGAAGTCGAGAAGCCTATCAGTCAGGAAAGGGAAGATAGCAGAAGACATATTCGTGGTTTCCAACCAAAGAATCCCTACTGTCATTGAGGAACCTGTTAAAAGTCTTGGCAGGGTGTACGATGCCTCATTAAAAGACTCGAAGGCAGTGCAACAGACAATAGAAATGGCAGACAGAGGGCTACAGATCATAGACCAAAGCAGACTCTTGGGAAAGTTCAAACTGTGGTGCCTCCAGTTCATGTTGATACCGAAGTTGCTGTGGCCACTGCTTATATATGAAATAAGCACAAGTACAGTCGAAGCTATAGAGCAAAAGGTCAACAAGTTCATGAGAAAGTGGCTAGGGGTACCCCCAGGTCTGTCAGATGTAGCACTGTACTGCAAAAAGTCAAAACTTCTGCTTCCTTTCAAGTCAGTTGTTGAAGAGTACAAAGTTGGAAAGGCAAGGCTTGCAATGATGCTTTGCGAGTCAGCTGATGACGTGGTTAAGTCCATTCAGCCCACACTGAAAACGGGAAGGAAGTGGAGAGTGGAAGAAGCTGTTGATGCTGCCCAAGAGTCACTCAAACTGAGGGAGGTAATCGGATACACACAGACGAATAGACGGGGATTTGGTCATGGAGACATCCGCTGGTGGTCCAAGGCATCAAGCAGGGAGCGCAGAGACATGGTTGTTCATGAGATACGAGAGGCTGAGAATGATAAGAGGTTGCAAAAAGCAGTGCAGCAGGTCCAACAAGGCCAATGGACTACATGGGAAGGAGCCCTGCAGAGGTCCTTGACATGGAATGATATATGGCATATGGCACCTCTTAGGCTCAGCTTCGTGGTTAGATCAATGTATGACCTGCTGCCGTCGGCCACCAACCTTGTGAAATGGGGAAAGTCGGATGATGAGCAGTGCCCCCTGTGCCAGGGGAGGCAGATACTCGAACACGTGCTCTCAGCGTGTAAGGTGTCATTAGGGCAAGGGCGATACACCTGGCGCCATAACAAAGTGCTAAATGAGCTTGCTGCGACAATAGATCTAGCAAGGATGAAGGCGAACAGCAAACCCAGGCCGAGCACCGCAAATACATACTTTCTGAGGGCAGGAAAGTCAGCACACCCCAAACCGAGTAAACCAGGTAGCAGTTTACCATCTCTTCTTGATTGTGCAAACGACTGGGAGATGGCGGTAGACCTACCTGGACGAGGGGCATATCCAGAGAGTATCAGGAAATCGCGGAGACGGCCGGATATAGTGCTTCATTCTTCTTCAACGCTTCAGGTCATACTGATTGAACTGACCGTGCCATTTGAATCCAGATTAGACGAGCAACATTCGTTCAAAGCGGCCAAATATAGTGATCTGGCCGCGGATCTGAGACACGAGGGGTTCACTACAAGGGTCATGGCTGTTGAAGTGGGCGCAAGAGGGCTTGTGGCTGCATCAATGTATGATCTATTGAAACTGTTGGGGTTGAAGGGACAGGCGAGAACAAGGGCACTGAAGAGGCTTAGTGAAACTGCCGAAAAGGCATCAGGCTGGCTGTGGAACAACCGCAATGGGCAATGGAAATCGTGACAATAAACGCTGCGGTACAGAAAACACCAGGAATTTTTCTAAGTCCACAAAACGCGGCTTCGCGTTGGTGTCTCAGTGTGTGCGACGGAACGAACGGAATAATTTGTCTTCTCTTTGTTACTTTCACAATTGCCTCCACGGCTGGCGGAGTTGTGGATTAAAGTTGCTACCATAAGTGAAATGGGTTCATTTTCGATACAAGACAACAGGAGGCTGAGACGCTTGGGAGTCATGACCCAAGTGGGCCCGCCCCCCCTTAGAGTGTAAAGGAGTATACTGGGCCGAAACACTTGTCTGATGGGGGGACTTCTTCTGATGATCAGATTGCCTCCTGTTGTATCGCTCTGTAAAGAGTTTCCTATCATCTTATTTTCCACAGGCCCATTCTTCTTCTCCATGTAATTATTTGAGTTTACTCTTCTTCTCTAGGTAATTATTTGCGTATTTATGAGGAGTTACTGTGGGTTTTAATTTCAATTTTTCCTCAGTCCTCTTCTCTCTGTAAGTATTTGCCTTCACGTAGTCTTATTTTCTTTGTAAAATAATTGCAGTCATTTTATTGTATTAGGCGATTGAGTAATTATTAGGCTGGGTAAAAATTTTCCGACGTTAGAACCACCTACCCAGGTTTAGACGGGGGTGGGGTAAAAGCACGACCCAGGTACATCAAATCAATGCTTTAACCAATCAAATTTATTTTTGGTAACGCGAGCACTCAGAGAAATGATCTAACATGACGCAATAAAATGCGCGCGAGCAGAATAAATATTACTCATGAGTTTGTTTGCGATTATCATTGGTGGAGGTCAGAGGTGATTATAATGCAGCAAGATTATTAGTTTAAGAGCGGCCCCTAAGCGAAGCCACGCGATGACTCGCTCATAGCGTGGTTCTTGCATAATTTTTTTCTGTAATAAATAACAGCGTTCAGTCTTTAGCGCCCTCTTCGTTTCCAGAAAATCAGCAGTGAATCTAAGTCTTATCGCTTGCTCCAGGGAGATATTCGGTAAATGGCATTTTCACGGCACAAAGGGAGGGTTGAAACCGGCCCCTACAACTTATTACGGTGATTTGTTTTTCTCTGGAGCATAAGGCTCGAGATATCGCCAGAGGTGAAAGAACAGAGACGTTCCCATGCAGTGAAGTAAAATTCTTCAGCGGGTACGGGTTCTAAAATCAGGAGCTCTAAGCTCGCTAAAGCACATCAGATAGGCGCGTTGCCTAGTGCTTATCAGAAGGCCATAATAAAGCCTTGAATCAATTTGCCGCCTTCGGCCACCACGTATCGCGGTAGTGAACCAGACCCCTTTATCAGTACAACGGAAAAGAGATAGGGAAATCATACTTTTCCAAACAGCAACTCATCAGATCCTCAGAAGCTGACAGTAGCTTAAGAGAGTCACTGAGTCAAGACGGAGGGAGAGAGAGAGAGAAGGAGAGAAAATTAGCTGGGACCAGTAGGGTCAGATAGGATACTTAGAGGACAGCCTCTGAGCTAGTGCTGTAATAAAAGTCTACTAGTGTAGCAGTCCAGTGGTGTTAGTTAGTGGCGTTTTCATCGCCTTAAGCGCTTTGAAGCTGTGTAGACAGTTAGTTTAGGCATAGTCAGCAGGACAGTGTCAGTAAGTAACATTAGTGTAGTCGGGAGTAGTGGCTCTACTTAGAGACCCCCACCCAGAATGGATAGTGTTATATTTAGTTAGTTGGTATAATTATTATTGTATGCAAGAGTGAAAGAGTGTATGGGAATTTATTCTTCTATTTGTCTTTCATTTGAAGTTCTTTTTTTTCCCCAGGTGGTGCGAACTCGCACTATTATTATTTTACTGTGGATTGATGTTGTTGTTTAATAAACTATATATAATTTCACTGGATCAGTTTCTCTATAACTATACTGTACTTATATACTTGTCTGTATAGTGTGTCTTCGGACTTTAACGAAACCTTATCTCCTATATTGGTAGTCAGAGGTGGTGAGTCTATAGCTATTAAATATGTCAGGAGTGGCGAGGGAGAGTCAATCTCGGTTCTCACCCTCGAAGCCAATAGTCTCATCTTTCCACATTCACTGTCCTTCTCATCTAAAATCTATCATCTCCGACTTTCTCATACTAGTGTCGTATCTATATACTCAGACAAACTCTAAACTTAAATCCACTTCGTGACATATAGTTTAGAGTACAACAAACATAAAGGGAAAGTTACAAGTTCCAAATACGCCACAGAATGATAGCTTAAATGTATGAAATTAGAAATGAATTGTACATGTCTGAAAGTGATCGTTTTTAATCTAATGTTCTGTTGTGAGTCCTTGGGGTTCTGTGCTCCACACAGAACCCTTCTTGATTAATAGTTGTATTGTTTTCTTACTTGCACCTATTAACATGATATTAATCCTACACATGAACAAGAACTTGGGGAAGCAGGGTTGATGGTTTTAGGGTACAAAAACAAAAGGGAAGTTATAAATACTGTATGTAGCTCTAAGTGATAGTTCTAGATTTTATAGCATATTGAGAAGTACAAGTATTAAACATTTCCCACTGATATTTTTAAGAGTATAAAAATTGAGTGAAAGTTAAGAGTACATGATATATCACAAATTAAAAGTGCTCGAGTATAAAGTTAATGTTACAAGTATTAGATTTTTATATCCACTTCAAAGTATAGATCAGTTTATGCTCAAATATATGATACATAATTTGCATCTTTTAACATATACTGAAATATAGTATCTTAGGATTAATCATGCCACAGCTACACAAACTGGCATTACTCTTGGAGTTTAAAAATGGGGGAACATAAATGGAATACTTTTGCTATAATACAAACTATAAATAGGATGCATCCGCACTTATTGAACCCTCTATTAGTATTTTGAGCTCTTGGGATGTTGGTATCACAATGGAGGCCTTTAAATTTCAGAAAGTTTATTCAGATGTGATAACAAGGTGAAAAAAGTTTATATTTTAAGAGAGAATGTCTATAAGGTCATCTTCTGAGTAAAACAACGTTTGAAGGACAGTATTTTGTTGATGTTTCAGAACAAGTCATTACTTTCTGATACATTTTAAAAACATTGTAAGATCATTTCTGACATTGTGATCTACATTTGATAATTACAGAGGAGCTTAAAATTCTCTAAGTGCTAAAAAAGTATAATATTTCATCCCCAGCATTGATTTATATAAAAGTTTCTTTAGTAGAATAGCTGACAGTAGCTTCACTTGATGGGAGGAATCATTGTTGTTTTTTTGGGAAAGACACTTAAGGGTGAGGCACGGAACTGGCCACCCCACCCTGTGTGAATGCAAACTCAAGTCCCAGAAACTTCCATTAGAAACATCCAAAGCAAGTAAATCAAGTAATTTGACTGAGCCATCCAAATTGGAAGTTGGTCAGTAAATTTCATGCATTTTGGGGTAAGCCAGAATGAGTCTACGACTGGTGACTCACCTCCTTTCATCTTGGAGAATCTCTAGACTGGGTGCCTTGAATGTTCGAGCATGAAACAAACAAGCATGAACCTCACAGGTGGCTTACCAAGGACAAGAATAGGAAAAGAAATGAATGGATGATTTTGAGGAACTTCTTAATGGATCAACTCTACAAGATCCTCCAGATTTCCAGCCATCAGAAAAGGAGCTAAAAGTTACATGTGACAGACCAAATAATGAAGAATAAAGAAAGCCATAAAGCTTCTAAGAGAAGAGCTGCTGGTCCAGATGGCATTTCATAGGAGGATATCACGGCCAACTTAGACAGCTCTCCAGAAATATCTTACAAAGTGCTTGTAAGGTCAGGAAAACAGAAGAACCAGCTGTAATAAGAGGTGAAGAAAATTGTATAGAACAGACATTGAGGAAGCCAGCTGATAGCATTATAAGGCATTCCATGGTCTGGAATCTCCATGGTAAAAGAATAGAGGGAGACCTAACAACACATGGAGAAGGGAATTGGAGACAGACTTTAAACAAACAAAACAAAGATAAAGAAGACGTGACAAGAAGTAAAACGTATGACACAAGACAAGAGATGGCGTGACCTGATTGAAGTCCTGTGCTTTCCTTACTTACTTACTTAGTTGTTCCTCTTCTGTGTGGTAAAGTGGGATGTTATAAATATTTATAGGGGACTTAGTGTACTGACTGAGATCAGCTGTGAAGGTATCTATATCTAATAAGAGTAGTGCATTATAGATAACCTTACTTACTGCCACATATGTATACCTCAGTCAGAATTATTCTGGAATAGTGTGATGACTACGTTATATGTCTAGGGTATGTGTATGATGAAGTGTAAGTCATAACAACAACAGACAGATAAACAATTTAATTTATTCCACCACACTTGACAACACTGTGACACTCACATACATATAACACTCTAAGAGGATATCTTAAAGGAGTCACTGATAACTTTTCAAATAACAATATGTATTCAGTACTGTCATGAATGTATATGTGTCCTGATTCAAATACAAAGGGAACCAGGAATCACAATCAATTTTAATTACAAGTTATATGTACAGAATTTATTAATATGATTATTATAGTGACATATATTATTAATGGTATCCTATGTGTGTCAGTTGTGTAGTGGTAACATGAGGTAATACTGGTTTTGTTTTGTTCAAGCTCTGTTGGTATTTGTCATCATGACTTCAATAGTTTGTTTCTATGGGAACTAGTATTGGAGATGTTCTCAGTTCCTGGTATTAAAACAATTTAATTCCCCTCTTAATTTTAGTTTATAATGTCATTTTAAGATGGGGGTACATAATGTTGAGCTCCATGGCCACACTCTCTTATCTTGCGTGATGACTGCAGTAAGAGACTCCTCTGCTTGAGTACTTTAATGAGTTCTGGAGCCACCCCACTGGTTGCTATATGGACCAAGGAGTATGCTGTCCACCTCTGGCTTCAGCAAAGCTCTGACCAGGTGCTGCTCAATAACTTTAAGACCACGGTCCCTGAAACAAGAAGGTTGTACCTTCTACGTCAGAACTAATTTATACTCCATTTCTACACTGAGCACAATACATCACAAACATTGAGTTCAGAGCGTTAGGCCAACTGTCAGCTTCATCTGAAATACTTTATACCAGTATTTCCCTCCCTAATGGTTACCACGCCTCTGCAATTCCAGCATTATTTATTTCTAGTTAATAATCTAGGTGTCAGTGTACTGTTTGGCCATTCCATGCAGTTTTACTTTCCTCCGACACCTTCTGTTCATGCTGGAGCACTATAGGCTTTACATCATGTTCGCTACTGAACCACACATATATACAGACATAAATTATCAATTTACATTCAATTTTCATTAAAAGATATTGAATATTTCAAGCTTACCACAATTCATGGAAATAATAATAAACAGTTTCGTTGACTGGCACTGAATATAGCACAACTCCGATCTGCCGATGTCCCAGGCTTTATTTTATAAAAAATATACACTGGTGCTCAACGCACTGCTTCTTAGTAGGTTTATTACAAGATGTGGCAATGAACAGACGCTCTGAATTGTGTATATTCGCAGCTCTACCCAATCACACCACGTCTACACATCTTTTAAAAAAAAAATACCCCTTTCTCACGTTTCCCCTGACAACACAAGATAGTATTTATAGTCCGACCAATCGTGTTTAGTCTTTCATTTGTTGCGCTCCAATCACATAGGAGTTAACATGGTAGGCTATTTCCGTAACGTAATGTTTTTTCAAACACGTTATAAAAAAATTTTATGAGCAGAAACGATTTCATGCTGTCAGGCACCCCCACTATTTTATTTTGGCCATAACTTGGTAATTCCTAGACTATTTGCGTAACGTTTTACATATTCTTTGTCAGCAAACCCTAAGGAACCCAAATATACGAATTTAAGGGAGCTAGGTGGCTGCGTTCAAAATGTGCATTTTCTACCACCTCCTGTTTACTTCAATCCCCATGTGGTGTCTGGGTACTGTCATGTTTTCAAACGTAAACCCATCTAATGTCATCTTTCCCAATAAGCGTTTTTCAGGATTTTAAAACCTAACTCTGGGAAGGGTAGTGAATTTTATCACTGTCGAATTGAAATAAAGTTAGTGCATGTGGCCTTACACGCGTGATGGCAGCAATTGTGTATCGCGCGACGCGGGTTTAGTGTTGCACGTGTCCCTGCTTTTCTGCCTCTCCCTTCTCGCTATCCTTTAGTCCATCTGTCTTTTAGTTACGCCGTGTATAAAATGGAATGAATGAAATATTAAATTTAGATCATTGATCAGCTTGCGTATCTCAATGTTTTTCCAAGAAATACAGCACACGTTTCATTGAAGAAAGCGGGTAATAATACAGTAGGCTTTTACTATCAACGTGAAAGCGTTACAATTTGCCGACGAAGTAGAAAACAAGGGGGATTTCGAGTACAATGTTTTTTACCAAGTTAGGCTTTACATTTACGTTTTAATTTATATATGGGGATTAGAATAATTCACGACATTCTGAAAGGCAAGGATTGAGTTGTTAGTATATATGTGAAATCTTTTGTCTGCTAGGTCCAGGAGTGGGTGAATACCAGTACACACACCATGAAACCAGTGATCAGTGGTCCTCTGCTAATGCCAGTATATGTGTACAGCTGTCAGCTCAAGAATGTTATAAGCTCATTGGTTGACAGGTACATTAAGTTTTCATTCCTTATGGTAATCTAGTCAGTCAGTCAATGAACTTGGTTCTGTCTGGTATACATAGGCCAGTGATAACATACTTCTGTTCATCACATCTTTCTCTTCCTGTTGTGAAACTGTACCAGTTTTTTTAATCCTAAACAAGTATTAACCTACGTATAAAAGAGCCTAACATACTCTGTTGCTCTGCTTTTCATCTTTTTTGTGCATACCACTAAACACAAACGTGACACCTGGTACAACACTACATACAAACAAGACATCAACACATACCAGCAATATAGAACACTGTTGGAGGGACAGACAGTGATATCAGAATACGAAAGGCTAGAGAAGCTTACATTGAATTGAGGAATAAATGAAGATCAAAAGAAATCTAGTTCAACAACAAAAATCTGTTCAAATGTCAGGTCAGTCCTACTGTATGGCTCTGAAACATGAAAAACAAGACCTAAAAAGCCAGAGACTTTCATAAATGAGTGAATGGGTAGAATAGAAGGATTGAAATGGTATGACTAGAACACTATGTGGAACTGATGACAAGAATCAGACAAGTGCCAGTGGGACAAGAAATGAGAAGAAGACGCTGGAGATGGATAGGACATACACTGAGGAAACCTGTTGATAGCATTACCAGGCAGCACTTGTTCTGGAATCCCCAGGGTTAGAGAGGTAGAGGGAGACCAAAGAACACATGGAGAAGAAAACTGGAGACAGACATGGAAAGACCTTGAGCTGATGGCACAGAGCAGGAAGACTTGGCTTAAGTTTGTTGAAGACCTATGCTCATTGGGGAGCTGAAGGGGCAGTAAAATGACCTAGTAAAACAGCATGACAATGCAGATTTTGCCAGTGACCTCGCTTGTCCAAATAAGGCTTTCATTATCTATATTTGTTGATCCCATACATGCCACACCTCGGAGATGAAAAACCTGTACAAAAAATTCAAAAACCCTGTACACAGACTCGCAAAACCTGTACCAAAAAAAAAAGACTGAAAAACGTATCAAAAGAGTTAATTCGTGTAAAAAATTTTCAATTACAGCTGCATTATAATTGAGGCATGGGGACTTTGCCTTTTAAAGCAAGTCTTCACTTATTTTAAAACTCAAACAATAAATGTCTGAGTTTATTTTACACTGTAAAAATGATGTGATCGTTTCATCATTTAGTCTATTTCTGCGCTTAATTATCACTAACAGACCAGGAAATCCTGTGTTTGATAGGACCTTATAAAAGAATTCTGAGACACAGTAATTAGGGTTATGGGTTAGAAATCCTAAACCCAAACCTTAATCTTAACCCTAACGACGTTCAAGGATGACATCGAAGAAGATGTTCCACTGTTCTCACAACTAATTTTACTACTTCGTTATTATTATTATTGCAAAGAGAAAAATTGAACTAAACTATATTATCCTGTTATATGAAATGGAATGGGGAGGTTTCTAGGGTGTTTAAAATAGTTCAATAAATATTTGATGTAATTTTAAAAATAATAAAATCACATTATCATATAAGTTTAAAAAAATAAAAAGCTCATAATTTGCTTCGAAAATATAAACTGGTGCTAGCGTAATTTATTCTCTACCGAACTTCAAAAATGAAAATAGCCATTTTAGTCTAATTGGCAGTTTTAAATACCCATATGACTAGTTTCAACCATCAATACGGCAGCCATTGATAGTAATTAATTATTTAATAAAATAACTCGCTCGACGATTGTAATAATGATATATCCACCAAAGAAAAATCAGAATGATTTTAAAGAAAGGAAATTAAAACGAAGAGAAGTAACTCCCAAAAAAACTTTTCCAGGGGCTCTGATCGGGTTAAGATACAAATTTGCCTTGCTTTTGTGTTTTTTTTTTTCCAGTTTCATATTTCTTTTTATATTATTATTAAAATGAACATTTCTTACGCAGATTCTACAAGTTTTAGTGAAATCAAGTAATATGTAGTGTTATCCCCCTTTCTTTTGCTTATAAGCAGCTGTAAATAATAAATTATGCTCAATGCGACATAATCGTTAAAATAATCAGTAACGTGCTGGCTGCCGTCAGTATTAGCAAAAAGTGATGAATGAACGACACACCACGCTGACCCTCGCAAATATCGCATCAATTGAAAAATAGGTAGCTTGATTTTAATGGTTGATTTTTTTATTCACATGGCCTAACATCTCGCCGAATCTCACAACTCAAATATTGGCGCAAGACGATTGATTTATATATAGTTAATAATTAGGCGAAAAAACCTGTACAGAAATTATGTACAGGTAGTACACATCTGAAAACGCAAACACCTTGTACAGATTATGGGTAAACCATAGCGTGTGGCATGTATGTGATCCCTCTATATAATTGTAGTCATTACTTCATTGCTGTAATAAATTGTCACGTGTAAATATGTATGAACTAGGTGGACATTCAGCATCCCAGATGATATTTTTGAAGACATGTCCTTCAAGACAAACTCATCATGTGATCAAAAGTCACCACGATCACCAAGGAGTCAGTTACAGTCATTTGATTTAAGTACTGATGACCAGGATGACAGAGACTCTTGGCGGTCCTCTCTTGATCGGCGGTCAACTGACAGTAATTCTTACAGGATAGAGTTATTCAAGGAGCATTGTAAGATGATTACTGAGATGTACTTCAACTCTTTTGTACAAGGTAAGACTGTTGTCTGGGTAATTTTTTTTAGAACTTCTTGGGTGTTTAGTTAGCCAAATTATCTATCAGATATCTTTCTTGCATTTGGACAGGGTTGTTAGTTGAAATAATCGAATTTGATCTCAAGAAAGCCAGTTGCTTTTCTTCTGTTATGTTGTTCTGTGTTTTATGTCTTCAAGGTGCTTAAAATTGGCTAGAATGTTTGAATGCACATGTGTATGCACACATACACTAATGCATAGGTGTATGCAAGAGCAGGTCAAGGTTGATCTGGAGTTATCGTTGTGCCTAACACGGAAGCAGAACCCCATTTTTCATGAATAAGTGTTGTCATCATTGCTCAATACTAGTGACATAATTTTTTGAGCTCTATATGTGTGCATGATCGTGAATAAAAGATTTCATTACTTCATGGCTTGTTCACTGTAGAGCAGCATTGTATTGTCAGATTCCTAACCAGAAGGCAAGTGAAACTAATAGAAAATATGCAGAGACTGATTGCACATTATGGAGTAGAAACCCTGTTAGAATCAAGTCTGTATGATTGGTGTAATAAGTTTTCTAAAGGTCAAGAAGACACCTGCAATCTTCAGCATGCTGATGTTCGACAAACAGCCACATGTGATGTGAACATTTGACACATTCAAGAGCCAACTTTGAGAAATAGGCCAAAAAAACAGTGCATCATACTGCATCCATGATTAGAATAAATGTGCTAGGTGGGTGCCTATGATGTTAATGTTTGCCAAGGATGTTTGAAAGAAAATACCTGGGAAACTGTCAGTGCAAATCATCCTGTTGGCATCAGTGGGCTGAGAGATCATAGCACCGCCTCTTTATACTCCTGATGAAGTTGCCTCCAGGATGGTAACAATTTCAGAGCAATGATAACCGGTCCTATACTGGCTGTGAAGTCCAACCACATTTTTCTTTACTGCTGAGATCTGGAAGCTGCATGACCAGTGGCAGCCATGTATAATTGTTAACTGAGAATACTTTGAGAAGGATGTCATGGTGATTATAGCACATGTCTTGTTTTTATTTTTTTTTATTTGGCTAATTCAAAAGTTCAAGATCAACTTTGGACCACTCTCAAAAGTAGTATGTGAACACAAAGGCAGTACAATATATTTTTCATCATTAATTTTAAAAAAAATCCTTATGTCAGCACAAGAGATTGAATGAGAAATGGTGAGATTAGGCCATACACCAGCTGCATATAGACATAAAATAAAATGGTGAAGACACCTCATCAGAATGGAGTCTGCCATCACAAGCCTTTAATAGCTGAAGATCTGACCACAGGGCAAGAAGCTGCCCAAGAGGAAGGTGGATAGACAGTGCTGAAGAAATTCTGAAGAAAAAAGCATGACACAGCCCAAGCAACACTGCTGCTAAAGAATGAAAACTGCTTTCCCCCTTTACACTTAATGGCATGAGTTTTCTTCATTCATTTTCTGTTCGCACCTTATGGAGCATTTGGCCATCTCAGCAGCTGGTCCATATGCAGGAATACATTTTTGTGCTGTTGGAGTGGCATTTCCTGTAGCTTACTTACTTGCTTAGTTGTTCCTCTTCTACTGTGAGGTGTAGAGCTTTGGAAGAGAGAGCGCAATACTATCCTATTGGCTGTCTTCTTCCTGGCCTGGTTCCATTCTAGTCCTCGGTCCTTCAGAGATTGTCTAATATTGTCCTCCCAGAGAACTCTGAGTCATCCTGGAGGTCTGGATCCATGGCTCTTACTTTCCCATACTTGCCGTGGTAGCTGGTCTTCTCCCATTCTGCAGACATGGCCAAACCATCTTAGTTGGGACTGTTCTACTTAAATACGATGAGGTTGCCAGCCTCATGCACTGCCTCTTGTGACATGCCTGAGGGAAGCAGTAGTTCTGTTCTTTGTCTCCTCAGAGACCCCTGGGAACTTCACTTGGCGGTGGCACCAGTGGACAGAGAAAATTAATTAAAATGAATTTCTACAACTATGCTTGTTTGTCTTACTGTGGCAATACCATTTTTGATCTGTTATATTCAGGTGTTTCTGTGCTAATAACATTTTTTGATGTGTTACATTCAGGTGTTTTCCTAAGCCTTCAGCAGAGCTACTTTGTTGATAGCCAGGATGTGGACTCGGCCATTAACAACATCTGTGAAGAGTCACACCCTCTGGAAACAGACATGACCACATTCCTGCTGGCTTCTTGTACACACATGCAGCAGTTGGTGCACAAAGCCAGGCTGAAGGAAAGATGTGGTGAGGATGGAGGAAGAGGAGGTCGAGTGGGACCTGTCTTTCACAAGCAGCATTTTGTTAGGTTTCAGGATTTAGACTTACACAAGTGAGCTACTTTTCTTGTTGTTAGTTGTATCAGTGACTCTAAAATGTAACTTCCTAGAAACTGGGATTTTATGGCACTTGTAATGATCTGTCTTGACCATTGAAAATTGTTGGTGACCTTGTTGAAAGACAGATGACACTTGGAAAGATAAGACTGACTTCTGTAGAGACATATGACGTTGAGAAAAACTCGGTAGGCAACCCCATAAGGTGTAAACATATGCACATCATGACCCTGAAAGAAATGATCACCCAGGTTTCACTGAAAAAGGAGGGGGAGTGGAAGAATTATGAATCCACAGGTGACTTAATAGAAGTGACCAGGCCAACCAAATGGGCTTCAATATCTGAACAGTTTCTGGAATATCCATTCATCCTTAGTAGGAAATTCTGTACACAAAAAGGCGGGAATATTCACAGGATGACCAAATCACCCGAGCCAGTTTCGATTACGGGAGTTGATTTGCCGTTTACCAGTAGATGGGAAACAATGGCAAAGAAAACCTATCTGCTGTTGCCCTAAGACGCCACTAGGCGTAATGGCCACTGACTGCTTTGACGGTCGGTGGCTAAGGACGGAAGAAGAGAAGAAGAAGATTCACAGGATGAAAAAGAGTTGTGGGAGTTCTTTACCAGTAGCTCAACTGAACACAGTTTCTAAAAATAAGTTATTAGATGATCCCATCTGTGATTCAGATCACAGCACTGAGAATGTTCAATTTGATCTGACTGATGATGATCGCATTCACTTCTTTGGCAGAAAAGGAGATGTGATTAAGTTTCCACTTGTTAGTGGAAAAGCAATATAGGAAAACCTAGATAAAGAACTGTTCAAAGAATTAGACAAGCACTGGAAAGAAAGCTGGATATTTTGGGGACTTAGCATATCTTTGAGTGTCAAGTGGCAGAGTGGTTAGAGTTCTTGCTTTTTGAGGCAAAGTTATCGGGTTCAAAAACTGATAGCGCCACACTCCAGTCTACCTAGGTGTAAATGGGTACCTGACTCTGCTCATTAGTTAGGGAAGGTAAAGGCAGTGAGAATGAGAACCGGTCACTCCTTCTCATAAAGCTGAGACCTGGTATATTAAAGTATCTAACACTTCACTCCCCTATGGCAGTATCTCGTATTGGACTACCTTTACGTCTTATATCTTCAGTCACTAATAATTTGGAATCAGGGCAAATAGAAGGAATACACCGCAGGAGAGTAGGGACAAAAACACAGTAAAAATCAGAAAGCAGAAGAATCCTGCATTAAGACAGTTCAAGAAAGCAGTGGATGCAGGAAAATATTGTGACAGGTTTAGAAGCATGTGGAAGCACAGCATAAAGCAGAGTGTGGAACAGAATGGCAGTATATTTTAAAAAATCAGGAAAACATGGAAGACTATGGAAAGATTCATCAGGGAACCATTCAGGTTTGCTGAAGAATATTTTGAGTGTGTGACATCAGACAAGTTAACCTCATAAAGAAGAAGAGAAAGACATCAGAAGAAATATGTGACAAACTGACTACATGGCATGGGAGAAAAGTGAAAATCGCACTGCTTCAAGGCACCAAAGAATGTAGAAAATGGAGCAACGTGATCGCCGACATCAATCAGTCAATTGAGGTTGGAGTGGTGAAGAGGTATGGCTTCCACCTCGAATCCTAAAGGTACCAGGTTCAATTCCCAGTAGAGGGAATATAATTTATGGAACTTTTTTTCAGAACCAGTGGTCCTAATGATGTCTCTCCTCAAGCACACATTAATTAATGTCTGTAACTGCTTAGTTGTTGTTTTAATTGTTCTTCATGTGTCAGATCCATACAGTAGGACCGACTTGACATTTAAGTTGAATTTTTTTTTTGTGTGGTCATCATGGACTTGATTTAGTTTTATTTCCTTATGTATCCCAGTGCAATGAAAGCTCATCATGCCTTTTGTATCCTTATTTGGGATTGAAGACACAGCTAACAAGATAAATGCAGTCAGTGACTCATAGCTTGACTGCTTGCGTCAGGGTCAGCGAACCAGAGCTAACCAAGACCCTACTTCACCTCCAAGTGGTGGTCCTGGAAATAGGCTGCATCACTGCATTCTGGCTGAGAGAGTAGGGATTGAAGAGGGAAGGCAAACCCGGTCCCAAAAAATGCCATGCAGAAGTCGGATGTGTCGGGCCGAAAGGTGAAAATATCGCAGCTTCGCTGTAAACAGCGACACAACGCAACCAACGTCCTTTTTAGGACGAACGAGGAAGAAGAAAAAGAAGTATCCTTATTTGCACTTGATGATGATAATACAACATTTGGTGTCATGTCAGTTTAGCATTACACTGTAAATAATAGCATTATATGTTTATCCTCTTCTTCTTTGATCCTTAGCCATCAGCTGTCAGAGTAGTCAGTGGCCATCATGCCTGGTGGCATCTTGTAGGGCAGCAACAAACTTCTTCCACTTTGTTTGGTCAGCGGCCATCCTTCATGCAGTGCCCCAGCTCCGGTTCATTATTTGCATCTTGGTCTACACAGATCTCTACTAAGTTGTTTTTGGTCGGCCTCTCTTTCGCATTTCTTCTGGGGTCCATAGCATAGCTATTCTTGTGATGACATTGGGGTCTCTTATGAGGATGTGGCCAACCCAACTCCAGATCTGCCAGCTATGATGGTGTGCATGTCCTCTTAGTTGCTCTGAGTAAACAGTTCTTGGTTGGTGATGGTATTTGGCCAAAAGATTCAGAGAATTTTCCTTGGGCATATTGTGTGGAAAGAGGACAGTTGTTTTGACATTTCCTTCTGTTACTCTCCAGCATTCCGCACCATAGAGAAGCACAGAAAGTACAAAGTTCTCATATACAGTAGAACTCCATTTATCCGAACCCCAATTATCCGAACATCCAATTATCCAAACACTTTTTCCAGAAAAAAAAAATCAATCGCCACCAGTCACGTTAGACTACATTTCTGAATCTTTTCATGCGGCAAGCTTCAAATGTGTGCGAACAATTTGTAGAGGATGGGTTGGGGTAATGGTTGGTCGCTTACGTACAGGAAGTCAGTTAGATCATAAAGTCAGTTAATATCTGGTTTACCACTCCATAGTACGTGTGCGTTCTAGGCAGAACACTGGCTAAACAGACAGTTCAACTTAAAATAATTGTGTCCTGCTACTACAGCAGAATAATTTTGGTGTACAAGTATTTCTCTGTGCGATATGGCATCTTCCAGTAGGCCTAAAGCATATAAAAGGAACCGCAATGTTTTGTCAATTGAAATGAAAACAGAAATTATCAAGAGACTAGGAAAAGATGAAACTGTGTCTTCACTTGCGAGGATTTTCAATGTTGGGAAAGCTACCGTCTCTGACATCAGAAGTAACAAGGATAAAATTATGAGTTTTGCATCGAAATTGGATAGTGAAAATGGGTCGAAGAAACGTAAAAACCATGAGAAATGCGAAATATTTGAAATTGGAAGAGGCTTTGTATATATGGTGTCTGCAAAGAAGAAGCAAATCGGAACCTAAACTCTGGCTCTCTATTGTGTGAAAAGTCACTTCAGTTCAACGGTCAACTTGACGGTCCTCCTGACTTTAAGGCTAGCCAGGGATGGTTAAGAAACTTTAAATCTCGTCATAGCATACGAGAACTGGAGATTCAAGGGGAATCTTTATCTAGCGATGCAACTGCCGCTGAAAATTTTAAAGAAACATTCTTGGCTTTTTTGGAAGAAGAAGGTTATTCACTCGATGATGTGTATAATGCCGATGAGACTGGCTTATACTGGAAATCATTGCCTCAAAAATCACTTGCATCTCAGCGCGAAGCAGCTGCCCCTGGGTTTTAAAAGTGCAAAGAGAGAGTAACAATTTTGGTAGCCGCGAATGCCAGTGGAAGTCATCGTTTACCGGTGCTAATGATCGGCAAAGCCAAAAAACCACGTTGTTTAAAGAATGTGACATGTCTCCCATTGTGCTACAAAGCACAGAAGAGTGCTTGGATGAATAGTGAAATATTTCTTGATTGGTATACAAATCAGTTCATCCCAAATGTGAAGAGGTTGAGAGAACAAGAAAAGAAAACTGGAAAAGTAATTCTTCTACTGGACAATGCACCATCTCATCCAGAGAAGGATACATTGAATGCAGTTGATGCAAATTTTAAAGTAATTTTTCTGCCTCCCAATGTAACAGCACTGATTCAACCAATGGATCAGGGTGTTATAGCAAAGCTTAAAAAGATGTACAAGAAGGAAGTCCTGCGTCGATTATTGTTGGCTGAAGATGAAGAAAGTGTGGTGGCGTTTTCTAAAAAAGCTTAATCTCAAAGACTGCTGCTATATGTTAGCTGATGCTTGGACCACCCTGTCACAAGATAATCTCAACAAGGCTTGGAATAGATTGCTTGGGAAAAAAAGAGGAAATGAAACTACTGCAGTGCCCACAAATGATGATTGTATAAATGAAGTTGTGGAACTGTTTCAATGCCCGGATTTTGGGACTGTGACAAAGATGATGCACACATATGGCTAGAAGATGATAATGATTCTGGTTTTCAGTTTTTGAATGACGAAGAAATTTTGTCTTTTGTGCAAGAAGAAAACCAAATACATGTAGTGACCGATGACGAAGACTCCTCAGAAGTACATGATGTACTTGTAGATTATGAAGAAAACCCAAAACGTCGACCAAGTCCTGAAGAGGCCTTTATAGCACTAGAATCCGCGATGGCTTGGTACGAGCAAGAAGATGACAGCTGTCCTACACAGCTTCTGCTGTTGAAGAGAATGCGGGACTTAGCAGCCAAAAGGAGACTATCCAGTTTGGTGCAAAAGAGGATTCCTCATTATTTTAAATAGTGGGCTACATCTGTGCAAGTACATATATACGTAAGTTGCGCCTGGTTTTGAATCGTTTGTAATGTTATTTTGATAACATTTCTCTTTCTTAACAAAAATAATTAATACAAGTAGTACATGCACTGCAGTGTAATAAAAGATTTTGGCGATACAGTGATCTAATACAGTGTGGGTATTATTATTACAGTACAAGTAAATATGTTTTATAGTGTATTTTCCTTGTGATGGTTAATTATTTTTAGAAATATGTGTACATGTACTCGATACATTATGTAATCCAATTATCCGAACATTTGATTATCCGAACGATGCTCGGTCCCATGGGGTTCGGATAAATGGAGTTCTACTGTAATATATAATCTTAATTTTGTGTTTGTGCTGTACTGAGAGGACTTCCAGATGTTGTTTAGACTAGCAAAGGCTGTTCTCGCTTTATTCAGTCTGTTGTTGATGCCTTTGCTTGTTTAACCATCTGGTGTTAACTATGCATCCTAGGTATGTGAATGTGTGTTCTAGCTTCTGGTTCCTTATTGTTATGGGCTCAGGATTTCTTATATTGAGTATCATGACTTCTGTCTTCATTAGATTGATATTATATGTTTATGATACTTTTAAATAAGAATTTTCTTACAGGGAAGATGAAGCCCTTCGGCTTCCAGATGTTCTACAACTACCAACTCAGTCCATTGAGATAACAGAGGAAGAGTGGGCATGTTTGTCACCAGACCACTGTCTGCAGCTAAAGGAACACAACCTGCTGGCAGAAGATGTCAAGGCAAAGTTCCTTGAGGCTATAGGGCAATGTCTGAGGCCAGTAACCACCCTGCCAGACTTCTATTTTTATTGCCCTAATTTCATCCAGCTGAATTCAGGGGTTAGTAAAATATTTTTGGTATAAAACTTAGAAATTAGTGTTAGTTGTGCTCTTAAATACCCTATGTAGTTCTGGGGAAGAGGTATCTGATGAGACAAAGAGAGGATTACTGCTCCCTTTGCCATTTCATACAAGATGACTGAGGTTTGCATAAGGCTGGCAACCTCATCATGTAAAACAAATGTCTACAGAAACCACTGCTGTTAGAGCATGTGAATGTGTTGGTGTGGCTTCCTGCAAGGGGCCCAGCTACAGTGGTGTTTACATGCTCCGTAAGGAACTACATGGGGACAACTTTCATTATACTGATTTCTAAATTCAGAGGTGATCAATTTTGTTCATTTTATGGCTTAGTTAATTATTTTTTCCTATTTAATTTGTTTCATTATAGTGAGGTGTTGTTTTGTCCTGAAAACAATCTGGAATTGTTGTACCCTAACATCTGTTAGGATCAGTGTAGATTACTAATCATTGATTATAGCTCTACTTACTGTTTTAAATTAATTTTGATCAGTTTATATATTGCTTAACTGTCTGTTAGTTCCCTAGTTGATCTATTCTTAACCTTTAGCACGCTGCATAAAAATTCAGAAAACTTGCCCAACCACAGCATTCTTTTTCACAACGCCCCATTTTTATAGTGGGTGACTTGTAAATTCTATAGTTTTTTTGTTTTTTGGTCAATTGCTCTAATTTTTAGATTGTATAGAAATGAATGAATGATGAATCTGATGATATCAAATTTGTTTGTGTACATGTTAGATGTGATAGGAAGAGAGGAAAGGAAAGATGAAAAAAACGAAAAAAAAAAAAAAAAAATTTTTTTTTTAAATTTTAAAATTAAAAAAAAAAATTAAAAAAATGACCAACACACGAAAAGTCCATATCCCTTGCAAGCATGATGCTGCTGGTTCTAAACATGGTAACTTTGCATCGAGAAGCAAGCACTCTAACGACTCTGCCACTTGATTTAAAAGAAGGAAATTGCTCTCACTTATACAGTTTTATATCCTTTTATCCGAAATCCTCAGGGACAGCTTTGTTTCAGAAACTGGACTATTTGGCTTTTAGATGTCCTATAAAATCACGTTAAAAAGTAGCTCAAATTGCCCAAAATAGCTCCAGTTGCCCAAAATGTGGTAAAAAATAGCCCAACGTTGCCCAGAATAGTCTAAAATTGGCCAGATTGTGATGGAAAATTAACTTTTGATTTTCAGATTATTTTGATTTTTTGATGCTCTGATAAACGGATATAGACCTGTATTAGAAATATGATGTTTTGTTATAGAAAAAATCTTAGTATTAGAATGCTGATAATTTACTTGTCTTACTATGTGTGAATCAAATTTGTCAACTTATTCCCATGACTTCTGGTAAGACTTGAGATAAAAGCCTACACATGGAATACAAAAGTTATCCCATTGTAATGCTTATCTGATGCCCTCTTACCAGGGAAACAACTGTAGTTATACTTTTAACATTGCTAATTGTAATTATGCCTGATTTTTCTTCCAGAGTATTAGTTATATATATATATATATAAATTTATTTCAGGATGGCCTAGATGGACATGGTAACAACTCTGATGGGAATGCAGCAGATGAAGGTATATTGATTCACTTGTTGCTTGCATATCACATGTTATAATCCTTATACGATGTAAAAACTTGAATATCTTCAATATTATTCATTACCATTTAGCTCCGAAAGAGGCATAGGCCTTCTTTAGATTTTTGCCAGGTCCTGCTGTTCTGTGCTGTCTGCTCAAGGTCTTTCTGCCCTTCTTTATCCCTTTAATGTCTGTTTCCAGTTCTCTTCTCCATGTGTTTTTCAGTCTCCCCCTACCTCTCTTGCTCTGGGGATTCCAGAACAAGGACTGTCTTGTAATGCTATCAACAGGTTTCTTCATTGTGTATTCTAACATCGCCAGCGTTATCTTCTCATTTCTTGTTCCACTTGCACTTGTCTGGTTCTTGTCATCGGTTCCACATTGGTGATTCTTGTTGTATTCTGTGCAAGCACTCATGTATCAAAGTCTGTAGCGGTTTGTTTCTTTTTGTGTTGGACTTGATTTCTCTCGATCTCAATGTATTCCCCAAAGCAATGAAAGCTTCTTATTTTGTTATTATACTGTCTGTCGCTGTAGCTCTGTCTATATTGCTGGCAAGGTAAATGTGTGATTCTACATTTTGTAGGGGTGTTTTTTCAAGTGCAGTACTGTTGTCATTTTCTGTATTTATTCTTATTATCTTTGTCTTGTACCTCTCATCAAGTATTTTTATTTTGTCTTGCACCTGATTACCGTTATGGGACAGAAAATCCAGGTCAGATGCAACATCTAGATCATCGAGATGTTTGGCTGTTGTTGTTGCTTCCATAATACATTGAATAGCTTACTTGATTAGGAAATTTTATCTAAGAACTGTAAAAACTTAACACAATTTTCTGTTCTCTGAGTTAACTACTGATGAGAAGACTCCATAAAAACAATGTGCCTATGTTTCTGACTAAGATAAATGGTTAACACTTGTATCACATTTGTTGTTTTTTTTTCTTTCTAGAACATAATACCTGTCATCTGCATTTATATTTTTAAACATGTGTCTTTCCCACAGAAAGAATGAAACAAATGAGGTTCTGATCTTCATGAAGATATTTTTATTGCAGAGGATGATGCAGATGGAGCGGGTGATCAGGACATAGTTTTGTCTATGCATTGTGACCACCCTGAGTTGTCAGCTGGAACATCAATGGAGTCCAACCATGATGAATCCTCTCTCGAGTCCTTTGTAGGCAATGTGTCCACAGACTCTGTGGAGTGTGACCCTGTTCCTTTGTTTGTCCACTTCACTTGCACTGTGAAACAGAAATCAAATTTTCAGCATACAAGCCTGCGGTCAGTGCCTCTCTGTTTAGGTAAAAAAAAACAATCGACTTTATAACTCATTTAGGACCATATATCACTGGTTATAACTAACCAGCATCTTTTGTCTTGGAAGCTTTTGTCTTCTGTTTTTTTTTTTTGTTCCTTTGTTTTATGTTTTGATTAATCTCAAGCGTTTTATTCCTAATTTTGCTTCTACTAGTAAAGCACAAGTTAACGTGGGAATCACCAAACGGATGGGACAGAAACCAGATAGACCACATAATGATCAATGGTAGATGGAGGCATGCATTACAAGACATGAAAGTAAGAAGAGGTGCAGATGTGGGAAGTGATCATCACCTTGTAGTAGTAAGACTGAAGGTGAAACTTAGAGCTGCTGGACCAATTGCAATCAGACAGAAAAGATATAACATCATGAAACTCAAGGACCCCCTCACCAGAAAAGCTTTTGTGGTTGATGTAAAGAGACAATATCAAATTGCCAAAAGCCAGGAAAGTACAGTGACTGATGATGTTGACCAGAAATTCAACATCATTTCAACAGTATACAAGGAAAGCAGTGAATCATGCTTGGGATTCCAGGAAAGAAAGAGACAAGATTGGATAACACCAGAAACGTTAAACACCATAGCGATGAGAAAAGAAATGAAAAGAAAGAAAACAGAAGCAAAGTCTCCCAGGTTAAAGGAAATATATAGCGAACAGTACAGTCAGCTGGACAAAGAAGTAAAAAGTAAAACCCGTGCCAACAAAAGGAAATTTCTGGATGATCTTACAAGGCCAGCAGAAGAGGCAGCTCTAAGAAATGAACAAAGCACAGACTATAAAATAACTAAAACTATCAGTGGAAAACGAGGTGCAAACAATATAACGTTAGTAAGAGACGAGCAGTGAAATCTCATCACCGTAGCTCAGGGACAGGAAACAAGATACTAGGCAGGATAATTATCCAGAGAATTTCAAAAGCAGTAGACCATAAACTGAGGAAAGAACAAGCGGGATTCAGAAAGAACAGACGATGTGCAGATCATATATTCACCCTCAGGAACATTAGAGAGCAGTGCTCAGGATGGCAGAGACAGCTATACATTAACTTTGTTTATTTTGAAAAGGCTTTTCACAGCATACACAGGGACAGCCTATGGAAAATACTGAGGGCTTATGGAATTCCTAACTGCATTGTTTCCATTATAAAAAGCCTCTATGCTAACTTTACATGCAGTGTTGGGTTGAGCAACCTAACTTTTGAGGTGAAGACAGGAGTACGACAGGGATACTGTTACGGTATATGCTATTAACGCCGTCTGCTAAAGGTTAGCAGACGTGCAATTGTAAAGGTTAAGACATTTAATATATTACGATAGATGTTTCAATTATTGAACGCTCCATACACGATCGATTATGACGTGTCTAGCGTTGTTTGGGGGTCACAGTCGGTAACTAGGAGACGCTACCCTTTGTTACTTGACTGCCAAGCTGAATAGCTGCGTTTTTCTAACCTTCCAATTCAATGGCATGATATAGCCATTTATATGTGCATTTATGATGGACCAGGGTCAGTCCTAGAACTCTATATGAGAGGAAACTTACGGAGGTTAGTGTTTAACTAGAATCCTCAGAAGGAGGAGAATAATCGTCAAATTCGTATGAATATTCAGACTCGCAGTCTCACTGTCGGCAGGTAGCCATGTCTAGCTGCGCGTGCATATAGCTGTGATGTTCTGACGACAATACTGCATTGTATCCTTAAACGGACATTGACACGTAAACCAGCAGTCTACGTTATTGATTAATTTATGCATGACTTATACGGACTCATGTTCTGCTCCTATTTGAAATGATCATCCTGTGTGTACATGTGATTAAATATTACGGACTCAACCTGAAGGCATTAATTACTTCATTAATGTTGCTGAGTTCAAGTTACATTAATTACTTCTTCATACCATGCTACTGAGTTGTATGAACGCTTCACCCTAATTCGCGTAATAATAACCCCAGCACGATGAACAAGAGATCACTAAAGTAACCATACTCAGTGCATGATCTTGGCCACATCCTCAGAAGGAACCCTGATGCCATTACAAGAACAGCTATGCTATGGACCCCCGAAGGAAAGCGAAAGAGAGGCCAACCAAAAAACAACTTGGCTGAGAACTGTGGAGGCTGAGATGCAAAGAATGAATCAGAGTTGGGGCACTGTACGAAGGATGGCCGCCGACCGAACAAAGTGGAAGTAATTTGTTGCTGCCCTACAAGACGCCACCAAGTATGTGGCTAAGGATCAAATAGTAAAAACAGCCCTTCTGATTTTAATTCTTCCATCTGCATCTGTCACGAGTATGGAAATAGAGGATGTCTCAGTTTAGACAGACTATGAATGAGTAATGTGAAAGTAGAGAGAATTAGTCACTAATGAAAATGTGGAGAGGGATATGACTTCTGGGGAGAAGAGAGATATGATCAGATATCTAAGGTCAACTTCCCAGCCATACTCAAGACTATGTTTTTTAATATGTCATGCCCTCAACCGTCGTCTCTTGCTAAATAGGATAATCTATTGCAGTAAGGACTACAACAGCAAACATCAAGTGACAGAGTAGAATGAATTCTGACCGCTACAAACATATAAATATATTTATTAAAGAAACTGCAATACCAACATACAATAATAACTTCCCTAGCTCTGATTGGCTAGTGATTATATGTCATAATCACAGAAAAATACTTCACTCAATCTCTCAGGCAAAACGTCTCACTCCAAACCACCAATACCCGTACACTTTCTCACCACCAAGATAATCTAACAAATGGGTTAGGCCCCCAGTTTCACGAGGAAGCGGCCTCCTGTAAAGTTAACAAATCCTGGTAGGTAAATTTACTCCTCAGCTAGGAAAAATAACACTGCACTGTTCCACCTAATTTGGTATTCTAAGGCTCTCTCTGTAACAGCTTTGTATCAATCCTAAGCGTTCACAATTTCTTGTGGCTGGTGGCCACACTAGCAGGTGAATGAGATTAAAACGAATGCTAGACCACTTGCACCCACTGATATATCCAAACAAGAACAACTACTGCTGGCAAACGAATATCCTGGAGGGACCCGCAGGTGCGCTTCTTATGATGGATAGTGAAGACTTGATCTGTCAGACAGGGGACGATTACTAGCAATAGGCGAATCCTCTCTGGCCTTATGTCAGTACACTCCAAGTTAACAGGACGTAAATGGGTCTGACAAAAGTGCCGAAATGACTGGATGGCAAAGGAGGCAGCCCATATGTGCTGGAATGACAGGTAATTTTGAACAATAGGCTGTGTTTACGTTATCCACGATGCAGCCATATATGCTGAAACTGGCAGTATGATCTGGACTGCCGTGTATTCAATACTAGGCAGAGGTGCTGATATAACTAGAAGCTGCCGTATACTCTGGAAGTGGCGAATAATTAGTAAGTACCAAATATAATCTGGAAGTTGCAAGGTGCCAGGAAGCACTGTACAAATGTGACCACGCTCTGAAAATACACAAGCAATTCAATATCTCATTACTAGCCGTAACAGCCATTCCCCTGTTATTTACTAAACAATTTTCCCAATTGCCATTCATTCTCTCTCTCACCAAATCAAAACAAACCAACCTCCCTTTCACCTGCTCTCACTCTAGTTAGCCTATGGATCACTACCAAGCAAATCCTGGCCTGTGTTACGGTTAACACTCAACGCGTTGGAGCACACGCAGCGGCTTAAGACAGCCTGAGGCTACAAATATATTCACACACACACACCTACATAGTCCTACACACTATGTTAGATCGAGACCAATGATAGGTATCAAACCATCCTGTGGTAATTATAAGTGGCCTGAGTGATAATTTACGTAAGTAGGAATAACCCGGAATGAGTTACCAAAATAGCTTTGAGCTTATACTCAATAGTTATCAAATAGCAAAAACTCATAACCGAAATATTATACACATAACTATGTGGAAAAGTAGGTAAAATACTATACATGAGCTCACTCTTTCTGTCTTAAGAAAGAAAAACCCACCCCTAGCTAACACTTAGTGATTATGGATCGTGGCTCACTTAATAAAATTCAGAGCATCCCGGTCAGGAAAAAAAAAATTTACCTTGAGGGAAAAGAATGTATATATATATATATATATTTTTTTTTTTTTTTTTTTTTTAAGATGAATTAAAGTAACACGGGATTTCTATTCTATTAGATTAACCTTATACCCCAATGTATTAAGTGAGTAAATGGGCGCTTACAGAATTAAGAATAATTCCTGCACTACAACTTGCTATTAGCTCTGTCGCAGAATATAAGTAGTCCAGTGGCAGAATTTTCTTGAGACAATGGCACTGAGTGATAAAGACACCTCGTTTAAATAGTAAGATAAAGTCTGCAGGTATTTAAGCGTTGCTTTTTGCACGTGCAGGGATCTAACGTAACTAGACAAAATGGTATTGGGAAATGTTTCCCTGGCGACTCTAGATACAGGAAAAAGTGGTAATCTGAAGCAACACTAGGCAGCTCTTACGAGCGACCAGAGTCCGTGATTCTAGACGCGGGCGGAAGTATGAAAAGTTAAAGTTTCTCCCCCGGATCCATGAGTTCTCTGTAAATCAAAGAATTTGGGAACTTAGCCGCCATCTACAAGAAAGGCAGAATAGAAGGACCTATTGCTAGATGCCGATGTCCACTTGTAAAGGGGGTGGAATTTAGCCTGTCCAATGTGAAATTTAATGACTAACACCAGAAATAGCCCTATTAGGAGCTAGAACACAGAATTGTGGCCGTAGAAAAATATAGAGAACAAGACATGGGTTCTACAAGCCTGGTTTCTGGTGTGTAGTTCTTCAGTCAATTTGTGTTAAATGTTGAGGCGAGGTATTTACTGGAAGTATGTAATCATATTATCTCTTCATACATTTCTTCTTCTCTTATAATTTTCTTCTTTCTGCATTATTATAATTTATATGATTTCTTGTTTGATAGTAGTAGTAGCCGCTTCAGTCATGACTGACTATTAGGAACCTCTCCCACTGTCGGAAGTAGCCCCTGGCGCCATGCCCTCTACCAATTGGGCAAGATGCTTATAACCAGCAACTGCTGCTTCCCGTGTTGTGCCGACCCATACGGTGAAGCTGGAGTGTCTTGTCCAGGGCGCAAGCTTGGGCACAGTTATATCGAGATCAAGCTGTTGCCCAAGCAGCATGTTCCCCCTCTCCACATAGCCAGTAGATCCAAAGGAATGACAGTAGCCGATACAGTTTGGTATCAACTGTGTCGCAGGGAGTTGTCAGAATAATGTTGAATCAACATTAGACTGTCTTAGGGACTCCGACTCTGGATTTATTCTCAGGGTTTACTCTGAAGCCTTTCCTGTAAACGGATATTCCCACAGAGTTTTACCATCTCCTAGATGGCTACCAACCAAGGATCATGAGCCCTATCTGCCCGAAATATCTGATTTTGTCCACGGCTGTTTATTAGTATTCACAGCTAACCAATATATCTAGAAGTTCTTAAAACCATCAACAACCCGGTTGAAGCACCTGGTAGAAGGACAGGTTATTTGACTGTGAATAAGTAAAGAAATGATGAAATGTAGACCAGTATTTTGTATATTGCTGTGAAGTGCCTGTCACAGAGTGTTTTGAGGGTATTTTGCATGTGTGAATGTTCCCATGCTCCAGCTGGAGTTTATTAGTCATGTGAGTTGTTGTGAGTTGGGAATGCTTGCCTTGTAATATTTTAGTTACAAGCAATGTTGTGAGCAGAGGTTAAGACAAGCTGCTAGCTATAGTCATGCGTGAATGAAGCTCAGTGGAGTTTGGAAGGTTTTCACGTGTTTGGTGAATACGAATGAAAGGGGTCAGTCAGAGAGAGAGATGTGTGTTGGATCAGTAGTGTGTTGAGTTAGTAGAGAGTTGAGTCAGTAGAGAGTAGACAGGAGACAGCGAAGAGCATAGAGAAGAGAAGGGTGGATGTCTGTAGAAGTACATAGTTGTGCAGTGGATTTATGAAGTAGCCTATTTTGTGGCTGTAGATATTCCGAGAATCAGAGTGATTGTAGAATACTCGGGATTTGTTGTGTCTCCAATATTTGTAATGGCCCTGCGCCCATTGTGACTTATTTGTGATATTATATATTCACGACGATTGATATGGTTGTTGGAGTTACTCCTTAGACAGTGAGCTAAACGAGTGGTGTATAAGTGTTGTCTGACCTTCTACATCCACCCACCTACACCCTACTCATCACAGTGCCATACATGGCATAATGGAAGAACTGACAGTTAGGACACAGGAACCTGCAGGGGAAATTAATGGAATGAGAGATACTAAATGACAAAGAGAGAAGATAGTTGAAAGGTTGTCAATAAAGCATGGAGCAAAAAGAGCAACAGAACTGATTGAAAAAACCTGGCATAGCCTGTTAAAAGTCACAGTCACTTGAGTTGCTCAATGTGGCGTGGTATGTCACTGTCGCAGCACTATTTCGCAGTGCATCTGCCGGAAAAGTCAGCCGGGCGAGGCCGGGGCTAGCCGAACTGGTGGGTCATGTGACTACCGGAAGTCAGGGGAGAAAGGGACAAAAATTAGACAGTCAGAAACTAGCCATCGTCCTGGTAGGACGCAGATTTCCCTTTTGCCAGCGAGATTGCTGTGTGGTTCATGTTATGGACTATTAATTGAGGGCTTGCCATATTTCGGTCCTGGTGGATAAGTACGTTGTAATGCTAGAGCAGTGTATTGTCTAGTTCGTATTATCTACAGGCCGTAGATTAAGAAGTTGTCAATGATTTCTGAGTGTGTCATTTCCATAGTTTTGCCGCTTAGGTGAACGATATTCATTGCAGTGGTTTTTGAGTGTAAGTCGTACTGTCATGTATGATGCTGATAGATTAAGCTGCTAAGGCAAGTTTTACAGTGGCATTTCATTATTGTATTTGATGCGTTTATTGGCCGTGTGAGGCCTTATTGTATTGTGCATAGTATTAAAGGGAAGTTCCTGTTAAAGGTGTTCATTTCTTATTGTCAGCCATTGTGGTGTGGTTGTAGCCTGGGAAGAACGAGCCTTTATTTATTATTATAAATCCACACTGCAGTGGTGGAACCACAGTTTAATTGGTTCCTGACAGTCACAGTTGATAATCTGTAGCTGGAAGAAGGCATAACTATTTCTTATGAATTATGAGTTTAAAATATCATCACAAGGATGCTGAGGTTTCAATTAAATCATTATATTATTTAAAAAAATAAAAAAATAAAACTTTTCCTAAATCAGAATTCATGCTATTTAGAAAATAAGTTTTAATATGTCATTTAATGACATTAAATAACAGTCGCTGGCATGCTAAAAAAAACGTTTATATGCTTAATTTTAGGTGAGATCACCACTGGGCTGGAAGAACCCATCAAAACCATAGACTTTTCAGGTTTTAAAGTGACCTTTGACATAAACTGCCTGACCTTGTTGGGGGACGTTGACCAGCCAGTTCCCAGAAAGCCATCATACTTGAGGCTGTTATCCAACACCAGTCAGGCTAGCGAGGTCAGGGACAGGGAAGCAGCAGAAGAAAAATCCTCTACAGTTTTAAGGTGTGTTTAGAAATGTACTTTGTTTATGAGCTACATGAGATTGTTTGGAAATGGTTTATTTCACCATCAACTTAGCTGTCATTATGATGTGTCCCTTTTTTTAAGTATCAGCTCAACAGTGATGTGGTGGCTTTTGTTTATTTCATTGTGTACTTAACAGTCATAGGGTAAGATTTGAAATTCCTTAATTTACTTTGAGAACAATAGTCATAAAACATGTTTAGAACATATTTAGTTCACATGCAGCTTCATGTTCGTATGGTGTGTTTAGAAATTCAGTTCAGTATCAGCTGTTTGAGTGTCGATTGGCTGAGTGGTTAGAGTGCTTGCTCCTCAAGGCAGAATTTCTGGGTTTGAAACCTGGTAGCATCACGATTCAGTTTACCCAGTTGTAAGTGGTTCCCGGACTCTGTTTTGTGAGTTAGGGAAGGCAAAGGCAGTGAGGAAGGGAAACAGTTACCACCACCTCATGATGCTGAGACCTAGTATTGTAACTGTGGCACCAATAAAATGACTGCTGAATATCTACTTCAGAAGTGCCCAATGTATGAGGAACAGAGAAAGCACATATGGCTGTCAACAGTACCATTCCTGAAAAAAGTGTACGGAGATGCTGACATTCTCAGGCTGACTGCTGCTTTCTTTGAACATATGCAAGTCGTCATCTGAGAGTGAACAAAGAAGAAGAAGATTTAGTATTGTGAAGTCTCCAACACTTCACTCCTCTATGGCAGTATCTACTATGAGACTACCTTCATTTGCTGCTCATTCATTATTTAGTTCACTGTAAGCTTCATAGTCATAAGGCATGTTGAGAAATGGTTTAGCTTACTGTCAGGTTATCAATTTGTAGACAGTTGAAATGTTAAATAATATACGGCCAACTTCTGTGACCTTGAGAGCTGCAGTAGATTATTTTTAAGAGCTTGAGGGCCACACATAATTTCACCATTGAAACAAAGTTGAAGGTTCTAGTATATATGCTATTAAGTATGTATGTGGGACAAAATACAAACATTTATGTTGTTAATAATATTGAAATTGCATCAGTTCTTGAATCAAACAGCAGCGAATGCAGTGTCAAGAAAATAATTGTCCTAAATAAGGAAAATTTTGTTTTTGAAAAAGCAGATTGGACGGTTTATTAAGATTGCATATTATCAGTGAGGTAGATTTGATCATATGAGAGAAAAAAAAAATGTAGATTAGTATTCCTTTAAATTGCATGTAAAGTGGAGGAACACTCAAGTTAAAAAAAAAAAAAAAATGCAGAAAACACTTTAATTGTCTAAAAAAAATGATAACTTGACAATACTAATGGAACAAATACAAAACTTAATGGTTTCAGGCTTTGATCTTGCAAAACTGTTGTGTGTAATATTTCTGAAACAATACCTCTTCCATTTCACGATCACAGATTTCTAACACCTCAGTATTTTAATCTGAAATGTCAGTTAATGTGGAACAGTGATCAGCATTAATTTCAGCATCAGCAATGTGATAGTTATTTAAGGACATTAATAATAAAAATAGTATGT
Organism: Oreohelix idahoensis; assembly: GCA_024509875.1. Lineage (NCBI taxonomy): Eukaryota > Metazoa > Mollusca > Gastropoda > Stylommatophora > Oreohelicidae > Oreohelix > Oreohelix idahoensis. The sequence continues at coordinate 249,628 of JAMPIV010007144.1, read as the reverse complement.
GACTGTGCTCTTGAGTTAAGGAAGGCAAAGAGTGAAAGCACACAGGTCACCACACCTCATAAAACTGAGACATAGTATTATGAAATCTCTAACACTAAATCTGCAGCAATATCTGCTGTAGGACTATCTTCACCGTTTCTTGTTAAGTGTCATGGGGAGAGGTAGTTTTCGTTCATGTGAAGGTTTGTGCTTTGGTCAGCATTACACTTCTTCTTGATTTCATTAACACTGTCTGTCCATTTCATCTCAAGTATTTTGGTAATTATTTATCGTATTAAATATCTTATTAATGCATGATATAATTGTGTTGGCAGTGGTTTAAGAAGAGAATTTCTGTCCTATGTAGGCTTGCAGTAGCAGCATTTAAAAAAAAGGGCTGTATGTATCTTTTACCTGTTAATTTCTTATATTTTTTATTAATTTGCTAGCTCACCAAAGCCCATGGGAGATCCAGTGAGCCATTTGTCCAAACCTCAGCATGCAGCAGTGTACGGATTCAAGAATGAGGTCAGACATTTTTTGCTGATTTATTTATTTATTTATTTATTTTTTTTTCTCTAACCAGCGGCACTCGAGCTTTCCAGCTCTTTTGGCCCAATGACATGTCATTGCGAGGCTGGGAGGGTCAGTGGACTTTCCTTCCAACCCGGTCAGGAGCTTTGCTCCTTCCCATCCACACGGGATTTATGTGCAGGAGCCGTTCAGGTTATTCACTCAAATTTCCGGTTGTAAACATTCCTTCAAACGCTGACGCCCGGGTTTGAACCATGAAAACCTGGTCGCCAGTACAACGCCGTAGCCATTACACCAGTGCAGATTTATTTATTAGGAGTCTTTGTTTTGGTCATATGAAGGTTACCTTTCTGACTGAGAATGTGATCAAGGTTTTTGATTCTGTTAAGAATTTTAATAGTTGTTAGAAGTTTATATTGTTGTTTCTGGTGTTTAACTAATCTGTGAATGATATTTTCTTTGGTTAAGAGCTATGTAGTTTTTCTTTTTAAGACTTCTGTTCTACGAAAAAGAACAATAAACTTTGCAGTCATAAGAAGGCTATTTTATCCAGCTGTTACTCCACAAAATATATTGAAAGAACATTTTTTGCTGATGATGTGTGTTACGTTGGGGTTTTTGTGTGTAAGATATGTTGGTATAATCGTGCTGATACGGAGGTGAATGACATGGGTGTCAAGGCAGTGCATTCAATTTTATATAAACTTGATAAGATCTTCGTGGATGGGTCCACATAACATGACATGTTTATTCAGACGACACGATATTCATTTCATAGTAGTACATGCATTAATAATCATCAGCAAGGCTTAGAACGTCTCAGTCAGTTCAATTCATCTGTACAAATCTAGCCGCTGTACTAGAGATGCCTAAAACGGTTAACATCTAAGTAATGTGGGCTAGAGGTGACGATGCTAAAAGTTGATAGTAGACTTGTTTCTACAATTCACGGAACTTCTCCATAAGTCTGGAGTCATCATAAACAAAGTGGCGGCCTCCAAAATATATGCCACTTGACAAAGTACTTGAATCCTCTACCGAAAAAACGGGAGCTCATAAAACACGTCTGACTAGGACGAATAATTCTAACAGAAGGCTTTGAGATAACGGTCTGCATAAATTAGTGCAGAATTTATTACGTCATAATCACCTAGTGACGTAAACCTTATATCGCGTTCACTTACAATTAAAATGGTGCAAAATACATCATGTTGACCCCAGATAGAATTGTTACCACATAGATTAAACTGCTAACAAAACTAAGTATGGTCAACATGTAAAATACAATATAATCTTCTTTAACAATGTGTTAAATCTAGAGAAAAATTTTAATGTGATCATAAGTGTTAATGATCAAATTTAGTACATCCGCGCATTTAAAGTAAGCACGAATACACTGGTTCTAAATTTAGAGATGAGCGCATGGAAAATTTTAGAGTATCTTTAATTCTATTGGTTGTAGGGAGACGCCTTGCCTCAAGTAGGTCGAGGGTCAGAGCAGGAAAATCTAAGATAAAGTAGCGCTTTTCGATTTAGCAGGCTCTTCCTGCAGAAATCCTGGGCCGTGTATCCAAGCATATTGTCGGCTTCTAACACTGAACGCAATATTTGCAGTGGTCACGGCCCGAAGAGCGGGAGTTGCCAATAAATCTTGTTCCTGACAGCTGGCTAAGGTAGCCAGTCTTCTCAAGAGAGAAAAGTCGAGGAAACGCCAGAGGCGTAAGAGCTTGTACCGTGGAGGGGTATCGGCTCTGATTATTGTGGCCCCAGAGAGAGGGAGCGAGGAAGAGCAGGTCGAGACAGCGACGCAGTCTTCAGTGAAAAGGGTTTTCTTAAGACCCGGAGCTCTCAGCTCATATACACACCCATCGAACCCAAGCAAGCGGGTTGGTGTGTCGTTTTTTAGCTTCGGTAACTACCGAAGGGCCTAAACCCAAATGAGGGGTAATATAGCAAAGGAGAATCAGCTTTCTTTTCGCCAAATAGAGAAGCCTCTACAGTCTACGGCAAGTGCCTAGTCGTCAGAACCAGGAAGAAAGGGATATCATTTCCAGGTTGCTGAAATGAAACGAGAGCAGCAAGGCAGAAGTGGAGAGAGATGGTGAAAAATAGATCAGGGACCTGCAGAGTCTCATAATATTCTTAGAGGATAGCCTCTGAGCCTTAGAGTTAGAAAAAGTCTATTACATAGCAGTGCAGAGTGTGACTTAGTGGCGGATATCGCTGACAGAGTTAGCTACTGTGCAGATAGTCTTCGGCAGTAGGGTCAGCACCTTGACATTAGAAATAGTAAATTATAGAGCGTGGCTTTAGTTGACGCCCCACCAAATTAGACTGTAGTTAAGATCACTTATCATTTTTTTTTAAATTTTGTCCCCAGCAGGGTGTATGAAGGAGTGAAAGTGGTTGGAGTTTTTAATTTGGTGTGCTTATAATCAAATTGATTTTCTTTGTTTTCCAGGTCGGTGCAACCTGGCACGATATATGCTTTTCTTTGTTTGTTACTATGTTATGAAAATTCTGTTGATTTGTATAATAAACTTATTTAATGTTCACTGGATCAGCTTCGTCACTGTATAGTCCTTAACTGTTGTCTGTACAGTGGTGTCTGTAGTGTTAGTTTAACCTTATCTCCTTTAGTCTGTTAAAGGTAGCCAGAGGTGGTGAGTTTATAGCATTTCTTGAAGTCACGATTTGGCGAGGAAGATTTAATTTCGGTTATCCTCCTCGGGCCAATAGACTCACCTTACTACATTCACTGTCATTTCTCATAAATAAATCTATTATCTCAGTCTTTTCTCACACTAGGGTTTTGTCCTACACTTGGGCATAACTCTAACTTAAATCGAACTCGTGACAAAGTGGGGGGCTCGTCCGGGATCAGCTTTGTAGGATCAATTCTGGGATCTTATCTAGATTGACAGATTGTTTTCTATATTAGGTCTGAGAATAGATTCTTTCAATATCCCCTAGACAGAGCTAGTAGAACTGATCCAGTAATAAGTTTTTTCCACAGAAAGTTTTTCCACAGGTTGCAGGCAGTTGGATTGTAGTGATAGGTTAGTTATAGAACTTAGAGGTAATTGATGGCTAACTAATTTTTTTCTTAACAGGAAGGTAGAATTTTTAGTAGCTGAATAACAATATTTTTCAGGTAGTTATTAGTCAGACTGGTGCTGAGTTCGGGTTTTGGGACCGAGGTTATAGAGATAGCATTCCTCAGTAGGTAACAGGTAATTCCTTCTTTTTTTTTTTTTTCTCTTTCTGTCATTTCTTGTCTTTGGTAAGCTACAGCAGTTACAGGTAAGATGGCAGATATGGCCAAGTTACGAGCTGCCTGGCGCGACGCTGCTCAGGACATGGGAATGGACAAGGAGGAAACTAAGGCCTACATGATCAGAGAAAATGATAGGCATAATCAGAAAGAGGAAAGGGAAAGGGCAGCAGAAGTTGAGGAAAGAAAAAATGGCAGCAGAATTTGAGGAAAGAAAAAGGGCAGCAGAAGTTGAGGAAAGGGAAAAGGCAGCAGAAAGACAGCACGAACTTGCCATGCGTTCTCTGGAACTGCAGCTCAGGTCTTCAGAGGGCAGTTCGGCTAATGGAGATTCCCCCGGAGCAGTGGCGATAGACACCTCAGGAAATGGAGGCCCCCGGATGGCAGCCATGAATTTTCCGATGGACTCTTTCCCTAACGGGAATGAGAAAATTGACATATTCCTGGAAAAATTCGAACGGATGGCAAAGGCATATGGGTTGGATGAAGGTCTTTGGTGTCTAAAGTTATCGCAGTCCCTCAGAGGTCATGCATATGACGTCTACCACAAGTTGCTCATAGACGACCAGAACAACTTCGAGGCACTACGGAACGCGTTGTTGCAAAGATTCCAGTGGACCCCCCGTAAATGCCAAACCATGTTCCGGGAAAGTCGTCTGGAGAAGGGAGAAAGCTTTCCTCAGTTTGCTGAAAGGCTGCGGAATTACCTCACTCGCTGGAGAGAGTTGTCGGGACTGGCTAAATCCTTTGAAGGATTAGAAGAGTTAATAATGGTGGAACAAATCAAGGCAAACATGTCTCCTGATTTGAGGAGGTACCTGGCGGAGCAGGGCGCCCAGCAACTGGACCAGATCATTCTTTTTTCGGAAAGGTTCCAGACGGCACAGGCCGAAGTACTGGGCCAGAAACGAAAACACCCAGACCCGCCAGTCCAGGACAAAGGAGCTTCATCGTCACAGTCGTCTTCTCATGCTCACCAGCAGCAGGGGCCTTCACGCAAGGAGCCCCATTCCGGTCATAACCTGCGCCCCCAGCCTCACAACAGATCACAGGGGCCAAACTCTCAGGACTCCGCCCGAAACCGAGGAGATAATGAGAGATACTGTCGAAATTGTCGGACCACTTCACATTGGACCTCCAGGTGTATGAATAAACCACCCGTGCATCATGCAGCTTGCTTAAGGCCTGTGCGAGCGACTGAAGGGAACACCTGGGAACCCATTCAGTCAGAGAAGTTGTTCTCCAACAGCGGACCAGCAGAAGTGAACGGGACTGCGACTACATGTCTATTCGACAGCGGTCTTACATACCCCAGCATAGTTGCCCGACATCTGGTGAAGCCCGGGCAAATGACAGGGGAGAAAGTTGATATTGGTGGCATTTTAAGGAAAGGGACCTCCCAGCGCTTTCCGGTAGCCAATATTCAGGTGAAGTGCAAGTTTGTGCATGGCACGATTAAAGCTGCTGTAATGGCACAGCCAGCTTACGACTTCATCCTAGGGGCCCCATATTTAGTTTTGGGAACCCCTATTACACCGATCCTTGCTGAAGCAAGGGGGCCTACTACAGGCCAGATAAGTGAACAGGGAGAACCCCTAATTCACGGAGCCCCGAGCGAGCTCGAACAGCCCTGTCTTGTTAAGGAGAGGTTAGGAGCCTCTAAGGACAGCGGTATGTTAAATGCAGAGGCGTATTCGCCTGTCAGCCCTGTTCATCCTAACGGACAAACAGAGGTGACGCCTCTGATTTTGGAAATACATTCTTTGTTGTCGGGAATTAGGCCCCCGATGGTATTAGCTCCTTCAGGAGAGGGACATACTGACAAGAACTGTATCACATATGTCAACGACCAGCGCACTCTTAAAAGGGCACAAGACGGCGAATCGAGCGAACATATGTTTCCAACCAGCCCTGGAGCCCCATCCGACCAGCACTTTACTCAAACGGAGGAGGACAGTGATCTGAGTGTCCGTTTGCCTATAAACGGAGATGGGCCCCACAACTCTCGTATCTCGTTTACAGGAAACGACCCGCGTAACGAGGAGCCTGAAAAATTGGCTATATCTTCCAATTTGTTTCAAGGAACATTGGAACCAGTCCCTGAGTACTTTATCTCAGATACTCCGCGATCTAACGGGATCTTAAACCGTCAAGTGTCACTGCAGGACACATTCCAACTGACGCCAGTAACTCTCACAGGGGAGGGCAAGGTTGAAGGTAGAACCAGGGTGTTAGACGGAGGACTCCCGTGGTCTACATTTTCCTCTCACGAACTTTTCAGGCCAGAAAAGAGTGAGGAAAGCGGCCGTACGAATTTGCAAGGAGCTATGTTAGCGAGCTCTGTCCCTCTTCATGTTGGTAGGGGAAGAGCGATCACAGAACCACTGCCAGGGGCAGATACTACCTATCTTGTTCCAAAGATAGAAGCTACTGGGATCAGTAAGGATTCAGTAGACACCCAGAAAATGAATGGAAACCCGGTGTCAGAAATACACGAGATTTCTCAGGTTCATTGCAAGGTACCAGCGGTCACAACCCCGCTGGCGAGCAGCTCCATAGTCGCCATCGCCAGGCCTCTACAGAGCCAGTCGGTCAGGTCGGTTGATCAGGTCAGTCTGTTGAGAAACATAGCCAGGGAAGTTTTAGACCCACCATGGGACGGCACAGGTCCAGGGAGAGAACACTGCCCTTCAACAGAAGCATGGGAGTAGATAAGGAAAGAAAGAAGGAGAGAATTGTGCGCGGGTCTTTGGACAATGGTGAACAGTTACGCACGGTTTCGGTGACTGCTGACCCAGTCAGTCAGCCGGATACCAGTAACAATACCTTACCGCTCACCGTTAGGAAAGTACGGGGAAGAACTCGCAGGAGAGGAAAGGTGAAGAAAGAACTTGGGAGTGCGGCAGCCAGGGAAAATCCCAGTAGTGACTCTGAAACTTCAGCGATTTCAGACAGCTCAGGAGACATAGATAGGGGCCAATCTGAACACCAAGACCACAGTAAATTAGATCGGCAGGCTCCGACCTCGAAGGGTGGGGTAATGTGACGGAGTTACTGTGATTTAGTCTTCAATAGGCCCCATTTTGAGTTTGTCCATTTTTGTCTTCCCTCTATTAAAGATTGGGAAGTATTCTTTTTCTCTCTGAATAATAGGGGTGTTTAGATTTTTTCTGTAGGTAAAGTAATTGCAGGTTTTTTTCTATAGGGATTAACGTAAGTTAGTACTGAATGGCACCAGTCGGCCTATTTCTAAATATCGCGATCTTGAAATTCCATTTTTTTTGCGTTGTTAAATTTATCGCGGTCATTTTTCGTGGGGAAGGGGAGATGACCCCTACCCAGGTAACGCCCAACTTTCTGCTCACGCTAGCGGACGACGTTAGGTAACGTTACGTAGCCGGAATTACGCGCGCATTTAAAGGAAGCAAGAATACACTGGTTCTAAATTTAGAGATGAGCGCATGGAAAATTTTAGAGTATCTTTAATTCTATTGGTTGTAGGGAGACGCCTAGCCTCAAGTAGGTCGGGGGTCAGAGCAGGAAAATCTAAGATAAAGTAGCGCTTTTCGATTTAGCGGTCTCTTCCTGCAGTAATCCTGGGCCGTGTATCAAGCATATTGTCGGCTTCTAACGCTGAACGCAATATTTGCAGTGGTCACGGCCCGAAGAGCGGGAGTTGCCAATAAATCTTGTTCCTGACAGCAGGCAAAGGTAGCCAGTTTTCTCAGAGAGAAAAAAAACGCCAGAGGCGTAAGAGCTTGTACCGTGGAGGGGTATCGGCTCTGATTATTGTGGCCCCAGAGAGAGGGAGCGAGGAAGAGCAGGTCGAGACAGCGACGCAGTCTTCAGTGAAAAGGGTTTTCTTAAGACCCGGAGCTCTAAGCTCATATACACACCCATCGAACCCAAGCAAGCGGGTTGGTGTGTCGTTTTTAGCTTCGGTAACTACCGAAGGGCCTAAACCCAAATGAGGGGTAATATAGCAAAGGAGAATCAGCTTTCTTTTCGCCAAATAGAGAAGCCTCTACAGTCTACGGCAAGTGCCTAGTCGTCAGAACCAGGAAGAAAGGGATATCATTTCCAGGTTGCTGAAATGAAACGAGAGCAGCAAGGCAGAAGTGGAGAGAGATGGTGAAAAATAGATCAGGGACCTGCAGAGTCTCATAATATTCTTAGAGGATAGCCTCTGAGCCTTAGAGTTAGAAAAAGTCTATTACATAGCAGTGCAGAGTGTGACTTAGTGGCGGATATCGCTGACAGAGTTAGCTACGGTGCAGATAGTCTTCGGCAGTACCAGCAGAACCTTGACATTAGAAATAGTAAATTATAGAGCGTGGCTTTAGTTGACGCCCCACCAAATTAGACTGTAGTTAAGATCACTTATCATTTTTTTTAAATTTTGTCCCCAGCAGGGTGTATGAAGGAGTGAAAGTGGTTGGAGTTTTAATTTGGTGTGCTTATAATCAAATTGATTTTCTTTGTTTTCCAGGTCGGTGCAACCTGGCACGATATATGCTTTTCTTTGTTTGTTACTATGTTATGACAAATTCTGTTGATTTGTATAATAAACTTATTTAATATTCACTGGATCAGCTTCGTCACTGTATAGTCCTTAACTATTGTCTGTACAGTGGTGTCTGTAGTGTTAGTTTAACCTTATCTCCTTTAGTCTGTTAAAGGTAGCCAGAGGTGGTGAGTTTATAGCATTTATTGACGTCACGATTTGGCGAGGAAGATTTAATTTCGGTTATCCTCCTCGGGCCAATAGACTCACCTTACTACATTCACTGTCATTTCTCAAAATAAATCTATTATCTCAGTCTTTTCTCACACTAGGGTTTTGTCCTACACTTGGGCATAACTCTAACTTAAATCCAACTCGTGACACAATGGCATCACTTGATATCTTTGTACAAATGTGTGCATCTCCCAGTGATTAGACATCCAAGTTTTGAGTAAATTGATGCATCATAATGGCTTATCATTCAAATGTACAGAGGTTTATTTTTTTTCCCCTTTCAATAGGTAGCATGGTACTCTAATTATATATACATTCTTGGAATAAGTGAATGATCCACAATGTACTCTAGTGCTGAAGTATAATGCAAAGGACTAGACCACATGTAGAAAATGCATGAACACCTTATTCAGTATTACATTCTTACGCAGGAAAGCAAACACTCACCAGTGTACATGCAGTGTCTGTACTAAACTCTGTCTGGAAATCTAATATTCATTATACAAAATCACATTCCCATATAACTAAAGTACACATCTGTGGTTGAATTGTATATTTCATGTAGAAATGAGGCATAATTAATGTTACAGGCATTCATAAATTGTTGCTTTTGTAAAATAGAGGGATTGAAATGGTGATGAAAAGAAGTCATGGGCGTATGATAGGACACACATAAAGAAACCTGTTTATAACATTACAAGGCAGTCCTTATTCTGGAATCCTCAAGATAAGAGAGAAGGAGATGGACAAATGGAAGAAGATAGCTGGAGACAGAAATTAAGGGATAAAGAAAACATGGAAAGATGTTAATTAGATAGCACAGGACAGGATGAACTGGCATAAATTTGTTGATGGTTGTGATGAAAGTACTGAGATTCTGTCTTTCAAATGGCCCATGTCTTTTTCCCCTTGCATTTTGTTCACTATTTTGGAGGGATTACAGAAAAATCCTTCTCCATGTTTCTTCTCCTTCTATTATTTACGTTTTTTCAAGATGAGATCACGAGGGAGTTTGATCTCATCTGCTTTATGGTTCTTCTTTATGTGTTTAGAATGGGGGTGTAGGGAATTGGACAGTATTTTTCTAGAAGGAAGATTATAGAGGCTAGATCAGGATTTGCCCCAGTTTTAGTCTTTTTTAAAGATAGGCATGCAGCTAGACACATTTTTCGGGATTTTATATATATATATATATATATATTTTGGCCATTTTTGGTTCATTGCCACTAGAGGGCAGAGCTTATTCCCGTTTCTTTGTCTAAAACCCATGCACGTTGCATCAGAATGATCTAAGGTTCTGATTGGCTGAGAGCTAACTGCAGTTGAAATGCAGAGCTCCCATTGGCTTTAGAACCACGCCGTGCATATGACGTCATGAAGTCGGCGCGTGGGGGTCTTGATAATAAATAGGCTAGCATTTCATATTTTCGTTCTCTTCGTCTGTAAATTGCCAAAGCCGGGTGCCAGAAGCAAATTGTCGATTGCCTTTCAGTTGGACATTCGAGATTTGCAGGTGCCGGCTTTTGTGGGGAAGAGCAGAATTTTTGATACCTCAAAATTTCTCCCACGGCACAGTGGTGGCATTCGCAGACACCCAAAGTCTCGCGTTAATTGCCAGTGGTGGAAGGAGAGAAAGAAAAGACGTTTTCCCAGGCAGGGGAAGACATTTTCCAGCGAATAGGATTTTTGTGGATAAATCCTGAGTTCTGACGCTCGGTCGGTTACACACGCAGATTTGGCATGCTGCCAGCGTTGTGGTAATTTTATGTTCGCTTCTTCACGGCCATAATAAAGCCGATAGCCCCATCGCCCAGTCATAGGTAATCGGGCAGGTAACCTCAGAGGTGTTAGGAGAAGCCAGCTACAGTTCCAGTCCAGAATCCAGTGGGGTTCTGTTAAACCTTAGTCATCAATTCCAGAGTTAGTGGAGAGAGAGAGGGTAAACATTCTCTCTACTGAAGTCAGCACAGATAGGCAGAACTGATAGTTTTGGTGAATCATAGCAGAGGACCGCTGCTGAAGTTTAGAGGTGCAGTTAGTTGTGTTCAGGAGATTCCAGGATAGGCTGTGTAGAACCGAAGTCTGTGCAGAGATTGTGTAGACACTTCGTAGTCGTTCCAGCTATCAGTGGACTTAGAGTTAGAATTTAGAACAGCTAGTTTGGAGTGTAGGCGACATCAAGTGCAGTGTAGTTCATTTCAGTTAACCTTACCTTCTTTCTCCATACAGGTTGCAATTGTGGGAGAAGGGTTGGGGTTGATGCATTTTTAACTGTGCTTGATTTTGTTTCAGGTGTGCATCCTCGCACTTTATGTATTTGACATGTATATGAGTTTGTTTATAGGTGTATAATAAACTTGTATAAATTGTAGCTGGCATCAGTCATTTCCTTTAAGTACAGTAGCTATATGTTGTCTGTATCTTGGTGTTTGTGAAGCTTGATATAACCTTATCCCCTTAGGGTAGCTAGAGGTCGTTGACAACTATAGCACATAAGACGTCCGAAGTGGCGAGGAAAGAATCAACCTCGGTTCTTAACCTCGGAGCCAATAGTGTCAACTGTTCACATTTCACTATCATTTTCTTCTAAATCTATCTTTTCAGTCTTTCTTCTCACTAGTGTCTTGTCACTGTATGTAGACAGTCTCTAGTCCTAAATCCATTTCGTGACAATGGTCTGTGCTCCTTTGGGACCTGAAGGGTAATGATGATGATGTATTTGGCTACTGCTTCATCTTATTGTACATTCCCACTTTCAGATTGAAGCTCTCATGCAAGAAGAGGTGATATCAGCCTTGCGTCGCATGCATCCAATCACCACCGACACTCTGGTATTTGTTGCTGACTATATTCGCAACACAGCCAACAGTCAGTCCAAGACAGTGATGTACCAGTGCATCAACCTGCAGTTTGTTTATGGGCCTGATCAGAGTCTCAACATGTTTATTGAGGTAAGTGTTCTTAAATTATTGCATGGTCAGAGCTGAAAATGACAGCCCAGAATATAAGTGGGTGATGAGCAGCAATTACAGCCCTATGCTCCATATGATAGGAAACTCTATACAGAGCGATACAACAGGAGGCAATCTGATCATCAGAAGGAGTTCTCCCCCCCCCCCTCCCCCATCGATCAAGTGTTTCGGCCCCTTATTCTCCTTTATACTTTAAAGGGGGGGGCAGGCCCACCTGGGTCATGACTCCCAAGTGTCTCCGCCTCCTGTTGTCTTGTGTAGAAAATGAACCCACTCCACCTTGGTTGCAGCTTTAAAATCCACAATTCCGCCAGCCGGAGGCAATTGTGAAAGTAACCCCTATGTTGAAAACAGACACTGACACACACTGCGGGTTACCTGTAAGCCACCGTCCTTTCACCAATACAACGAAAAAGTCAGTGTATTTCGGACTTTGAAAAATTTCAATTCCTAATGTTTCGTGTATCGCAGGTGGGGCTAGAGTTTACTGTCCCGAGTTCCATAGCCCATTGCGGTTGTTATGAAACAAAACAGAAAGATAGATGGAGAAAGCCAAATGTAATCTAGGTTGCTGACTCACAAGCTTGGGCCTTGGAGAATCTCTAGAATTGGCTCTTGGAATGGTTAGGACACTGTATGAACAAGGAAGAATGAAGTTACATAGCTTACTAAATGGGTTCTTGCTCAGAATTGAGAGATTACACTGGCATGATAGGATCATCAGGTGGAACTAATGAAAAGGACCAGACAAATAAAGTGGAGAAAAAAAAACATAAGGATAAACACAGTGCTGTGTAGGAATGAAGGAACGAACAAACAAACTTTATTTTTGAAAGGTTAAGAATTGGGCAAGCAGGCCCGTCTAACATTCTGCCCTTCCACTCTCATCTTTCTTGCATACTATATCCTTTCATTCCCATATGTTACTTTAAGCATTAATTTAAAGGACACACGTTGAGGAAACTAGCTAATAGCATTACAAGAAATCTTGTGATCTGAATGCCTTGAAGGTAGAAAAAATAGAGGTTAAAAAAAAAAAAAAAGGAAAAGGTACTCCCATAGCAGATACTGCCATGGGAGTAAAGTGTTAGAGACTTCCACTATACTGTATGCAATTTGGACTATGAGCTTTATGAGGTGGTGTGACCAGTTCCCTTTCTCGACACCTTTGCCTTCCCTGCAGAGTCATCATACCTATTTCATCATCATTTTCCTTTTGCTCCTTATGGAGTATGGAGGCACCCTTACAGCTAGTTCCCTTGCAGGAGGCCTGCACCAAGCATTCACATGCTTTTGCAGCTGTGGTTTCTGAGGCAGGATATTTTGTATAATGAAATTGTCAGCCTCATAATAGTCACCTTGTACAACATGCCTGACGGAGCACTAGTCCTGTTAATTCTTAGTCTCATCAGACATCCCCAGCAGCTACTCGGGTCCAGGTACCCATTTATAACTGGATCTATTTTCAAATCCGGAACCGGCTGCCATGAGAAGCAAGCACTCTAATCACTCAGCCAGTGGAACACTCAAGAAATATAGGAAGACCACTTACACACAAAAATGGAGAAGAGAGCTGGAGACATATATATAAGAAGAATAATTAAAACCAGGAAAGAACATGAGTAGATGGCTCAGGACAACAGATCTTGGCACAAACTAATTGAAAGCCAAATGTCAACAGAACCAAGATGTTTTACAGGCTTTAAAAAATATATGCTTATTTAGAATAGGAAGACTGAAATTGTTCAGCAAGGTCACCAAAGCGGAGCTGATGACAAGAACCAGACATGTGCCAGTGGACAAAGACATGGGAAGAAGGCACTGGCAATAGATTGGACACTCATTGAGGGAACCTGTTGATAGCATTACCAGGTTGTTCTTGTTCTGAAATCTCCAAGGTAGAGGGGGACAGGAAAAAAGAAGGAGGTAAATGGAGACAAAAATGAATGGCATACAGAAGACATGGAAAGACCTTGAGCTGATGACACAGGACAAGAGGACTTGGCATGTATTTTTTTTTTAGGCCCATGCTCCTCGGGCAGCTGAGAGGTAATGAACAAATTAAATGAATGAAGTTCAACAGGAAACTGAAAGGTAAAGAGAGATATTTTGTTTCTTACTGAAAATTAGTCTAGGTTTTTAACTGCCATTTTAATGTGATTTCTTAGTGGGCTATAGCTCACCATCTTGATTTGATAATGTTAGTGCTATAAGCCTGCTTGGAGATATCAAAGATCTTTGAAAGCATTTATATGAATTCTTCAATTCACATATAAAAGAAGTGCTGCTATCTGGGTATGAAACATGGCATATGTTCACAAACGGAAAGCTGCAGGATTTTAAAATAATTGTTTCTAAGAAGGTGCTTGATCCACATATAACTGATGGTCACAAACGAGAAAAGCTTGTATATAGAATGGCGGCCCAAAAGCACTGCAGACTGAAATGACATGATAAATATGAAAGTATTACAGAAAACTAGTGCATCACCAGAAAATCCCAGCAGTAATACCACATGAAGGAAGAAGATAAGGACAGCCAAGATACAGCTAAAAAAGAAACCTCCAAAGATAGTGGGGAACCCATAGTTCAAACATGAGAACTAAAGAGAGAACAGATGTTGTAGCGATGTCTCAGTGCCTAAAGCTACAGGAAAGCAGACGACTAACGAGGAAGGAAGGCATTCACTTGTTTTTTGTGTGTTTTTTTTAACAGCCATTATGCATAATTCAAATCAACAAGGAATTTAATTCTTAAGATCACCAACATCTTGTGCTACATTGACTGGCATAGGTAATCTTGTCTTTCCACAAGTTTTTGTTCATGGTGGTTTCTGTCTTTCAATTGGCAATGAGTTATACCATGTTGTTTGACCTGCAATTAACACTTTTTTTCCCCATTAATTTATTTTAGTAGCTTGAGACCATTAAAAATGAAATTTGGTAATGGTGGATTGGTGAAATAAGTGTTTTTTTTTAAATTGGTATTCCTGTTATGTGAAGGTAGACTTAAGGTAAAAAATGTGTTTTTGCCTGGGTACAGGCTGACTAAAGAGGGTGACTATTACTTCCTGATAGTCAACAAGACTTTAGCCCACCAGCTCAGATATGTTCATCGCCTCAACAAGAGTGATTTCTCCCGCTTTGTCACGGTGGGTAATCATGAGGAAGATGTGGACAATAACAATTTAAGTATTTGCAAGGAGGAGAGAAGTTACAGTCTGCCATGTGTGTTTACAAGCCCGTCTGAGCACATTATTCTTCCGAAAGGGTCCCATTCCCTTTTAACAGCTCGAGATGATACCACTGGTTCAGAAGATGGAGCCATTAAGCCGAGACCAAGATGTTTCTCAGACACAAAGTCTATTCAGAGACCTCGTTCTGCACGATCACGTGGTAACATAGATGTGAAAGCAGTGATTTCCTTTCCAGAGGCTAAAAAGGCTCTAGAGGCCATTGGGGTCATGAGGATTCAGGAAGAAGAGAAAGATTTGGACTCAAGGTGTGTTCTGATAATTGATTCGCTGCTTTTTTTTTTTTTCAGCTACTATTGTCAGTAAGTCTTGTGGTAATTTTGTGTGATGTAAATGATCATTAAATCTTTTTTTTTTCTTACTATTCCATCATGCTGTCTCTTCATTTAATACCACTTAATTTATGACCTGATATGAATGGCTCATTTTGCCCTCTCATTTTCCAAAAGAATCTAATTATAAATTTATACACTCTACTGCCAATTTTAAATCTGTGTGACTAAAAAAATAATAATAAATACCAGAATGAGATTACCAAACGCTAAACATTTGTGGCACATTCTGACGAGATTAGTATCATATTGGAATATCCAACTTAAAAGAAGAATGCAAAAAAAATATACTTTCATTCATTACAAATGTCAATTTTGAGATTTATGTATGCTGGTATTGAACTGCAGTTTGAAAAAGTCAAGCAGCTTTGCTGGACTCCAGGGCACACAAGTCCGTTCACCTGGGTCTGCTGCCACTGGTTCACGGAGTCGCCACTGTTCAGCACCTTCGGGCCATGCAAGTGTTGCAAGTCGTCCGTCTACCATGCCACAGTCACCATCTATCATCTCATCACGAGAGTCCACCACTGATGATGGTAATCACTTTCTTTACTTAATTTACTGTCAGGCTAGTATTTGTATCACTTCATATGGGGAAAGCCCCCGGGGGAGGGGGGTGAATGAAGAAAAGGGGGGGGGGGGAGAGAAAGAATATTTTTTGGGCTGCAAATTGATCAGCATGCTATGATTTGTGCTATTGTAAGTATTATCCATAACTCTGTATGTGTCATTATACTATATCATTGTTTTTGTCTTGTTAGAAATGATTATGTATATGTTTCCAGAGAGTGTAGAATAGTACAGTAGTGAGGGCACTTGCTTCTCGAAGCAGAGTTATCAGGTTTGAAACCTGGTAGAATAACATTTTAGTCTACCCAGCTATAAATGGGTGCCTCTTTGTGCTTTGAAGTTAAGGAAGGCATGGGCAGCAAGGAAGGAAACTGGTCATGCCACCTCATAAAGTTGAGTCTCTAACACTTCACTCCCTGTGATGTGGTACTGTGATTTTATTTTTCAATAGGCCCCATTCGTCCTCTCTAGATAATTAATTATGTTGTTATGAGACCATTCTTCTTCTCCCTGTAATTATTTGAGTTTAGTCTTTTTCTCTAAGTAATTTATTGCGTTTTCAGGAGGGATGACGGTCGGGTTTAATTTTAAGATTTGTGCCAGTCTTCCTTTCCCTAAATTAATTGCGATCACGTAGGCTTTCCTTTGTTAAATTAATCGCGTTCATTTTATTTAGTAAGCAGTGAGTGTGCCGTTATTATTAGGCTGGGTGGAAATTTTCCGATGTTTAAAAACACCCACCCGGCTAATAGGTCAACGGGTTACTCTTACGTTCTAATTATAGTGCATGAGCATGGACTATTTTTAGATTTTGTGGCAAGATGATTGGCTCAGAAGAGCGGTCCCTAAAGCGAAGCCAAGCGATGACTCACTCATAGCGTGTGCTTGCATCAGCCTTTTTTGTAATAAATACCCGCGTCTAATCAAGTAGCGGTCTCTCTGATTTAAAATTTCCTGCCGTGAAAATCTACACCTGTATTCATTATACAGATTCGCTTGCTCTAAGTGAGATATTCGAATTGGGTATGTAAAACTTATTAGCGTCGTAATTATAGTCGGTTTAAAGAATACATCCTAGCCCGATTTAGTATAGTTTTCTTCTGGGAAATTAATTAAAGTTAAGTTAGTTCGAAGTGCCATCATTTATTATCTTAACGAAATAATAGAACTGTAAATGTGCTTATAACTTTCTGTGACGAGTAGCAAGATCTATCATGCGTGTAACGGGTTTGTGAAAATTAATTGTATAAGGCTAAGTCCGTAGGCTATATCAATATTGTAATTGTGAGGTCCGATATATATATACCTATAGGTAACCTCGATTTGATTATAATATTTGCAGTGTAAAATACGCTAGAGTAATTGTGGGTATGTTATTTTATTGGGCATTTAATTTTGTGTACGTTATTTTATTGGGCATTTAATAAATTTTACCAGGAATTGAATTCGTAAGACTAAGAAAGTGACAGGGCAGTCGTGTCGATAGTTTTACTAAATAAGTCTCACTTGGGTATTTAAAGCATTCCAAAATGGCTGCGCCCATGAATTATATCAAGTAGCGATGTTAGTAGCGGAAATTTTATAAAATTTCATTATTTTTTAGTACGAGAGCCCATTCATTGTTTTTATCATGAGTGATGGCAAAAACAAGACTTAATAACAGGGACGATTCTGACTGGGGCTGAAAGTGATATCTCGAGGCTAAGTAGAGATGGAATGCAGATAATAACACTAGAGACAGTAGCGACAACAAAATTGGAGGTGATGTAGGTAGGCCTGAAACAGGAGATGGGTGTGACACAAGGGGCCATGGCAGGACTGCACATCAAAATAATCCTTGGAAATGGAGAAAGCTTGCTCAAAATGATATCTTTGAGCTTGACGTTCTTCCTCCATTTGAAGAACAAGGTATGAAGGCAGACACAACTGAATTCAAGTCCATTGATTTAAAAAAAAAAAAAAAATTTCTGACACTGCCATGGATCTGATCTGAGATGAAGTGAATAGGTAAGGAGAAAATCACCTCGCTCAGTACATAGGAAATGCTAAGTACAAGAAGCACACTTGGGACAAAACTAATGCAGTTGAAATTTCTGCATTCATAGGCTTTCAGATTGGCATGGGAACGTATTGTAAACCAGCAGTCTCAGACTACTGGTTAAGAACTTTTGGCTGAACGATACACCATATTTGAGGGTCATGAGTCTCCATTTCAATAATAATAATATCAGAATTAAGAGAGCACAGCCTAGGTATGATACCCTCTTCAAGCTCAGATCTCTTCTGGATATTATTTTGCCTACCTACAAGTAAATGCAACACTCGCACCTGGGCAGGAGTTGTCAATAGATCAATTGAAGGTGAGGTTCAAGGGAAGAATATTTTTCAAGCAATACCTGCCAGCAAAACCCACAGTGGGGATTCAAACTATTTGTTCTTGTTAAAACACAATACTGCCCAAAATTGAAAATTTATGCTGGTAAGGAAAATGATGAAGGTTGTGTTGGGGCAACTTCCAGGGTTGTGAAAGATCTTCTTGATGGATATGGCAACAAAGGACATATTCTCTACTGCGACAGCTTTTATTCAGCCCCAGCTTATTTCAAGAGCTGAAAGAAATCTATATTGGTTTGATTTGGTTTTAAGGACTATCTTCATTGCACACGGACAACTCCATCAGTGCTCTGATCTCCTCCTTTAGATCACACAAGGAGGATCTCAGCACAGTGCATGAACTCCTTATCACCGGCGAGAATCCCAGTGTGTGTATATAGGAATCACACATTCTATAAATATTTTTGTGGTGGGTAGGTTTCTAATTTTTTAATTTTGCCAGGGCAGCGGCCTGATAGGCCTACTCTTTACGATGTCCAACTGCAGAGGGATTTTTAATGTGCGCAACTTGCACATGGGACCTCCTATTTTTTCACCCTTATCTGAGAAGGCGCAGGCACATCTCACTACCCAGGAGAACAGGGGGGAGTATGACATCATTAGGACCACTGGTTCTGAAAAAAATTTCCATAAATTATATTTCCTCAACTGGGAATTGAACCCGGTACCTCTAGAATTCGTGGTGGACGCCATACCTCTTAGCCACTCCGACCCCCAGTCTGGATTGGTACATGTGGAACAGTGGCTGCGAACAGGAAGCATTTTCGTGAAGCACTGAAGAAAAAGTAACTCAAATTGAAAAAGGCAGATCATCCTGTGTTTTGTGTCACAGAAGATAAAGGCATCCTGGCAGCCACCTGGCATGATACAAAAAGAGTTAACCTTAATCTACCCTTCACTCCAATGGAGTTATGGACAAACTGTTAGAAAAAGAGGAATTCCTGAGGGCAGAACAATTCAGAAGCCAGTGCTTGCAGAAAAATACAACAAAAGTATGGGAAGTGTCGATGACTTCAGCCAACTGGGTGCAAGCTACTCCTAACACAGATCCTATAAATGGTACCTGCTGTTTTATCATGTCTTAGTTGAAACTGCCGTGGTCAGTGGGCACATGACCTACAACACTGCCAACTCTACAAGAAAGATCAAAGCAAAGAGGTTCAGGCAGGATGTCAGTCTTGTTCTTATTGAACCTGCTATTCTTCTACACAATTCTACATTCAAAACCACAAGTCACAACAACATGACTTACTGGGCGCTACTTCATTGACAAATACGAAAGGGCAAGGTACAAACCAGACTGTGTGTAAGGCTGCAAGGAAAAGAAGCCAGACTTGTATGTACTGCCAGATTGCATTGCACCTTTATGCCTGATACCCTGCTTCAAGTTATACCATGTAGTCGAGAATTATCAGTGTCTCGTAAAAGACTTGCAGAGGCCCACAGCTATAACTTCAACCCCAGTTAATGAAGGAAGCAGCTCATATTCCAACTAGAGGTACTTAACTACTCAAACATTCACAAACACTCATTGTCAGATGCCACAGACACAGAATCCACTAAAAAAAGAAAAATGTAAATATTAAACTTTTTTTGCATTTTATTTAAAATTTTTGTTAGCCTTTCAAGTTGAAATATGTGATCATTCGTTCAATAAATACCTCAGTGAAGCTTTTTTTATTCATTGCCATCCGTGTCCCTAAGATTTCATTGAACGGATTCACTAAAAATTGGAAAAAGATTAGTTTTAAAAAGTCTCTTCAAATTCCATAAATAGCCATACAAATTCAAGATGGTCGCCATGATCGAGTGACTAATTTGCATAAAATAAGTTTTTTTCGGATGTAGCAACCATTCATTATGGTGCTCTGAAAATTTCAAAGCCCCATGTCTTTTTTTTTCTTTTCAATTTTTTAATGAATTTTCCACACACACAAAACTTATTTTAAATGAAATCTGCAAACACCCTTGGTAATGGGGGGACAGCAATGCTCTGAATTGCTGGTTAGCAAAGTGTTAATACTGCCAAAGCGAGAACTTTCAGGCAGTCAAAAGTTTCAGGAATGAATTTCCAGATTTTTATAGCTTCATTTTCTGCACTAATCCAGTCACTAACCAATCTTTTTTCAATATTTTCTAGTTCAGCTCTTTATTAACTAGTTCAGGGGTTGGCAAATTTTCCATGACAAAGAGCCAAATATTTAATTTTGTCTCCAATTTAAAATACCGAAGATGCATGAAAAAAAAAAATCACATGGTATAGAAGGACTGAAATGGTATGACAAAGTCACAAATGTGGAACTGATGACAAGTACCAGACAAGTGCCAGTGGAACAAGAGTTGAGAAGAAGACGCTGGCGATGGATAGGACACACATTGAGGAGACCTGTTGATAGCATTACAAGGCAGTCCTTGTTCTGGAATCCACAGGGAAAGAGAGGCAGAGGTAGCCCAGAAAACACATGGAGAAGAGAACAGAGGTGAAAATGATGAGGAAAACATGGAAAGAACTTGAGCGGATGGCACCGGACATGAAGATTTGGCATGTGTTTGTTGAAGGTCTATGCTCCTCAGAGTGCTAAAGGGTATTGATATATAAATTTGACCTGACCTAGATTTGGTCAATTTATATAATTTAAATAGGAAATTTGATGAAGATATGTGTCGATATCTTTAAAAACCCACATCGATAGCATAATTAAAGGAGAAAAATATGTTGAAAACTTAACTTTTAGCAAAAAATCCAATTTTCACGGTAATTCATTATCAGAAGAAATTTTTTATACTGGCAAGCAAGTACATCAGGAAAGTTTCAACTGCAAAAATGGCGGATACCGTCTGCGTCGCTTGGGTGCGCAACAGACATCTCATGAAAAAACTTGTTTATTTCGTAATCGAAAAGTCTGTAATCGGTCATGAATCCAAAAATAGAAATAAGGGAAATCATTTCTCTTGTCTTTAAAATAATAAAAATATGACAAAATCTTTAAAGGACCCCCTCCCCCCACACCCAAAAGTTTAGTCCACGAAAAGTGTATGTCAAAAAGGTGGTTTTAGTGCACGGACAAGTGTTAAGTTGCAGAGAGCCAAGAGCTGCACGAGATGGCTCAAAGAGCCGCATGCGGCTCGTGAGCTGCAGGTTGCCGACCTCTGAACTAGTTGATAAAAAAAATGTAAAAATAATAATAAATAAATACTGATGTGTATACTGGGCCTGCGAGGATTTCAAACTGTATCATTCCAACATCACGTGGCCTCACAACTGCCTAGCTGGGGCCAAGTCAGCTTAAGACGTTTCCACGAATACCTCACTGCTTCCAGTTGATAAAAATTCATTTGCAGTAATGATAATTATTAAATATTTATTTATTATGAATGGGGTGTAAAAAAAAAATCTTGGGGCTGCACTACATGGTGCAAAGTAAATAAATTTTTTTTACGTGCTACAGTTTCACCACACTGCTCTAGGGTGTTTCTCAAAGTGCAGCGGTTTTATTTGCAGCATTTATTCTCATGGTCTTTGTCTTTTCCCTGCAGACTTTCTCGCTCACCAGTGTGGACCTCTTGTCCAGTATTGTCATTTTATCCTGCAACTGGTTTTCATTTTTTCACTGAGCTATAAGATACCTTCTCATAGTCAACAAATCTAGTTCGTTACCCTATTCTACAGTTACGATAGTTTAAACTGTGCTTAGTTTCCATCTGTGGCCTTTTTCAGTTTTGTGAGATGATCGTGTTTATTGTTTTTTATTGGCATGACAATAGTTTAATTCTTTTAACATTAAAAAGTTCTTTTTACTAGCACTGGTGTGATGTTGCTTTAATACCCTTCAACACTATGTGTTAATTTATTTTATGCACATTTTTATATAACTTGATTCTCTCTAGTGTGATTAGTTCTAAAGAAAGAAAAATACATCTCCAGTCATTTATTCATTTTATTATTTTTAAAAAAAGAAAAAAAAAGAAAAATGTAAATATTAAACTTTTTTTGCATTTTATTTAAAATTTTTGTTAGCCTTTCAAGTTGAAATATGTGATCATTCGTTCAATCAATATCTCAGTGAAGCTTTTTTTATTCATTGCCATCCGTGTCCCTAAGATTTCATTGAACGGATTCACTAAAAATTGGAAAAAGATTAGTCTTGTTCTTATTGAACCTGCTATTCTTCTACGCAATTCTACCTTCAAAACCACAAGTCACAACAGCATGACTTACTGGGCACCACTTCATTGACAAATACGAAAGGGCAAGGTACAAACCAGACTGTGTGTAAGGCTGCAAGGAAAAGAAGCCAGACTTGTATGTACTGCCAGATTGCATTGCACCTTTATGCCTGATACCCTGCTTCAAGTTATACCATGATGTCGAGAATTATCAGTGTCTCATAAAAGACTTGCAGAGGCCCACAGCTATAACTTCAACCCCATTTAATGAAGGAAGCAGCTCATATTCCAACTAGAGGTACTTAACTACTCAAACATTCACAAACACTCATTGTCAGATGCCACAGACACAGAATCCACTCAAAAAAGAAAAATGTAAATATTAAACTTTTTTTGCATTTTATTTAAAATTTTTGTTAGCCTTTCAAGTTGAAATATGTGATCATTCGTTCAATCAATACCTCAGTGAAGCTTTTTTTATTCATTGCCATCCGTGTCCCTAAGATTTCATTGAATGGATTCACTAAAAATTGGAAAAAGATTAGTTTTAAAAAGTCTCTTCAAATTCCATAAATAGCCATACAAATTCAAGATGGTCGCCATGATCGAGTGACTAATTTGCATAAAATAAGTTTTTTTCGGATGTAGCAACCATTCATTATGGTGCTCTGAAAATTTCAAAGCCCCATGTCTTTTTTTTTCTTTTCAATTTTTTAATGAATTTTCCACACACACAAAACTTATTTTAAATGAAATCTGCAAACACCCTTGGTAATGGGGGACAGCAATGCTTTTGTGTACGTTATTTTATTGGGCATTTAATTGTTATGTAGTCGGAGGGTGAGGGATATAATAACCGATATGGAGATGGGATTTATTATTCCTAGAGAGGTCTAGGTTAATTTTGTGTTCATCGAAGACGCTCCAGGGTCAGTCTGTAAAAATAAAGTAGGTCTAGGTATTTTAGTACAGGAGTTTCCTTTCAGCTAATGTATTGTTATGACTAGCGCAAAAGATTTAGGTCAGCTGCGTCGGGGGTTTCCTAAACAGACAGGTTGAAGTGGGGTAGGCTGACCTTTGGGCAGAATAATTGTGTATCTCTGTGCTTGTGTAGGGGAGTAGGGGAGCTGTATGGAATTAGGGGAGAGGTATTTAATTATGGGAGGAATGTGTTAGAGATGAGATTATTTTGAAGTGTTGTACTTTAGTTGTTATTTGTTTTGTTTTCAGCAAGTTTCACAGCACAAATTGGGGAGGTGTAACCTGCCTTCCAATTTACAACTGAAGGTTGTTGTCTCAGGAGCTGAGGGCTTGAGATATCGCCAGAGGTGAAGAGCATTGGTGACGCGGTGGTTACCGGCGCCAACTATGTCTGCAGCAGTAAAAAGAAGCAGTTCAATTTCAGCGAAGCATTCTTCAGCTAGAACGGATTTCAAAAAGAAAATCCATGAGCTCTAAGCTCATATTCACACACCAAAACAAAGGCGCGTGGCCTGGTGTTGTCGTTTAAATTCGGTCATAATAAAACTGATGGCCCTAAACCCAAAGAGGGGTAACCGGGCAAGTAAATTAAGGTTCGTGAGTAGTGAAGGGAGAAGTCTGAGTCAAGTATCCAGTCTAAAAACCCAAGTCATCAGCTACAATATTCGTTTGGAGGAGAGAGGGTCAAAATTCCTTCCAAATGCACTAGAGAGAGAAGGGGCGTAAGGGAGAAGCCTCTCAGCAGGAATCAGGAGTGTCAGACCGACACTGAACAGAGACATACGTAAAAATTAGTCATTCAGATTGTGTAGGACTTTGAAAAGTTCAAATCAGCTTTCGGTGTAGGAAGTTAGTTAGGTCTACAGCTAGACAGTGGTATTAGTGGCGTGTATATCGCCTACAGCGTTTGTAGCTGTGTAGGCAGTTAATTTAGTCATCATCAGTAGGACAGTGACAGTGGTAACCTTAGGATAGTTAGTAGTGGTGGCTCTGAAGTTAGAAACCCCACCGAGTAAATTTGTTTGATTAACCCTTAACTTTCTTTCCTGCAGGTTGAGGGGAGGGTGACATTGTGGGTTTACCATTTGTAAATCGTTTTTTTAATTTGCTTGTTCTTTTTCCAGGTGTGCGAACACGCACTTTATTTATTTGATATGTACTTAATTTTTGTGGTGTAAATAAACTTCATACTGGATCAGTCTCTCTCTATATATATATCTCTAACTATACTGTACGTATATATATTTGACTGTATAGTGTGTCTGTGATCGTTAGTTAAACCTTATCTCCTTTCAGGGTGTCAGAGGTGGTGAGTCTATAGCTATAAAATAAGTCAGAAGTGGCGAGGGAGAGTCAATCTAGGTTCTCACCCTCGAAGCCAATAGTCTCATCTTTCCACATTCACTGTCATTTTCATCAAAATCTATCTTCTCAGTCTTTCTCCAAATGGGGTCTTGTCTACACACTCGGACAACACTCTATACTTAAATCCACTTCGTGA
Source organism: Oreohelix idahoensis (assembly GCA_024509875.1). Taxonomy (NCBI): domain Eukaryota; kingdom Metazoa; phylum Mollusca; class Gastropoda; order Stylommatophora; family Oreohelicidae; genus Oreohelix; species Oreohelix idahoensis. Next base: position 224,933 of record JAMPIV010007144.1, on the reverse strand, counting down.
CACTTCCCTGTGGTATGCATGGAGGCATATCTGAAGTCATTCAATGCTACAGTATTCAAATGTGAAAGTGAACTTTTCTGTGAGGCTAATTACATTCTCATTGACTCTTGAAATCATCAGGGATTCCCCCTGTTGTGAAACATGTTAAGAACTCAGCATTGCACACTGAGTCACTTGAGCCTCAGCCATAACTCTGGCTTTTTACCTGGTTGGCTGCATGCAGGAGGATATCACTGTGGACCATTGATGGGTAGGGGGAGCTGAGAAGTGGCTCTGTGTAGGACGTGACAATTCCTTAGCAGAGCAGAGTATTTTAGCTCTGCATATTTGGAGAGCCCCCTTGTATGGCGGGGAATGCACAATATGCCATACACTTCTTACTCCTAGCGTGGGACCAGATGTGATGATCCTTTAAATGCAAGCCAAGCTGGAAAAACTGGAGCTCATGACTTCAACTCTTTAAACACGTTTCGGAATGGCAGAAAAGCCACAGGAAAAGCCTAGATCTACAGTATAGATAATACCAAGGAGTCTTCAACTTGGTATTGGCTGCAAAAGCGCGAGAAGCTGAGCAGCTCTAGTTAAATAACAACACACCTGATGTATCCTCCAATACGTCCATCCCTCTAGTCTTTACATTTGATGCCAAATTCCAGCCATCTTAGCCATTTAGATTCATCGATTGCAGTGTCATGCTGTAACAGGCTACTGTTAATTGTCTTTAGTATCTCTCCCTTATCCATATCCAGTGTCCCCACAATGGGTACGGTGTCCTTAGAAACTGTAAATTGTAGCAGCTATTTGGGCCAAATATATTGGTGCAGGGTGGCTGAGAACTGGCTAATGTGAACTGAAACATTCAGTCCAGTTCACTGTTGGAAACACATTTGCATGAATGGTGTTCTGCTGTCAATAAATTTCTCCATCCCTACATGATTATATACAGCAATCAACCTCATGAGTGTCACGAGTTGGATTTAAGTTAGAGTTATGCCCAAGTGTAGGACAAAACCCTAGTGTGAGAAAAGACTAAGATAATAGATTTATTATGAGAAATGACAGTGAATGTAGTAAGGTGAGTCTATTGGCCCGAGGAGGATAACCGAAATTAAATCTTCCTCGCCAAATCGTGACGTCAAGAAATGCTATAAACTCACCACCTCTGGCTACCTTTAACAGACTAAAGGAGATAAGGTTAAACTAATACTACAGACACCACTGTACAGAGAACAGTTAAGGACTATACAGTGACGAAGCTGATCCAGTGAACATTAAATAAGTTTATTATACAAATCAACAGAATTTTCATAACATAGTAACAAACAAAGAAAAGCATATATCGTGCCAGGTTGCACCGACCTGGAAAAACAGAAAATCAATTTGATTATAAGCACACCAAATTAAAACTCCAACCACTTTCACTCCTTCATACACCCTGCTGGGGACAAAATTTTAAAAAAATGATAACTGATCTTAACTACAGTCTAATTTGGTGGAGCGTCAACTATAGCCACGCTCTATAATTTTCTATTTCTAATGTCAAGGTTCTGCTGGTACTGCCGAAGACTATCTGCACAGTAGCTAACTCTGTCAGCGATATCCGCCACTAAGTCACACTCTGCACTGCTAATTAATAGACTTTTTCTAACTCTAAGGCTCAGAGGCTACCCTCTAAGAATAATATGAGACTCTGCAGGTCCCTGATCTATTTTCCACCATCTCTCTCTCCCCTTCTCCTGCCTTGCTGCTCTCGTTTCATTTCAGCAACCGGGAAATGATATCCCTTTCTTCCTGGTTCTGACTCGTACTTCTGATGACTAGGCACTTGCCGTAGACTGTAGAGGCTTCTCTATTTGGCGAAAAAGAAAGCTGACTCTCCCTTGCTATGTTACCCCTCATTTGGGTTTAGGCCCTTCGGTATTGTGACCGAGGCTAAAAAAAACCACACCGACCCGCTTGCTTGGGTTCGATGGGTGTGTATGAGCTTAGAGCTCCGGGTCTTAAGAAAACCCTTTTCACTGAAGACTGCGTCGCTGTCTCGACCTGCTCTTCCTCGCTCCCTCTCTCTGGGGCCACAATACTCAGAGCCGATACCCCTCCACGGTACAAGCTCTTACGCCTCTGGCGTTTCCTCGACTTTTCTCTCTTGAGAAGACTGGCTACCTTTGCCAGCTGTCAGGAACAAGATTTATTGGCAACCCCCGCTCTTCGGGCCGTGACCACTGCTGTGGACACAAAAGAAATGCCACTCTATACTACAATACCAAAATACTCTCATATCAAACTTACATATAAAACGTATACAGTGGATGCTTCAGTCACACTCAAATCTAGCACAAACATGTAAACACCCGAAACGCAGACTGCTCCACCATTTCCCCTCTCCCCCTTTCATCTTGTGCACAATGATACATAAATATTTCCTGACCCTGGGTCAGCTATTCCCAACAACCCCCTGCTTGTCTAGTAAACCCGACTCACTGATCAATACTAATTATACACAGCTTGCTCAGGCCTTAAAACATTAAAAACAGGTAGGGAAACCTCCCGTACTTAGGCCTACTTTAACTCTGTAAGCGGTCTCAGGACCTTATCGTTTCCCCCTTATGATAAAATGCACAACAATTAACTGCACATCAATGCACATCAATGTTTAAAATTCACATTACATTACATTATATATATTACATCTCTATACACAGAAATATATCTATCTCTATAGACTATATTTCCTAGAACTCATTAAATCTCATAACACAAAAATCAAATACTACTCTGCATAATATTTAATTACACAACCACTTAAGGCACCATAAATTTCCTTTCCCTCTCTACCTCACGTGGTTTCCCTGCAATTATTATACTTTCACAGGTAGAAAAATATTTTAATTATCTTCTCTATCCATCTAGAATTTCTATCCAAATAAATTCCGGTAACCACGTGATTAAATTTCCCGAAAAATCCGTTCCCGTATTTTATTAGGAGACTTATCAGAATTAATCTCTCAATGAAATAAAATACACGCGCTTCAGAATATTCGGTAAATTAATATAAATCTAGGATGCGTGTATTTCTTCAGACTTTCTATTAAATCTACGGAGCACACCTACGTAATATCTCTTTATCACTCATAGACACTGCTATCACTGTAGAAATAAATGATGGCGTTACAAGTTATAAAGTTCAAAAATAAATTAAATTAGAACGGACTAAGGCTCTATTAGAGAACTAAATTTAATTACCACGCTACTTTAAATTACTGACATACCAATACTGCGTTCAGCGTTAGAAGCCGACAATATGCTTGGATACACGGCCCAGGATTTCTGCAGGAAGAGACCGCTAAATCGAAAAGCGCTACTTTATCTTAGATTTTCCCGCTCTGACCCCCGACCTACTTGAGGCAAGGCGTCTCACTACAACCAATAGAATTAAAGATACTCTAAAATTTTCCATGCGCTCATCTCTAAATTTAGAACCAGTGTATTCTTGCTTCCTTTAAATGCGCGCGTATTTTCGGCTGCGTAACGTTACCTAACGTCGTCTGCTAGCGTGAGCAGAAACGAATGTGATTCGCTCCAACTTACGTTGGACGTTACCTGGGTAGGGGTCATCTCCCCTTCCCCACGAAAAATGACCGCGACAAATTTAACAACGCAAAAAAATGGAATTCCAAGATCGCGATATTAGAAACGGGAAGACTGGTGCCCTTCAATACTAACTTACATTAATCCCTATAGAAAAAAACCCGCAATTACTTTACCTACAGAACAACTCTAAACACCCCTATTATTCAGAGAGAAAAAGAATCCTTCCCAATCTTTAAAATAGAGGGAAGACAAAAATGGCAAACTCAATAGTTACGATGAGAAAACGAAATGGGGCCTATTGAAGACTAAATCACAGTAACTCCGTCACAATGAGCATTAGCAAGGTAATGAAAATTACTTTTGATAACATGTACACAATGACATCTAGAATTCATGACTCAAGGCCCTCGCTTAGTGTGTCAGGAAGCAAAAGGGCCAAAACTCTTATCTGGTGGAGATACTCCTTCTGATCAGATTAAAAAGTCTCTGATTTATGCACTCTGTACAGTTTCCTATCACTATAAAATCTGTTTTAAATGTAATTATTTTTTTTTACAATGCTGCTGAATATAATAAAATGCCTAACGGAGAAAAAAAGGAGTGTAGATCTGTTACTACAAGTCTATGTCCTTTTATCTGAACACCCGAAAGCTGAGATATTCTCTGAAAATTGACAGTTTTGGCGGTCGCCTTTGGGCTACTTTTGAGCAGCTTTGTGCTATTTGGGTGACATCTGGAAACTGAAAAAATCTGGTTTCTTTATCACATCTGTCCCAGACAATTTTGGATAAACTGATACCAAGGAGGCATATGTATCCTTGTATATGCTTTATTACTTGTGGTTAATGTCTTATTTCTTTTTCACATGTATGGATAGAAGAAAGCCTTGCTTTCTCTTCCAGGCTTTGAAGGGGATATAAGTGACATGGAACTAGATGAGACAGCATCAATGTCAGACATCAGTAGTTGTTACCGAGAGCTTCCAGACTTCTGGCTGCTTATGCAGATACATCAGGACAGAATGGAGGTTTTCTTCCATTCCAGGTTTGTTGCAGCACAGTCAGTATATATCCTTCTGCTTTAGTATCTTTATTCTTTAAAGTTATTACACAAATAGAATCCTTCTCCATTCATGTCTGTCCTTTGTGACATTTAAAATTGTCTGCTTCCAGGTCTATTATATGCATTTTTTTGCTGTCCATCCATCTTCTTTCATGTTATCTTTGTCATTTTTAAAATATATTTTACTTGCACAGATTTCTTTGTTTTAAGTTGTCTTCCATTTATTCCTTTAGTTCCTTGTGATCTAAGTCTGTTTGAATTTTAGAATGGTGAGAACTAGAGAAACCTTGATGTAACTTATTTATTTTACATAGAAAGCCTATAGACTGTGAGTCCCCTGCAAACATGCAGCATCAAGAACTTTACTCAGGAGCCATCAAGAACATTTTCAATGTCTGCTGCAAAGTTAACCAGGTAACTTTTGCTGTACTGTAGGTTTATTTGTAGGTTTATGACAATATGTCATTGTTAATTTAGCAGTATTGTGAAAAGTTAATGTCATTCATTCTCTTGTTTATACTCCTCAAAAGGAATATGGGACCACCATTACAGTTAGCCGTTTTGCAGAGTAACAATTTGTTTTATATGATATTGCCTGAGGGTAAGAGGAAAAAAGGAAGACCAGAAGAACAATAATAAGAGAAGGAAGAACGTTGGGCCTAAATAATGTGCAAGAGCTAAGAGGAGTGGCGTCACAACGAACAACCTGGAGAGCACTGGTTTCTGCCTTATGCGCCGTGTTAGGCGCTTAAAGAATTTATTATTATTATTATTAATGTGCAGCCTCACATTAGTCATCTCATACATGCCTGAGGCAGCAGTACTTCTATGCTTTCTTCTAGTCTTTAAGACCCCTAGAAATCACATGGGATGGATGTTACATTGTACATGTCTATAGCCTTTTATCTGAACACATGAAAACTAATGTATTCTTCTTCTTCTTCTTGCGATCGCATCTTTGATGATTACACCGTCAGACGAGTTCTCATGATGAATTCGACTGTTGTTTGAAGTTCCTCTTTAACTCCATATAGCTTTGAATTTAGTGTTGAGTCATTGGGCCAGTATATCTTTCTTAACTGGTCATACAGAGGACAGTCCTGTAGAACATGCTCAGCAGTTTGTTCGTTTAATCCACATGTGCACAGTGGTGAAGCAGACAATCGTAACTTGTGCATGTGTTTATTCAGTTTGTTATGCCCTGTCCTGAGTCGAAAAATAGTTATCTGTCCCTGCCGGTCGAGAGTGTGATAGTCGTCTTTGGGTTGGTTCTGTTCTCTTCTTATAGTCTGGATAGCTCTCTTTTTCTCAAAGTATGTGACTTCATTATCTTCTTGTTCACATTCTCCTCCCTTTTTTGCAAGTTTATCTGCCTTTTCATTTCCGGGTACACCACAATGAGATGGTACCCACTGAAGTATGGTTCTCTTTTTGGCAGCTACCTTGTTTAGTTCATTTCTCAGATGCGGGAGTTTACCACCCTTGAGAGCTTGCAGGACAGACAGTGCATCTGTGAGGATGACTACCTGGTGGCAGTCAGAGTTGGTGTTATAAATCATATTTGCAGCTTGCTCTAGAGCTTGAACCTCAGCTGTATAGTTGGAACAGAATTTACCAGTGGGAATGTGCCTAGTCTCATAGTGGTTGTCAGGATATGAGATAAAGATACCGGCACCTCCATTCCTAACAGCATTAGTTGCTGATCCATCTGTATAGGCATGTATCCATGATTGATCGGGATAGCTTTCTTGGATCATACTCAATGTAGCAGTTCGTTTTTGCAGATCATTATACTCACATCCACTTGTGAGACCACTGACCGACGTATTAATTTGGAGGGCACTGCTGGCCTGCTCCCATGGTACAGGGTATAGGGTGGGCTTCAGTGGTGTTGTCTTCATAGATAGGTCTTCTTGATGCTGTCTTATAAGTCTTTTTCCCCGATGCACAAAGCTGCTACGCTTTAGACGTCCCAATGCCAGATCATCTAGTCTTGCCTTCATTGGGTGCGTTGGCATACTGTTGTACTTTTCCATCTGGATCATGGTCTTTGTGTCTCTTCTATGGGTTAGCAGCTGATGACCATGCTGCTGAGCTAAACTCTAAGTGTGGTCTTATTACTCCACTATAAATCTTCTTTAGATTTCGTTCATTTGCTCCCCAGTTGGTACCTGCCAATTTTCTGAGTATGCCTAGTCGTCTTCGGGCCTTTCCTTCTGCATTTTCAATATGCTTATTCCATGTAAGCCTTTGGTCAAATGTCACCCCAAGATAGGTGGGGTAGCTTTCTTCCTTGATAACGGTTGTCCCTAGGTGTATGTTAGCTGATTTGTCCTTGGGGGCGAGGGAGAACAGTGTTGTGGAGGTTTTGTCTGTGTTTATTGTGATAAGCCATTTCTCTGCCCATGACACTAGCATGTCTGCTGCCCGCTGCATTCTATAATTTGCTGTGGTGACATTTTCATCAGCGCACCAGAGTACTAGGTCATCTGCATATAAGGCAGCTTTCACTCCTGCAGGGAGATCTTTCACCAGGTCATTGATGTAAACAAGGAAGAGTGTAGGGGAAATTACTCCTCCTTGAGGTACCCCCTGATGGAGCAACACTTTTCTGCTCTGCAGACCGTCAAGAGTGACTCTAGTTCTCCTGTTATGCAAGTATGACTGGATCCATTTCATCATGTTGCCTTGGATTCCACCTCTCCCAAGTTTTGCAATGAGGCCATCTTTCCACACCCTGTCAAAGGCCTGCTTGAAGTCGACCCAGATCGTTAGGACCTTTTTCTTCTCCTGAAAGGCATCTTCTATTGCTTGAGACAAGTAAGTAACTTGGTCTTCTATACTGTAGCATTCTCTAAATCCAGCTTGTTCCGGCACCAGGATCTGCTCAGACTCTAAATACCATTTCAATCTGTGGTTGACTATTCGCTCCATAGTCTTCCCAACACAGCTTGTGAGACTGATTGGCCGGTAACTTGCAGCCTCGGTCTTACATTTCCCTTTCTTTAGTATGGGTATTGTGATGGCTTCTCTCCATACTTGGGGTACCGTTCCTTTCAACCAGCTGTGGTTGAATATCTCAAGCAGTTTTGTCTTTGCTGCTGAGCTCAGATTTACTAGCATTTCGTTGCTGATTTTGTCTGGGCCGGGTGACTTTTGAAACTTAAGCTTGGAAATAGCCTTCTGTAGTTCTCCTAGTGTGATGGGTTCCCTCATTGGGGCAGGAGTATCTGTCTGTCCCATGGTTGCCAGTATTTCTTTTCTTATCTCTCTCTGATGGTCTATGTTAATGGGTAAGTTGCTTTCTGAACTGTATCTTCTAGCAAACAAGTCTGCAGCTTGTTTTCCTCTGAAAAGTTTGCCACCTTCATCCAATGTGATAGTCTGCCTTGGTGAGGAACACTATTCATTTAGAGACTTGACTAATCTCCAAAGTTTCCTGCCGTCTTTCTCAAGGTTCAGCGATGCCGTTTTAGTTCTCCAGCTTTTCCGTTTTTCTTCTAGCTTTGTTCTCTGAAACTCTGCTACAGCCTTTTTCCATTTGTTGTGAGTTTCAAGTGAAGGCTGAGACTCTGCGTTCTTTCTAGCCTTGTCCATAGCTTCCTGACGTTCTTGGAGTGTGCTGGACCAGTATGGTATGTAGTTACGCCGGCATCCTTTGGGAATGGTTTCTTTTGCAGCTTGTAGTATGCATCTATTGAAGTCTTTTACCACTTCATTAATATCTCGGTTCTGTACCTTGAGGGTAGACAGCAGCGTGTTCACCTGATGCCTGAATAAACCCCAGTTGGCTTTTTTGTAGTTCCATCTTGTAATGGCTGGGCCTGTACTGAGAGTTGCACTCTGGACAGTAAGAAAGATTGGGCGATGGTCGCTTCCCCCTAGTTGATCTCCTACTTCTCTACTAATAGATCCAGCTATATCTGGTGTGGAGAAGGCAAGATCTGGTGTTGAAGTTGTGTGCCATCCTCTGGAGTAGAAGGTAGGAGTATCTGTGGCATTATTGACTAGGATTAGGGAGTGATCATCTTGCCAAGTTTCAACCTCTTCACCTCTGTGATCCAGATGGTTATAGCCCCCCAGCTCTGGGAGTGGCTATTAAAGTCTCCAACTGCTATAAAGTTGGTGGCTGGTACCTGTATAGAGCTGAGACTCAGAGGTTTGTTGTTCGGACAGTAATAGTTCAGGAGTTCTATTTCCATCTTGTCTACCTTTATCTGCAGCAGCTGATATTCTGCTCCATCCATGAAGGTTTTCCTTTCGTGTGCAGGAATGTTATTCCTTACAAGAGTAAGTACTCCTCCTTTTCGTCTATCTTTTCTGTCGGATCTGAAGCATTGATATCCCCTTATTTTAAAGGTTTGATCTGCTTTCAAGTGAGTCTCTTGGATACAGCAAACACTGACTTGCTTCTCATACAAGATGTTTTCCAGCTCTGTCTTTTTTGCTGTATCCAGCCTGCTTGCTGTTCACTCCCTCTGCATTCCAGTGCATTATGACAAGTGGCACTCTGGGTTTCTCTTTTTCTGTTTTGTTTTGGTCAGTAGTTCTCCTCCGCCGTCTGCTGACTCCACAAGACGGTCTAGAGGGTCCTCCAGTAGCTGAGGGTGGGCTCTGTCGAGGCTCAGAGCCCGGCACTGCACCTGCCTGGTGGAGCTCCACAGGGCGAGCACCAGAACGAGATTTATTTGACGGTGTACTCTCCATAGAAAAAAAAAAAGCGAGTTGCATGATACTGTGGTTTCCGGTGCGCCTTCTGGCCCAGTATCTACGACTTTAGCACCTGCTCAACGGGAGAGTGGGCTCATCCCTAATCTGTTTATGTTCCCAGTAGTAGACTATTCGCAAGCAGCCTGGGGGTGTCACTGCTCTGCGCGGACCTTGTTTACCGAGGCGGCGTCCGAGCTCGTATGGTGAAAATATGGTTGCGTTATCTTCAAAATAGCCCTGTCTTTCCCGTGGCTTTTCTGCCATCTAATGTATTCTGAAAGTCAAATTTCTTTTGGTTACTTTTCGATCACAATTTGAGCAATTTCTGACTATTTTGGATGACTTTAGGCTATTTCCAAACACATTTTTGGTCAGCTTGGGTTATTTGGCCGATTAGGGCAACTTTTCTGACACAATTTGGGTGACATCTGAAAACCAAAAAAATTCTGGTTTCCAAAACAAAGCTGTCTCTGAGGATTTTAGATAAAAGGATACAGACCTGTAGTCATAAAAGCTGAATGTTATCAGTAAAGTTTTGGAAGCTAAAAGCAGTATGGGAGTCTTGAAATATATGGAAGTCCTGAATCTGAATATTATGTAGGGGCTCTGATAAATATTTAAATTTCATTTTATCTATCAACTTGTGGTATTTCGCAGCGTGGGGAGAAGCAGCTTTCTTTCTTGAGCGTGCTGTGATGGTTGAGGTTGGTGTCATGTCATATTTCCTCAGGATTTCTTTATTCTTTAATATTGTCTAGCCACCTTCTCGGGTATCATCTCATCCCATTGCCAAAACTTCTGCTGTCTCAGTGTTCCAGTTTTTCTACATTACATTGAGTGAGGGTTGTTATTCACAGCTTTACATGTACTTGGAAAACACTTCAGTCAGCTAATGTCTCAGTGTGTGTTCTTAGTTGTGAAGGGCGACGGAACGCACAGAATAATTTGTCTTCTCTTTGTTACTTGCACAATTGACTCCGCGGCTGGCGGTGTGGATTTAAAAGTTGCTACCATAAGTGAAATGGGTTCATTTTCGATACAAGACAACAGGAAGCTGAGACGCTTGGGAGTCATGACCCAAGTGGGCCCGCCCCCCTTAGAGTGTAAAGGAGTAATCGGGCCGAAACACTTGTCGGATGGGGGGACTACTTCTGATGATCAGATTGCTTCCTTTTGTATCGCTCTGTAAAGAGTTTCCTATCTTATAGTTTTATCAGCTGCCGTTTTGTTTCTATGGGGATATATAGGTGTGTGTGAGCCGTGAGTGCAGTTTGTGCACCATTGAATAATTGTCTGACATCATGTTTTTATTTCTCTATCCTTTCTGCCATTCTTTGTGATCAAGGTATTGTTATATTGTGTCCATCACATGTTGTGTTGAGCTTGTCCATGTGTTCTTGAAGCCTTTTAATATCTATGTATAGCAGGCTTTGGTCATCTGCAAACAGTAATTAATTTCTAGTATCTGATTCTGGATTCACTTCTGAGTTATCCTATCCATGCAGATTTTAACAGTAAGAACGATATTACCCATTCATCTCACACACTTGTTAATCTCAGACATGTTAGTGTAACATTCTTTTGTTCTTACAGTGTTCAAACTTTTGTGATGCAAGGTTGTAATATTATCCAGAAGTTATCCTTGCCTTCTATATTCTTCTAAAATAATCCATTGTTTGTTCCTGTCTGTTTGGTCAAAGGCTTTCTCCTTATCTAGAAAAACTGTGCTGAGTGATTCATTATATTCAACAAATTATATGACAGCACTAAAAGTTGAATATACCTTGGCAGCAATATAGACACAGCTATAGGAACAGATAATGATATCAAAATAAGAATACAAAAGGCTGACTCTGAAACATGGAAAACAACAACCAAAGAGCTACAAACTTTCATAAATTGGTGCTTGCATAAATAGACTTGACTGACTTTTCCGATCCTGTGACGACTTGGCCAATCTTCTCTTCATTTTTTTTATTATTTACGTGACATCATTTTTTCTCATCCTCAATGCATGATCGCAAAGTCCCGGGAATTGTCACTTGCGGAAAATCTCCTAGCGTTCGGTATTTTCTCCTCGCTATTTTTAGATACGACGTCATTGTTGACCAATGACCTCGGTAGCGAGAAATCCGTTTTAATTTAGAACTGCTTGAACTTGGGAGAACCAGTTTAGGCCATTTAGGAAAACATCACGTGACTTTTAACATTATTGATTGGAGCGTCTAAACGAGGCTAAGATCACATGATGCACGCTACGGATCACGTGTCCAAGCAGAAATGACCCGCTAAAAGGCGGCAAAGCCAGCATTTGGTCACTTGCCCAGGAACCCTCAAGAAAGCTAGGTCTAACCCAGATATCGGCAAATTCTCGCATTAAAAGCACTGAAGCCACGTGTCTAAATTGCGGGTTAGCGTCCATCTTTGAGTAGTCTATGGTGGAGCCTTGCACGACAGTCCAATCTCAGCGCAGAATACGGAGTCGAGCACAGAGAAGGCAAATCCGAACCATTCAAGACCTACCGGGGGCAACGTCAGGAGACTGGAGAACTAACCACACTTCACTATCAGCCGGGGGCTGAAAAGCTAAGTCCACGAAAAAGGGAACTCACTACATCAATGCCTAGTTTAGTCATCCATGATGAAAAACACTTGAATTGTGAGACACATAATACATACAGCAGACACTAATTCCATCGACAATACTATCATTCACCATCTATTCATTTTATTGCAATAAACCAATTGGGTGTATATACTGTACCCCACGCTTTGTTCCTTCCATTAGATGTTGAATATTGTCTATGTTTATCTTCCTTTATAAGGGAGGGGGGGCTCGTAAAATATAATATAAATTAAAGAATAATAATAATAGATAACTGAGAAGGGGACGACGGTAGCGAGAGACCAAATATCTCCTTACAATCTTTTCCAGACCTGTCGAGTTAGGAGAATTTACCCTCTTCGTCACCCTTCGGAAGTGGGAAAACCCAGCAGGGATTCCTTGAGCCAAATCTTCCACATCAGATCTATTATTTCCTCTAAATAATTCTCTTATCCTTTAAACGCGACGTGACACTGGTGTCTCGGTCCGGGATTTGAACTTATGTATTTTATCATACCTCTGGGATAGTATCATCCATTCAGTCATTACAGTATACCATTTTAACACATGTATTTTCACACAGGAGCTCTAGAAAGACAGAAAACATTTTTTCTAGAAATTCAGGCATTGATTGGTGAATCCCTTTATATATGTTGTGTTTAATTAAGTTAGTTCTTGATTTTGTATTTCATTGAATTACAGACCTTAAGTCTCCATAACTGTAGTAATTTCATTCTACAGCAGTCTGATAAATAACACTGACTAACAAAAAAAAACTTTTTTTTTTCTTTCTCTAACATTTCTATGTTTTTCTGGTCAATTTTAATGCGCTGTTTTTAAATCTGCAAACCGTTTTTCTCTATCAGGTCGGGATCTCTAGAAATACGCAAGTGAAGTTTTTTAACAACGCATACAGTATTACAACATCATTCGTACAAGAAGTATAACAGTTATGTAGGCTTGAATTTCTTTGCAGTCGACTTTCGTCGGTGAATGGCATGTGGTACATCGCGATGAAGCATCCAACAATAATCGGCAAGCATGGTCACACTCCACCGTTCTTGATAACGTGACTCCATTACGGCGATATCTTGATGGAATCGTTCTCCATGTTCATCGCTGACTTCGCCAAGGTTGTCAGGGAAAAAGTCAAGATGCGAATCGAGCAAATGGATTTTGAGGGACATGTTACAGCCCATAATTCTGTATGCATCTATGCACTGCTTAACAATATGCAACATAGTCGGCAGATTTGTGATTTCCCAGAAAGTTATCGACGATAGATTTGAATGCCATCCATGCGCGAAGTTCACGACCATGTAACAAGTTCTCGAATTGTTTGTCTGCAATAACTTTCCTAATCTGAGGTCCTTCAAAGATACCTTCTTTTATCTTTGCATCGCTAACTTGCGGAAACTTTTCTCGAAGATAAGTGAAAGCTTTGCTCGTTTTATCTAACGCTTTCACAAAATTCTTCATGAGCCCCAACTTTATATGTAACAGTGGTAAAATGAAGCTGTCTTTGTTAACTAATGGCTCGTGTAGTACATTTTTATGCCCGAGCTGCATACGATCCCGGATAGGCCACACCTTTCTTGCATAATGTTCCTGTCTGTTGCGGCTGTCCCATTCACATCGGAAGCAACAAAATTTAGTATACCCAGTCTGCATGCCCGTGAGAATTGCAATGACCTATAGGTCTCCACAAATCCGCCATTGGTAGTCATTGTACTTTATTTTTTCCAAACGTATAGCCATATTGTCATAAGTTTCTTTCATATGAACAGAGTAGGCGACTGGAATTGATGAAAATAAATTTCCGTTATGCAATAAAACGGCTTTTAGACTAGTCTTGGAAGAATCGATGAAAAATCGCCATTCGTTGACTATGTGCTCATGACCGTTTACATCTTTGCAATAGAAAATGTCATCATCCATCTCAAAGTATTGAACAAGTTCTCTGTGTCTATGATGAAATTTAGATATCGGAGTATTGGGCACTAAAAGATTCCATTCTTTGAGTCGCGAACCGAGTAATTCCGCTTGTCCTTTGGTAAGAGCGAGATCACGTATTAGATCTGAAAGTTCTGAATGGTTAATTAAGTAAACACCATCATTCACCGGTATGTAATCTTAGTCAGAATTAGTTTCTAAAGCAGGTAAACTATCACTTTCTGATGGTTCATTCATGTCCAGCGGATATTATTCTGGTGGTACTTGGATCGGACACGTGATTGGATCATGAGGCACTGGTTTCGAAACCGATTCAATATTTGGATAAACCACAGACTTTCTAGTTTTAAAAGTGAAACCATGGATATTTGACAAGCAGAAGTAACAATCAGTAGTGTGATTTGTATGTTCACGCCATATTACTGTCACTTCAAAAGGCATCGACTTATGCTTCGGTGATTTTCGTAACCAACCTTCCAATGTATCGAACAAACTGCATTTGGCTTCCAAGATTTATTTGCATCATCAACTTTCGAATCGAAATAAAGTTCATATGCTTTCTTTAGTAATGGTGTAAAGTTTTTCTGGTCAACACGATCGGTAAAATATCCGCACACGTAACAGAACAGATCAGCCGAATTTCTACAACTTCTAGAAGCCATATTTTGCTCAGAATTATTTCAAAATACAGTAACTATTTGAAAAATCGCGTAACATATGTCATGCATCTTTTAGCAGTATAAAAAGTAGAATTATGTTGCTTTTTATTAATTTTTAATAAGTTATATAGTAAAAATGAAACGGAGCAAATAACGGTTTCCCAAAAATATATTTATTCACAAATATCTTAAGAACCCAATGTGATAGAGATAAACGGATTTCAGATTTGAAATCAGCGCAAGAAACTGACCTAAGAACACTTATTCTTATATAAGAAAGAAAAATGTTGTTTGTCAGTGTAATTAGTATTTACTTGTTGTTAGAAATACTATTGGAAGGTAGCACTAGCTTACTCAGTGTGGACTTTAACTGCAAAAGATGGCTGAAATAGTTAAGCTTAAGGCAGCACTAGGGGAGGCCGGTCGAGATCTAGGTTATAGTGGGGTGGACCTTGCAAATTATGTCAGTGTCGAGACTGATAAGTATTACGCTCGAGAAACAGCGAAAGCTGAAAGAGAAGAGCGAATAAAGTTAGCAGAAATAGATGAGAGGATAAAAGCTGTAGACGCTAGAGAAAGAAGCGAGAGAGATGAACGCGAGCATGCATTGAAGATGAAGCAGTTAGAGATGCAGGGACAAGCTCAAAGAGTTGAACCGGTAGCCGGTGCGACAGCATCTACCGCCTCAGGCAACCTATCGCCACGGTCAGATGACATGCCTTCCTTGCACGCAGGGGGCACCGGACCTTTGCCATCCTCACTCATGTCAACTTTGGGACCCTTGACGTTTCCATTTGAAGCTTTCTCGGAACAAGCCGACTCGATCGATAGGTATTTGGACTGTCACGTAGCGTTTAAAGGATAAGAGAATTATTTAGAGGAAATAATAGATCTGATGTGGAAGATTTGGCTCAAGGAATCCCTGCTGGGTTTTCCCACTTCCAAAGGGTGACGAAGAGGGTAAATTCTCCTAACTCGACAGGTCTGGAAAAGATTGTAAGGAGATATTTGGTCTCTCGCTACCGTCGTCCCCTTCTCAGTTATCTATTATTATTATTCTTTAAATTATATTATATTTTACGAGCCCCCCCTCCCTTATAAAGGAAGATAAACATAGACAATATTCAACATCTAATGGAAGGAACAAAGCGTGGGGTACAGTATATACCCCCAATTGGTTTATTGCAATAAAGTGAATAGATGGTGAATGATAGTATTGTCGATGGAATTAGTGTCTGCTGTATGTATTATGTGTCTCACAATTCACGTGTTTTTCATCATGGATGACTAAACTTTGTGGCATTGATTAGGTGAGTTTCCTTTGTCGTGGACTTAGCTTTTCAGCCCCTGGCTGATAGTGAAGTGTGGTTAGTTCTCCGGTCTCCTGACGTTGCCCCGGTAGGTCTTGAATGGTTCGGATTTGCCTTCTCTGTGCTCGACTCCTCATTCTGCGCTGAGATTGGACTGTCGTGCAAGGCTCCACCATAGACTGAAGACAAATACGACGGCTTCATTAATTTTCTAGCTTTAGAAAGCAGTCTTTCCCTAAGCCGTCCCTCTGCCTGTCACCTCAGATTTTAGTCTCTAACATCATATGTCTAGAGTCTAATCTTGAATTCAAGTTTCTCCTGTCTGTCCTTTATTATATTACTCTGCCCCAGTGGCAGTATTATAATTCTTTAGACTGAGTTATCGTCAACTTAACCCGATGAATTATTATAAATGTCAGTTAAACCCACCCAATTTATCATAGAAATGTCGGCAACAGTATTCTAGTTCTGTGCCTCTAGCCTAATCGTCATGTCATTATGATGAATTTAACAAATAATTGGACATCCGTGTTTTTAGAATTGTCTGACAACATTATCACACACTTCATGTCTGGTCGCCTCGTCATATAATTTATAATGAATATATGTCACGGTCGGTCAACATTATCGTTACTATTAATTTCCGTTAGTCTAAACGTCGGGTCGAAAATAATCAAATAATATGGAAATTAATAGCTATATATATATATATTCCCGTTATACATTATTATGAACATGTACATATCCCGTGGGATCATAAAATATACCCGATCACATGTGGCTGGATGTGATCGTAAAACAAAAATATGAATAAAGTAAAATACCAATCTTGCGTCGATTTTGCAATGTACTACACATTTCATCACATTATATTCTAGCGAGATTTCACTTACCTACTCAAAGATGGACGCTAACCCGCAATTAGACACGTGGCTTCAGTGCTTTTAATGCGAGAATTCGCCGATAATTGGGTTAGACCTAGCTGTCTCAAGGGTTCCGGGCAAGTGAAGATTGCTTGTGTTGCCGCCTTTTAGCGGGTCATTTCCGCTTGGACACGTGATCCATAGCGTGCATCATGTGACATTAGCGTCAAATAAACGCTCCAATCAATAGCGTTAAAAGTCACGTGGGGTCTTCCTAAAGTGGCATAAACTGGTTTTATCAGCTTAAGCAGTCTTAAATTAAAACAGGTTCCTAGCTACCGAGGTCATTGGTCAACAATGACGTCGTATCTAAAAATAGCGAGGAGAAAATACTGAATACTAGGAGAATTTCCGCAAGTGACACTTCCCGGGACTTTGCGATCATGCATTGAGGATGAGAAAAAAAACGATGTCACGTAAATAATAAAAAAATGAAGAGAAGATTGGGCAAGTTGTCACATGGACAAATTTGAGAAGTTTGCCACCACGTTTGGTTTGGAGAAGAGCAAATGGAACCTGAAACTGTCACAAGGGCTTAGAGGAACTGCTTATGACGTGTATAGCAAGCTTCCTCCAGGTTTACAGGATGACTATGACTCTCTGAAAAAGGCACTCCTGATACGTTATGAGCTACATGCTGACGCCTATAGGAAGAGGTTCCGTAACTCTAGTTGGGAAGTCGGAGAGAACTTTGCTCAATTTGCTGCTAGACTGGATTCGTACGTGGAAAAGTGGGGTGCTCTAGGGAATTTTTCTCATGATTGGGAAGGTCTGAAGGAGATGGTCGTTATTGAACAACTGAAGGACACCATGATTTCCGACATGAGAAGATTTCTGACAGAGAATGGGGCCAGCACTTTAGAACCTATCGTCCAGTTGGCGGAACGTTATCAGGCAGCGCTAACGGAGAATGACCCATCCCGGTGGAACCAACCGGAAGAATTATCGAGGCCGACACCTCAGACACACTTGGACCCCCAAATGAATCTACCTTACCACCACTTCAAAAAGCATGACAAGCCAGACTACAAGACTACTCAGAGATCAGCTTTCCAGCCTCAGAGGCGGGGAGAAAAGTGGTGTAAGACGTGCAAAATGAGCAACCACAATACTGCCGAGTGCAGAAGGAAAAACCCTCCACATCATGTTGCATGTTTGCAGGTGAGGGCTGTTGACAGGAAGGAACTGACAGTGAGTCAGAATAGCCTCCATCACCCACCTATACAGGAGACAGTGACCGTGAATGGCAACCAAGTCATCGGGATGTATGACACAGGTTTGTCTTATGACGCGGTCGTTTCTTCATCTCTGGTGCACCCCGAACAACTCACCACAGAAACAGTGGATATCCAGGGGCCACTCAAGGGAGCATTACCCTTAAATTTGCCCATAGCGAAGATTCAAGTCAGTTGTCGCTATGTGGAAGGGGAAATCAATGCTGCAGTTTTAGAGGATCCTTTCTACCCCCTGATGTTAGGGCGTAGATATGTCTTTTTAGGAGAACCAGTAAAGCCTGTGGTTATGGCTGCCGTCCAGACCAGGTCTGACTCCAAACGCATAGAGAGGGACTCTAAATTAGAAATTCATCCGAATAAGATGAAAAGGGCTCAAGCAGCTGATAGCACATTGGGGCCTTGCTTTGGCAAATTGAAAAACTCACATAACCCTCGAAGAAAGGGTGACTTTTATATGGAACATGGACTCTTGCACAGGAAGGCTGGCAGAGGGCTAAAAAGTCATGGACAGATTGTGGTGCCATCCATATATAGAAATAAAGTTATGGAATGGGGGCACGGTGCTACTTTGAGTGAACACCTGGGTAATGGTGCCACAAATCAAAGGATAGCCACCCGGTATTATTGGCCCGGCATCACAGAAGACATAGCTCGATATGTGAAGTCCTGTTCAGAGTGTAACCAGGTAACCTCAATACATAGGGTAGACCAGTTACAGGACCTAGGGAAGCATTGCTGCAGACGTAGGCATCCAAAGAAAACCAGGAAGAAAACCAGAATACATACCTGGGAAGAACAACGTAGGGGCAGATTTTTTGAGCAGACATCCGGACGCAACCTAGGAGATATGAGAAACTGAAAAAGAAGAGGAAGACAGGACCAGTGGAGTTGGACGGAACGTCAAACTTGAGGAGGGGCTTGTGTGACGACTTGGCCAATCTTCTCTTCATTTTTTTTTATTATTTACGTGACATCATTTTTTCTCATCCTCAATGCATGATCGCAAAGTCCCGGGAATTGTCACTTGCGGAAAATCTCCTAGCGTTCGGTATTTTCTCCTCGCTATTTTTAGATACGACGTCATTGTTGACCAATGACCTCGGTAGCGAGAAATCCGTTTTAATTTAGAACTGCTTGAACTTGGGAGAACCAGTTTAGGCCATTTAGGAAAACATCACGTGACTTTTAACATTATTGATTGGAGCGTCTAAACGAGGCTAAGATCACATGATGCACGCTACGGATCACGTGTCCAAGCGGAAATGACCCGCTAAAAGGCGGCAAAGCCAGCATTTGGTCACTTGCCCAGGAACCCTCAAGAAAGCTAGGTCTAACCCAGATATCGGCAATTCTCGCATTAAAAGCACTGAAGCCACGTGTCTAAATTGCGGGTTAGCGTCCATCTTTGAGTAGTCTATGGTGGAGCCTTGCACGACAGTCCAATCTCAGCGCAGAATACGGAGTCGAGCACAGAGAAGGCAAATCCGAACCATTCAAGACCTACCGGGGGCAACGTCAGGAGACCGGAGAACTAACCACACTTCACTATCAGCCGGGGGCTGAAAAGCTAAGTCCACGAAAAAGGGAACTCACTACATCAATGCCTAGTTTAGTCATCCATGATGAAAAACACTTGAATTGTGAGACACATAATACATACAGCAGACACTAATTCCATCGACAATACTATCATTCACCATCTATTCATTTTATTGCAATAAACCAATTGGGTGTATATACTGTACCCCACGCTTTGTTCCTTCCATTAGATGTTGAATATTGTCTATGTTTATCTTCCTTTATAAGGGAGGGGGGGCTCGTAAAATATAATATAAATGAAAGAATAATAATAATAGATAACTGAGAAGGGGACGACGGTAGCGAGAGACCAAATATCTCCTTACAATCTTTTCCAGACCTGTCGAGTTAGGAGAATTTACCCTCTTCGTCACCCTTCGGAAGTGGGAAAACCCAGCAGGGATTCCTTGAGCCAAATCTTCCACATCAGATCTATTATTTCCTCTAAATAATTCTCTTATCCTTTAAACGCTACGTGACAGATCCCCTAGGTTACAAGTTTTCACTTTTTCCCCCCAGCATCGAATAGAAGGATTGAAGTGGTACGACAAGATAACTAATGTGGAACTGATGACAAGAACCAGACAAGTGCCAGTGGAACAAGATATGAGAAGATGTCACTGGAGATGGATAGGACACACACTGAGGAAACATGTTGATAGCATTACAACACAGTCCTTGTTCTGGAATCCCCAGCGTAAGAGAGGTAGATGGAGAACATGGAACACATGGAGAAGAGAACTGGAGACAGCCAAGAAGGGGATGAAGAATACATTGAAAAACCTTGAGCTGATGGCACAGGATAGGAATTCTTGGAATTAAAAATACCATGCTCCTTGTAAAGCTGAAGGTTGATGATGATGACTAAGAACTGAATGCATTTTGGGACCCTAAGATGCAGCAATAGTGAATGCAGTCAGCGACCCATAGCTTGACTGCTTGCATCAGGATCAGCAAACCAGAGCTGGTCAAGACCGTACTCCACCTCCACGTGGTGGTCCTGGAAACAGTCTGCAGCAGTGCAGTCTGGCTGAGCGAGTACGGATCGCAATGGGAAGGCAAACCCGGTCCCTAAAACATGCTGTGCTGAAGTCGGATGTGTTGACCGAAAGGTGCAGATATCACAGCTTAGGCGTAAACAGACACAACGCAACCACCGTCCTTTTCAGGGCGAATAGGAAGAAGAGGAAGAAGAAGAATGCATTTTGAGATCTATGAAAGATGGATGTTAAAGTGAATTTGAAAACTTTTGTTTTTCAGGCTCTTCTCTTGAAGGAACTGAACAAGACCAAAATGTGTAATGCTCTACTAGTTCCAGAAGCAGATGAAGATTTTACATGGACATCAAGGAGGACCTTATCCACCCGCACACCTCCAGATGGTAATTGGCTGAATATTTAACCATTTTGTTAGTTTATTTCTAATGAAATTCAGAATTGTTCATATAAGTTGTGACTGCATTCGTGATAGATTTTAACACTCAGTTCATAACTATGTTTCTTTGATATCTTAAGGAGCCTGTTAACCAGGGCTCTGGAGTTGGAATTTGAGTGGTGGAGTCAGTAATTTTTTAGTGGAGTTGGAGTCAGTTAAAACTCTCGATTCTGACTCCAAATTTTATAACTTAAGTCAAGCAGATCCACGTTTGATCCATGCAAGGGAGGAGGGGGCTTAAAAAATTTGAAATAACATTTTAAAGTAGTAGAACTTCTTTTTAAAGTACATACATTTTTACATAATGTAGGAAAATTTGCTTCTGATCGTAAATAAAATTTTTTATCACAATTGGAAATTTTTTGGCACATTTAGAAAAAGCACAAGAAATGAAAATAAACTATATACACTCAATTTTCCCGTCATTGTTGTCACGAGAGGGTAGATGTTATTGCAGTTATAAAGTATCCTGGACACAAAAGTTGTATCAGGTGATACCAGGATAGTGCCAAATAAGAGACTGGCCTTATAAGTAATGCCCCCTTCTTTGAAAAGAGTAAGGGTGTATAGACATCAAAGGTAAGATCAAGCTGTATAAGTTCCTAGGAATGATGATAGTGTTTTATCCTAGGTCCCTACTTGCTCCTCTCAAGATCCTCCTCTGTTTATATTATTAGCTCTGCTAGGGATATTAACTAAACTATCTACCAACAAGAACTGTAACTTAACTTAAATAATTTAAGTAAGTCTGCTGGTAAATATTTACAATTTATTTTTACAAGTTTTTCTCTTCTGTGTGAAAATCTTTCACGGAACTCAAAATTTGGTTACAACATTAAATAAATAAAAACACTTGAAAATTGTCACAATTATCTACAGTCTTTTAAATTTGTAGGAATGTTCTCCTCTCTAGGCTGAAATCACTCTGTTTGTAGACGGTTTTTATCTTAGTATTAATTCTATCTTTTTCACAGTTCCTGAATTTCAGTTAATTACTGACTAGGACGTTTGCTTAGCTAAAATGCTCTGCTGGATCATCATTATAACTATTTATTTAGTGGTGATGCTGGGTAAACTGAACAGTATCCTTGTGTGGCTACTTAGCTTGAAGTCTTGGTTTTGTAGTCTGTTCCACCTCGGTTCTGGCAAGAAACTGTGTCTCCTCCAGGCATTAGGATTTGGGTAACTGTCCCTCGAGAAGAAAGAAAACATCAGATTAAGTTGGGAGAACAGGTCCTGGAGCAGGTCGACCACTTTAAATATCTCGGAGCTATTATAGACCGAAAGGGAGGCATCAAAGAAGAGTTGGCCACTCGGAAAGCAGCGGCTGGGAGACTTTTTCAGGCCATAAATCGTGGATTCCTCAGCAAGAAAGAGGTTGGTAAGAAATCGAAGATGGCTGTATACCGCTCCACCTATGTCCCAGTCTTGACATATGGATGCGAGTCGTGGGCAATGACTACAACCCACAAAAGCCAGATCCAAACCTCAGAAATGAGGTATCTGAGGAAAGTGGTTGAAGTAACAAGAAGAGACATGGTCCGCAACCAGACGATCCGTCAAGGCCTAAAATCCCATCCGCTGCAGACCCAAATAGAACAGTCCCAAACTAAGATGGTTTGGCCATGTCTGCAGAATGGGAGAAGATCGGCTACCACGACAAGCATGGGAAACAAAGAGCCAGGGATCCAGACCTCCAGGACGACCCAGAGTCCGCTGGGAGGACAACATTAGACAATCTTTGAAGGACCGAGGACTAGAATGGAACCAGGCCAGGAAGAAGACATCTGATAGAATGGTCTGGCGCTCTCTCTTCCAAACCTCTACACCTCACGGTAGAAGGGGAATGACTAAGTAAGTAAGTAAGTAAGTAACTGTCCCTCTAAAAATCAAAGGGCACTCGCACCAATAGCTCCTATAGTAGAGTCAGGCTCCTTAAGGTGGATGTCAGTTACAGGATACAACCTGAAATATATTTAATTTCACCACTATATTGCCTATCTCTATCTCTTTATCACAAAAGTAGGAGATGAGAGATAGTTTCAGAAGGCAGAGTGCAGATAGACGCACAGGTCATATCAAATCAGCAATAACACAATCCAGTTCACTGTGAATATATCTTTCTCCAATTCCTTGGTGTGATGAAGTTACTGTGATTTTATTTTCAACAGGCCCCATTCTTCTTCTCCATGCAATTATTTGAGTTTATTCCTTTTCTCTAGGTAATTATTTGCGATTTTATGAGGAATTACTGGTGGGTTTTAATTTCAACTTCGCCCAGTCTTCTTCTCTCTGTAAATAATTGCGTTCATTTTTATTTTATTAGGCGTTCTTATTATTAGGCTGGGTAATTTGTCAGACTGGGAAAAATCCGAGAAACCCGGCCCCTACCCGCTTTAAACAGGGGTGGGTGTAAAGAAACACGACCCAGGTGAGCAGAATGAATCACATTTAATTTGGCTAACGTGAACCGGCAGATTATTATCTAACGTGACGTAAAGGGGAGCGCGGGAACAGAATAAACATGAGTCATGTGTTTGTTCGCGTTATCGATTGGAGGAGGTCAGACGAAACTTAAATTCATCAATTTGATTGGTTTCAGGACGGCCTAAAGCCACGCGATGTGATGACTCATAGCGGGGGTTTTTAAATTATAAATAACAGGGTCTTAGTTTTAGCGCTCTCTTCATTTCCAGAAAAATTGGCCGTGAAAATCTACGTAATTTATCGCTTGCTCAAGCTAAGAGATATTTGGTATTTGGGTATGTCCATAACTTTATTAGCATAGGAGATAGTTCTATAGATCTTAGCACGTTAGAGTAAAGTTTTCTTCTGGGAAATTAATTAAAGTTAATTTAGCTCGAAGTGCCATCAATTGCTATCTTAAAGAACTAGTAGAAATGTAAGAGAGTTTTAAAGTGTCTGTGGATAATTAGCAGTATCTATGATTTGAGGAAAGGCTTCGAGATATTAACTGTGTAGGTTTAAGAGCTAAGAAAAACGGGTGTTTTGTAATATGTAATTATAACGGCCGTATAACCGCATTTTGATTATAATAGTTGCAGTAACGCCTGTTAACGCTCCGCCTGCAAACTAGCACAGGTCCCATCACCCTTGTCAGTGTGTATGCTCCTACTCTGTACTCTGCCTCAGAAGCTAAAGATGAGTTCTACGAGAATCTAGCAGCAGTAATCAAAAGCATACCTAGGCAAGAACAGCTTGTTCTCCTTGGTGACTTTAACGCTAGAGTGGGTGCCGATAATGTTTCATGGCCTTCATGTCTGGGCAGGTTTGGTATTGGCAAGATGAATGAAAATGGACAACGGCTCTTAGAGTTGTGCGTCCACCATGACCTCTGCGTGACCAACACCTACTTTCAGACAAAACCCCAGCATAAGGTGTCATGGAGACACCCACGATCCAAGCACTGGCACCAACTTGACCTGATTCTCGTCAGAAGGCCACTCCTCAGGTCTGTGCTCTCCATGCGCTCGTACCATAGTGCAGACTGTGACACAGATCACTCCTTGGTTTGCTGCAAAATCAGAGCACAACCAAGAAAACTCTATCATGTCAGACATGAAGGGAAACCACACATTGATACCAGCAAGATGTCAGACCCTTTCATGATCGCTCAATTCACTGCGACCTTCAAGAAAGTGCTCAGTAGCCCTCAGCATGGTGATACTATTACAGAGAACTGGGAGCATCTACGGAACACCATTCAAAGTACTGCACTTGCCACCTTTGGTAAGAAAACAGCAAAGTCAAATGACTGGTTTGACGCTTCATCAGATGTGATGGCACCTGTTATTGAAGCTAAGCGCAGTGCTATGAATGAATACAAACGTTCACCGAGTGCCAGAACCCTACAGATCCTGAGGGCTACGAGAAGCAAAGTTCAACAAACTGCTCGACGCTGTGCGAATGACTATTGGCTCCAGCTCAGTGAGAGCATCCAGATCGCAGCGCAAACAGGCAACATTAGACAAATGTATGACGGTATAAAGAAAGCACTTGGCCCCCATAAAAGTAAGACGGCACCGCTAAAAACCATCAGCGGAGAGAAGCTAACCGATAAGGGTAAGCAGATGGAGAGGTGGGTCGAGCACTACTCTGAGCTTTACGCTAGAGACAATACCGTTACGCCTGCAGCCCTTGATGCTGTCAATAGTCTGCCAACTATGGAGGAGCTGGATGCCGAACCAACATTAGAGGAACTCAGTAAGGCCATTGATAGCTTGGCCTCTGACAAAGCACCAGGCAGTGATGGGATTCCTCCTGATTTAATCAAATGCTGTAAGAGCACACTATTACATCCCCTGCATAGGATGCTGTGCCAGTGCTGGGAAGAGACAACTATTCCTCAAGACATGCGAGATGCCAAGATTGTAACACTGTATAAAAATAAAGGAGACAGAAGTGATTGCAATAACTACAGAGGCATCTCTCTTCTTAGTATTGTTGGTAAGGTTTTTGCCAAAGTCATCTTAATGCGACTACACAAGTTAGCTGAGCGCATATATCCAGAGGCACAGTGTGGATTCCGAGCTGGCAGATCAACAACAGACATGATCTTCTCTCTCCGCCAGCTTCAGGAAAAATCAAGAGAGCAGAAAAGACCATTATATATCATCTTTATAGACCTCACAAAAGCATTCGACCTGGTTAGTAGGGATGGACTCTTTAAAATCCTCCTGAAAATAGGCTGCCCTTCTAAAATGCTGGAAATGATAAAGTCATTCCATGACGACATGAAGGGAACAGTCCAATATGCTGGAAGTATGTCACAGCCCTTTGATATACGAAGTGGCGTTAAACAAGGCTGTGTTCTGGCTCCGACCCTCTTCGGAATCTTCTTTGCCTTACTCTTGAAACATGCATTCAGAGATGCAACTGAAGGAATATGCCTTCACACTAGGTCAGATGGCCGTCTGTTTAATCTTTCAAGGCTGAAGGCAAAAACAAAAATCAGAAGGGTCACTATAAGAGACTTGTTGTTCGCTGATGATGCTGCAGTCGTCACTCAAAGCCAACAGGAGCTTCAGAGCTTGATGAATCGCTTCACTAAAGCATGCAAGGACTTTGGCCTCACAATAAGTCTAAAGAAAACGAATGTGCTGAGTCAGGATGTGGATGCTGCACCAGTTATCACTATCGATAACTATGAATTGGCAGTGGTGCACCACTTCACATACCTAGGGTCTACCATCAATGACAAACTCTCACTGGATACAGAAATCGACAGCCGCATTGGCAAAGCTGCAGCTACCTTTGCCCGCCTCACAACGCGTGTTTGGGGAAACTCTAAACTCACAATGAAGACCAAAGCTGCGGTATATAATGCCTGCGTCACCAGCACACTCCTATATGGCAGCGAGACCTGGACGACCTATGCTAAGCAAGAAAGAAGGCTCAATACCTTCCATTTGCGGTGTCTACGCCGCATCCTCGGCATCTCGTGGAAAGATAAAGTGACAAATGTCGAGGTGTTGTCACGTGCTGGCCTTCAAAGTATGTATACGCTGCTTAGACAGCGCAGACTTCGCTGGCTTGGCCATGTTCGCCGCATGGAAGATGGTCGCATCCCAAAAGATATCTTCTACGGACAATTAGCAGATGGCAAGAGAACAGTTGGGCGACCACAGCTGAGGTTCAAAGATGTGTGCAAGAGAGAAATGAGGGCACTGGACATGGATCCAGCAACATGGGAGGATGAAGCTGCCGATCGCACTAAGTGGCGATGCTATTTACGGCACCACCTCAGATTGGGCGAAGAGAGGCTCACACAAGAAGCAGAGGTGAGGAGAAAACGTCGAAAGGAGCACCAGGAAAATAAGCAGCTGAGGGCTGCCACCTCAGGGGCGCATTCCCATAGTCAGTTATGACTGAAGGGGCTATTATTATTATTATTATTAGTTGCAGTGTAAATACGCTAGCGTAATTGTGTATGTTAATTGATTGTGTAATTAAATATTACTGAGAGGGGATTTTATGATAACTTGCTGTATATATATACGAGCGCATTTGTGAAATTTTAATTAATTGGGTATTAATTGTGTGTAGTCAGAAGATGGGATGTAATTAATTTTACGGAGATGGGATTTAATTATTCCTAGAGAGGTCTATTTTATTTTTGTGTTAATCGATGACTCACCAGGGTCAGTCTCTGTAATATAAAGTAGGCCTAGGAATTTTAGTGAGGAATGTTTCGCTTCATACAAGCAAATGTTGTGATGGCTGACGGGCCAGCTGGCACGTAAGAGATCTAGGTCACCCTGTGGGGGGGTTTATTTACTTACCAGACAGAACAGAAGCGAGGAGAGAGAGAAGAGGGGGGAAGTGTATGGTAGAGTGACCTGTGGTTAGGACATTGTGTTTATCGCTGTGCGTAGCTTGCATAGGGGAGCTGTATGGATTTAGGGGAGAGGTATTTATTTACGGGAGTTAAGTGTTAGAGATGAGTATATTTTAATGTGTTGTATATCTGTTGTTATTATTTTTGTTTCACAGCATTTTCACGGCACATGGGGCAAGTTGTAACCTGCGCCCTACAACTTATCATGGTGATTTGTTTCTCGGGAGCATAAGGCTCAAGACATCGCCAGAGGTGAAGGATAGAAAGAGACGTTCTCATGCAGTGAAGCACATTTCTTCAGCGGGAACGGATTTCTTAAAAATCCGGAGCTCTAAGCTCGTACTAACACACTGAAAAAAAGGCGCGTTGCCTGGTGCTGTTGTGTAAACACGACCATAATAATGTCGTTGGCCTAAACCCTCAGAGGGGTAACCGGGCAGTGAATTAAGTTTCGTCAGCAGTGAAGCAGCTACAATTCGATTCAAGTACCTAAGTCTAATAAGCCAAAGTCATCAAACAGCAATAGTCGTGGAAGGAGATAGGGTCAACATTCCTTCCGAAGCTTTAGAGAGGAGAGACAGAAGTTATAGAGGCAGATAGTCAGAACAGAAACAGAGGAGAGACATAATTTAGGAAGTTAGATAGTCAGAGCAGAGGATAGCCTCTGAGGTTGCACTGAAGAAGTCCGTTAGTGGATCAGTGGTTGTGATTTGCAGTGTAGGACTTTAGAAAGTTCCTTAAGATTTATGTGTAGGCAGGTAGATACGTCTGCAGTCGGACAGTGGTGTTAGAGTAATAATTAATAATAGGATAGTTAGGAGTGGTGGCTCTAAAGTTAAAGACCCCACCGAGTAAATTCTGTTGTTTAACCCTTAACTTTCTTCCCTGCAGGTTGAAGGGGAGGGTGACATTATGGGTTTACAATTTGTATGTCATTTTAATTGTTTGGGTTTTGTTTCAGGTGTGCGACCACGCACGTTATTTATTTTGATATGTAATTTATTTTATTGTGTAAATAAACTATAAACTATAGTCTGGATCAGTCTCTTTCTCTATAACTATACTGTACTTATAAATTTGTCTGTATAGTTGTGTCTGTGGAACGTTAGTGAAACCGTATCTCCTTTATTGGTAGTCAGAGGGGGTGAGTCTTTAGCTCTTAAATAGTCACGAGTGGTGAGGGAGAGTCAATCTAGGTTCTCACCCTCAAAGCTATAAGTCTCATCTTTCCACATTCACTGTCATTCTCATCAAAAATCTATCTTCTCAGACTTTTCTCATACTAGTGTCTTGTCTTTACACTCAGACAAACTCTAAACTTAAATCCACTTCGTGACACTTGGTTATAGCTATCTGTCCATGATTCGCCTATATACATTTATTAGGTCTTGTGTAAAATACTAAGTAATATCTTAATTAATACAGTAAAACAATTCCTTTCATCCTTCCCTATGTTCCTGGTGGGTGGTCCATTCCTTCAAGAAATACTTCTTTAAATACTTTTCTAAAACTATAGACACACTTTCGCTACCATTCTCAAATTATTTGAATATATACTGGCTTGGGTTTGCCTCCATAATTTACACAGTAGTTCAAAACACATCTACACACTTCCCAACGCACAATCTAATTAATTTATATATATATATATATATATATATATATATATATATATATATATATATATATATATATATATATATATATATATATATATATATATATATATATATATATATATATATATACATATATATATATATATATATACATATATACATATATACATATATACATACATTCTTTTTTACCAAGTACATACAGTCGAGCTGTTAATGGTTATATATTAGTCTGTTCTCAGATACAGAAGGCAAAGGCAATCTTCATTAACATAACTGGCACTCGCTGCATTTTTCAAAATTAAATGGCCTCATTTCGCAAGAGGCAGGGTCTTATATAGGTCATATCCGGCGTCACAGAAAGCAACTGCTGAAGGGTGTGTTTGCGTACCCAAAATGTATGCATAATCTGTCTAGATGTGCAAATATTGAAAACTAAGATTTCAATTATCTTCCTTATTCCTGGAGCGATTTCCTTCATCTTAGGCTTAAAATACGCCCTGGATTAGTCTTCATCTATCTAGATAATTGTCTTTTTTATTACATACCTTATTTTTATACTATGCGTAGCCTAAACAGCAAAATTTTGGACTTGCCTGATGTCTCGACACATTCCACTCGAGATTTCTCCATTACTATATCACTTCCCATGGAAATCTTTGCACAGACCTGTACAGCAACATTCCTATTGTAAAATTACTGACCTCCTCCAGGCGGTACTTTGCTCACAATGCTGTAGTTTCATTCCATAGCCAACTGGTTTACACAGATTTATACTAGCCATTTTGACTGCCTAAGGTTTTTGTAAACATTGCATGAGGGTGCGATTTCATTGGTTCGACTTGCATCCTCCATTTTATAAAGTATGGCGTTCCGTTGTGGTCAGAATGACGTGTTGTGAATCAGACTTCACGACAATTGTTAAAATGAAACTATTTTGCCTCATGGTGTTTAGCAAAGCAGTCATTTATGTGCAGGTGTGGATGATTTGTTATTTTGTATTACTGTATGAATGAATGAATAGTTGAAAATGTGGTCTACGAAAGCCACGTATTCATTTATTGACACACATACCATACTTATACACATAACTCCATATAAGTGCATAATTTTATAACATATCACTAGTTAAAAAAAACTCTAGTCAGAGTTGGACTAAAATTTTTGAAGTCAGAGTCGGAAAGTTTTTTTTTGGCTGACTCCACAGCCCTGCTGTTAACATTTGAAATATTGGAACAATATCAGGTACGCAGAACTGTTTCGGTCATAATCCATGGACAAATAAAAGTGGAGGTGAGCAGCTGACAGTGCTGATGAAATGAATGCAAACTGAGAAAGTCTTTGATTAGATATTGCCAGACAAAGTGAAAGAGAAAAAAATGAGGAAGTTCATGTTCAGCATAGGAAGGTGAAGCTTATAAGTTGACCTAAAGATTCTGGAAATTTCCCGGAGGAGTTTAAAGGAGGTATACTTGATAACTACATTTATGGCTTACACTTTGAAAGGAGGTGAAGGGTTAAGAGGAGAGCATGTCTGATCTTCATCATTCCAATCTGTAAAGTTTTTTTTGGTACTTATTTTATCTTCTGTAGCGTTATGAGCCATTAAGATTCACTTTTCATGTCTTATTTTCTTCAACACTAATCGTGAAGGTTCTATGCAAACAGACACATCTTTCTTCATAACAGAGAGACCTCTGATATAATTTATCTCACATTTCTCAGTTCTTACATGTTCAACCTCATTATTCTTGCCCATCTTCTTTGGGATTGTTTCCTAAGTGTCGCAACTTCCATTTTTTATATATATATTTGAGTAGCTCTTGATACTTACTTACTTACTTAGTCGTTCCCCTTCTACTGTGAGGTGTAGAGGTTTGGAAGAGAGAGCGCCAGACTATCCTATCGGCTGTTTTCCTCCTGGCCTGGTTCCATTCTAGTCCTCTGCCCTTCAAAGATTGTCTAATGTTGTCCTCCCAGTGGACTGGGGGTCTGGATCCCTGGCTCTTTGTTTCCCATGCTTGTCGTGGTAGCCGATCTTCTCCCATAAGAAGACATCAGATTAAGCTGGGAGAACAGGTCCTGGAGCAGGTCGACCACTTTAAATACCTCGGAGCTATTATAGACCGAAATGGAAGCATCAAAGAAGAGTTCGCCACTCGAAAAGCAGCAGCTGGGAGACTTTTTCAGGCCATAAATTGAGGATTCCTCAGCAAGAGAGATGTTGGTAAGAAAACGAAGATGGCTGTATACCGCTCCACCTATGTCCCAGTCTTGACATATGGATGCGAGTCATCGGCAATAACTACAACCCATAAAAGCCAGATCCAAACCTCAGAAATGAGGAGGGCGGCCTGCATGGAGGCTGTAAGGAGGCAGCCCCTCCACCATGCAAAGGCACAACAGATCAATCACCTGCTGAAAAACTGCTTTGTAAATCAGCGTCAGGACCTCTTTCTGAAAGGCAGAATTTGTAAGCTGAAACCACAAGTTTCAGATCTTGGAATGCCCTATACATTTTTATTTTTACTCAGGCAAGATAAATGCTTTCTAACAAACAGTTTTGTAAATCAACTTAATGACTTCTATCTGAAAGACAGTATTTATCGAGTGATGGCAAGTTCAGATCTCGGAAATGCCCTAGGAGTTTTTATTTTTACTCAAGCAAAATAAATGCGTTCTGACAAACAGTTTTGTAAATCAACTTCATGACATCTGTCTGAAATGGATGAGGTCGAGTGTGGCTTCTGAGCAAGCTGAAGTACAGTTGTGTAATCAGAGGCACATCTTCAATTCAACCTGCAAGTCTAGAAGGAAGAGCTGGAGAAGAGAGGGATGGTCATCTTCAGCTTCAAAACAAAAATCATGATAACGTCACAAGAAGAAAAAAGACATCAGATTATTCTGGGAGAACAGATCCTGGAGCAGGTCAACACTTTAAATACCTTGGAGCTGTCTTAAACTGGAAGAAAGGCATCAAAGAAGAGTTGGCTACCTGAAGAGCAGCAGCTAGGAGACTTTCATGCCATAAATCAAGGATTCCTCAGCAAACGAGAAATTCACAAAAAGATGAAGATGGCTGTATAACACTCCATCTATGTTCCAGTCTTAACATATGAATGCGAGTCATGGGCAATGACTGCCACCCACAAAAACCAGCTCCAAACCTCAGAAATGAGGTATTTGAGGAAGGTGGTTGAAGTAACAAAAAGAGACATGGTCCGCAACCAGACAATATGTCAGGGCCTCAAAACTCGGCCCTGCAGACCCAAGTGAAAGAGTCCCAATTACAATGGTTTGGCCATGTATGCAGAATGGAAAAAGATCGGCTACCATGACAAATGTGGGAAACTAAGAGCCAGGGATCCAGACCTCCAAGACAACCCAGAGTTCACTGGGAGACAACATTAGGCAATCCCTGAAGGGCGGAGGACTAGATTGGAACCAGGCCAGAGAAAAAGACAGCCGATAGGATAGTACAGTGTTCTCTATGGCAAACCTCTACACCCCCAGGGTTGAAGAGGAATGACTAAGTAAGTAAGACTTCTATCTGAAAGGCAGTGTTTATCGAATAAAGACAAGATCTTGAAAATACCCTATAAATTTTTATTTATACTCAAGCAAGATAAATGCGTTCTGACAAACAGTTTTGTAAATCAGCTTCATGACTTGTACGTGAAAGATGTTGTTTATCAACTAAGGACAAAATCAGATCTTATTTGGAAATGAACATATTCTCTAGTGAGCTGCCAAAGTTATGGTCACTGTTGTTGTTTTTTTCTTATTTGATCAGTGATTACAAAGATGTAGAATGATACACATATCTTGGAAGTAATGTAGACAAATTTGGAGGGACAGACAGTGATATCAAAATAAGAATAAAAAAAGCAAGAGGAGCTTTCATTGCATTGGGAAACATATGGAAAACAAGAAAAATCAAGTCCAACACGAAAATAAGAATCTTCAACTCAAATGTCAAGTCAGTCCTATTGTATGGCTCTGAGACATGGAGAGCAACAAAAACAACAACCAAAAAGCTACAGACTTTTATAAACGGGTGCTTGCATAGAATAGAAGGACTGAAATGGTATGACAAAGTCACAAATGTGGAACTGATGACAAGAACCAGACAAGTGCCAGTGGAACAAGAGTTGAGAAGAAGACGCTGCGATGGATAGGACACACATTGAGGAAACCTGTTGATAGCATTACAAGGCAGTCCTTGTTCTGGAATCCACAGGGAAAGAGAGGCAGAGGTAGATCAAAAAACACATGGAGAAGAGAACTAGATACAGAGGTGAAAATGATGAGGAAAACATGGAAAGAACGAGCGGATGGCACAGGACAGGAAGACTTGCATGTGTTTGTTGAAGGCCTATGCTCCTTGGGGAGCTAAATGATGTTGTTGTTGTTGATTACAATTGCTGTTAATTAGAACATAATTAAAATCATTGACAGTTACATCTAATCTTAGATGGCATGCCTTAAATATCATCAGCAAAACAATTGGTGTAATTTAAATGAGAGAACTCGTAAGTTTCTTCCAAACGAATCATTTGCTACATTTTACTTACATTATTTTTCCTACTCTCTTCTGGCAGTGTTAGAATAGACTGTAAAGCATTATTTATGTGTTTCAATTCATCATCATCAAGTACCTTGCCTGGTGACATAGGTGATCATGTCCCTCCACAACTTCTTGTTTACAATACTAATGATCAACTCTGTTGTTGACTTCTTTCATGCCATGATGTAAGACTGTTCAGAATCTTCTCTCTTTGTTGTCCTCTATATCTTTTTCCGTCTATCTTTCCTGTTGTCATGATATACTCCAGCTTTTTTCTTCTCATAACATGCCCAAAGAGAGTGGATTGCTTCCTTCTAACAAGAGGAATAAGTTTCCTTTTCGCATTTGCCTCTTTCAGAACATCCTCATTACTCATTTTAGCTGTCTGTGGTATTTTTAACATTCTTCTGTAAAATCACATCTCTGTGGCCTGTAGTGCTTTTCCCGCTTGTTTACTAATTATCCATGACTCACTTCCATATGCCAGGATTGGTTCTATATTACACTGAAGAACTCTATAACGTCCATGACAAAGAATTGTTGCATAAAATACTCATTTTATAGAATGCTTCTTTTGCCAGGTCTATTCTTCTTCTTCCTCGTTCATCCTGAAAAGGACGTTGGTTGCGTTGTGTCTGTTTACAGCAAAGCTGCAATATCTGCGCCTTTCGGCTGACACATCCGACTTCAGCACATCATTTTTTGGGACTGGGTGTCACGAAGTGGTTTTAAGTTTATAGAGTTTGCCTGAATGAAAGCAAGACCCTCGTATGAGAAAGTCTGAGAAGATAGAATTAGATGGAAAATGACATGCCTGTGGACAGATGAGACTATTGGCTCATGGGATAGAACCAGGTTTTGACTCGCCATTGCCGCTTCGTGACTTCAGAAAGGCTATAATCTCACCCTCCTCTGACTACCTTTAAATACAAGGAGATAAGGTGTATAAAACGACCACAGACACCACTATACAGACGACATAAAGTAAGTATAGTAAAGAGTAGAAGCTGATCCAGTAAATATATTATAGATAAATTTATTTACACACAGAAATCATTAAAGTTCATCATACATAAATTACAAAAAAAATTAGCGTGCACTGTTGCACGGCCTGGAAAAAAACAAGGTAACAAGTACATTGATAGACACTAGAAAAAAAAACCCCTCACATCACATTCACTCTTTCTGTCACCCTGCTGAGGAACAATAAAATGATTAGTGATTTAAATAACTACTATTGTGGGGGCTGTCCACTTTAGCCTCCACTCTCTAACACAAATAAGATTCTACTGTCTCAGTCCGGTTGACTCTTCCTCAACAAAAACGTCTACACAGCTTCCAACTTGGTAGGCGATATGCGCCGCTATCTAACACCACTGGAGATGCTAAAATAATAGACTTGGAGTAACACAATGGCTCAGTGTCTATCCTTCAATGGATAATGAACAGACCCTACCGGTCCTGTCTATTTTCTCCCTCCTTTCCTCTCTCTCTCTCCCTCTCTCTCTTGGTCTCAGTGTCTCTCTAACACTCGACGACTGATGATGCGGCGTCTCCGTTACGCTCTTCTCTCGTTACTTTCAAGACCCAGGTATTTTAACCATATCACCTGTTCCTGAATTCTGCGATGATGATGATGAAGTTCTGGCGTCAAGCATGAGGTACTTGATTAACTGTCGAAAAACAAAACTTCTCTGCTGCTGAATAGCTTCCCTCTTTTAACCCGCTCCGGAGTTAGAGGAAAAACACAGCCTTGATTTCCGGCTGTACGCAATTGAAACCAGTCTTGCTGAAGAATTGAACTTCACTGCAATAGACCGCTAGGTTATCTTCTTTTGCTCCTGACGATAACTCGAGTACTCTGACCCTGAGATATGTCTTTTTGCCGTGGATAATTTTATTTGACAAAATTATGCTCCCCACTGTTTCGCCGTGACTCGCTGAAATTAAAAGAAAATGCGTCTATTGTATACCAACTCCAACATAACGCTTCTCTAACCCATTAATCTTTATAACTCCCTTACTCAGTACTCCACACGTCATGTACAACAATACATAAAATAATATTACCCACGTGGCACTTAAATCTCCCTCCTTCTACTCCCCCTTCTCTCGTTCTGAACAACAATCCATAAAATACTCCTACCCACGTGCCTCTCTATCTCATGCTCCTTCTACTCCCCTTCTCTCGTTCTGAACAATACATAAGATAGTCCTACCCATGTGCCTCTCTATCTCACGCTCCTTCTACTCCCCTTCTCTTAACTCTGCCAGGTAGGTAAACAAAAACCTCCCGACCTGTCTGACATATTACGTGGCTGTTACGCATGGCTAACCACGTGTCCAAACATTACAGCTAGGGAATTTCTTTGTCCGAAATCCCGTGGCCTCCTTTTTACGTTACCCGTGAGGTTTCCTACTTAAGCCCCAATTTAAATGAAATCTCGCTATAGGAATAGTTTACTCCTCTAAGCAGTATGATCCACTTATAACGCACATCTTTACTCTCTGACTGCATTTCTTACATTTAAGGCATAATAAAATTTAGTACACACAATGGATTCCCAATAAAATTACATTTGTAAATACACAGGAATAAATGGTGGTTTTACATAACATTCTACAACTATGAGCACACGTGTAGCTTATAACTTCACCCGTTCCTATCTACTGCCAAAATCATAGAAAGAATAAGCACACTGTTGCATTTACATCGTTCTTCAAAAATGATAATGGATGGCACTATCGTTTAGGACTAAAAAGTTAATGTCCCCCGAAGAAATTAACTACGGGCGAAATTCTCAAAAACCCACTAATAAGTAAAACGATAGTAAAACTACTACATACCAATTATCGCTGTTTTTCCCACAGTGGAGACGATAAATCGAAGTCGACCGGCGGCAATATTTTTTCAGAGAGACTTGCCCGCCGTTTAACTGGCTATTTATACACACCGGAGCCACCCCCGCGTGTTCTCTCCTACGCATATCCTAGCTTTCCCTCGGACCAATGGAAACGCTAGAAAAATAAAATAACTATGAGCTACGCCAATCAAATTTGAAAACAACGCGAAAACCGCGTGTCCAAATTGCATCACGTCCACGTGCGTTTCTGACGCGTCATACAGGCGTGCCCGAAAAATAGCGATTTCCGTAAACAACGGAAAAATCGCAGAAAATCGAAAGATAGTAAAACTGGTAGAGTGTAAAATAAACCTACCATCATAAAACGACCCCATTTAATTACCTACATAAAAATACTAAACACGATATATATTCAAATGAGAAGAAAAAATTGTGAAAATACAAAATAGAACCACAGAATCGGGCCAGTTGAAGGACAGAATTACAGTGCAGCATCACACTGGGTTTGCCTTCCCTCTTCGATCCCTACTCTCTCAGCCAGACTGCAGTGATTCAGCCTGTTTCCAGGACCACCACTTCGAGGTGGAGTAGGGTCTTGGTCAGCTCTGGTTCGCTGACCCTGACGCAAGCAGTCAAGCTATGGGTCGCTGACTACATTCTCTGTTGCTGCGTCTTTGGGTCCCAGGTCTATTCTACTCTTCACTTCTGAGATGCATTCCATCTGATGTTATTAACGTGCCAAGATATTTGAATTTACTGATTTGTTTATGTATGGAGGCACATCTAGAGTCATCTTTATATGACCACCACATACCTGTCAACCTGTACGAATTTTTCATACAATGTACGGATTTTTGATTTTTTTAGCAGTGTACGGCCGTACAGACTCGTTGTACGGATTTTTCTCCCCCTCCCAAAAAAAAAAAAAATTTTTTTTTTTTTTTTTTTTTTTTTTTTTTTTTTTTAAGTTCTAAAAATATTTATCAACCCAAGTTTTTTTTAAAAATTTTAAATCAGAAAATATTTTCTAGCCAAGGTTTTTTTTTTAACCAATTTTTTTTTATTTTTAATTCCGGGAATCTCGGCGTCCGTTTTTAAACTGAGGTCTCTCCCAGCAACCAATCAAATCCTGTTTTACCCAACAATTCAGCAAAAACTTTGAATTTGGCCTCAAACGCTTTCGGTTTTCAGTGTGACATGACGTATTTTTAAAGTTACCTGTTATCAACGACCATGCTTGCTTGCCACCACACTTCGACACCATTTTGTTTAAAAAAATCTAAGTACTTATAACTTGGTTAAATATTGCTGTTGTTTTGCTTTGTTGCAATTTAATCGCTGTCTTAATCTTTCCAGTTATATCTTGCCTTTCAATATATTTCCGATAAATTGTCATAATATTTTGTTTAGGCCCTACATAACTACCAAATAAAGTTTGTTTG
Organism: Oreohelix idahoensis; assembly: GCA_024509875.1. NCBI lineage: Eukaryota > Metazoa > Mollusca > Gastropoda > Stylommatophora > Oreohelicidae > Oreohelix > Oreohelix idahoensis. The sequence continues at coordinate 187,023 of JAMPIV010007144.1, read as the reverse complement.
CATTGAGCAGGCCTACTTTATTCCAGCGCTCAAGATTCGCTGCTTTAATTTTTAATAAAGTGGCAATCTGTTATCACTGGTCTAGGCTACCAACTCTTAAATAATAATTTTGTACATTTTTGGTGGTATGTTTTTTCTTCCTAGATTTGATATCTTGCCCTTCAATATATTTACGATAAATTGTCATAATATTCTGTGTAGGCCCTACATAACTACAAAAAAAAAGTTATGCACACTGCTACAATATACGTATGTGGAAGTGAACCTCTGTGAGGCTAATTACATCCTCATTGACTCTTGAAATCATCCACACACTTCCAGGGATTCCCCCTGTGGTGAAACTTATTGAAAGCCCAGCATTGCATACTAAGCGTGGAGAAATCACTTGAGCCCCAGACATGATTCTTTGGCTTTGACCTGGTTGACTACATGCAGGAGGATCTCACTATGGACCCAGTGAAAGGTAGGGGGAGCTGAGAAGTGGCTGTGTGCAGGATGTGACAATTCCTTGGGAGAGCCCAGAAACAGAGCACAGTATTTTAGCTTTGCATAGTCGGAGAGCCTCCTTGGATTGCAGGGAATGCACAGTATGCCATACGCTTCTTACTCCTAGCTTGGAACCGGATGTGACAATTCTTTTTTAAATGCAAGCCAAGCTGGAGCTCATGACTTCAACTCAGCATGTTTCGGAATGGCAGAAAAACCTAGATCTACAGAGTAGATAATACCAAGGAGTCTTCAACTTGGTATTGGCTGCAAAAGAGCGAAAAGCTCAGCAGCCCTAGTTAAATAACAACAACAACTGACTTGTTTTTAAACTGTTTCATTTACATTATCTTAATCCCAGGCTATGAAGTAGATGATGAAGATGACAGTGAGGAAGGACAGCAGGGGTACTTGGCAGCGTCTATGGATCTTATTCCTGGGTTTTTTGCTTGTGCAGTTGTCTGGCGGCATTACTTCACCCTGCACCCCAGACTTAAGCATGGAATGCAAAGGGGTGGACCTCCAATGGGAGTCCTTGTTCTTAGAGGAATCTTGAACAAATTTGTGGTCACAAACAGGAAGAACATGTTTGTCATAGAGGAGTTGTCATCCAGAAATGTGTTTTACTTAAGGTAAGTCACTTTTCCATATGTTAAGATGACCTGTCAAACTCGTAAGCTTTTAATCATAACTCTTCTTGAAGAAATGAAGAATGCAGCTCAGTGATCTATTTAATACTATTTAGACAACAGGATATAAACACCACATGAAAGTACTGCTTACTTAATTAGTTGTTCCTCGTCTACCATGAGGTGTAAAGGTTTGCCAGAGAGACCGCCATACTATCCTATCGGCTGTCTTCCTCCTGGTATACCACAGGAAGTAAGAAACACCCCAGTTCAAAAACTGTAAACTGCTCATTCATTCATTTGTCACCCTTCAGCTCCCCAAGGAGCATAGGCATTCAACAAACTTATGCCAAGTCCCCCTGTTCTGTGCCATCAACTCCATATCTTGCTCATCTCTTTCATTTCTGTCTCCAGCTCTCTTTTCTTTAGTAGAGCTGTCCATTTTTGGGGAAGTTTTTGTGGCTTAAAGTTTCTACAGGATGGGATAGCCAGTCCTATGCCCAACCCTGCTTAGTTGGCTTTTATGACATGTGTAGCAGATTACAGTGTTTATTCTTTGCTCCCCTTTTGGGTCCTGGTAACACATGGATGAAACTCGACAAAACTGCTGATATTAAATATTAATGATCTTTGTGATTTAGGCTACTGCTACAGATAATAACAGGTAGAGTTAGAATTAAATACCTAAAGCAATTTGATAAACAGCAAATGGAATTCCAGCCAGCTAAGCAACTAGAGGAGGCATAACGAACATTAAAACAGTTGTAGGGGGTCAGAGTGATTAAGAGGTATGGGGTCTGCCTTTAATTCTAAAGGTATCAGGTTCGCTCCCAGTACAGGGATTATTGATGGAAATATTTTTCAGAACCAGTGGTTGCTAATGATGTCATACTCCCCCCTGATCTCCTGGGTAGTCAAATCGGATGCCTAGCCTTCTCGGATAAGGGCGAAAAAATAGGAGGTCCCGTGTGCAAGTTGCGCACATTAAAAATCCCCCAGCAGTTGGAAATAGGCCATACAGCCACTGCCCTGGCAAAATAAAAAAATTAGGAAACTTACCCACCACAAAAATATTAATAGAATATGTGATTCCTGTATACACACATTGAGATCCTCACCGGTGCTATGGAGTTCATGCACTGTGCTGAGATCTTCCTTGTGTGATCTAAGGGAGGAGGTCAGAGCACTGATGGAGTTGTCCGTGTGCAATGAAGATGGTCCTTAAAACCAAACCAAACCAAACTAGAACTGTTGTAATATGTTTTAAAAGATGTGTCTTTTGCTTAACAAACCATTCATGGAGCAATCGACAATCAAAGGCTATGTCTTGACAGAAAGCCCGAGGAGTAAGTGCCTTTCACAAGGTCCTGTCTGATTAATGGGGAGTGACCTTGCTATTTCCTATCTTAAATCAGCTATGCTAGCCATATCAAAACAGCCATAGAAAAAACATTATGTCAGCTTAAGAGAATGGAAATGGCATAGTTAAGAACAAGTTCTCCAAATAGCTAAGAACAGAAGAAGGTAGTTGGATGCCAACTTACAGAAAAAAAGAACATTGGTAGTGGTTTTTATTGGTCCAAGAGCTTTATTGTTTTATTTTGATTGCAGCGCATGGGCTGTATAGATTGTTGCATTTACAAACCTCTTTGTGTTTTACATCAGGCTGAAAGAACTGCAGATGGCTCAAGAAGACATAGACTTAGATGCAAGCCTGTCTGATTCCATCCACTTCAACCAAAGCAGACAGGTAGTTGTGTCTATAGATAGCTAGAGTGAAGGAGAGAGTGAACTGAGAGCATATGAAAAGGTAGATTCAGAGAGGAATAGAGTAGAAAAGAAAGAACCGAGAGCATTATGACAAAAATAGTTTTTTTCTTGATTTGTTTTTCATGCCTTAACTCTCTGACTCCACAATTATTTTCCACCCTGTGCCGTAATTTTAATTCATGATAGACTAAAAACAACGCTCAGAGAGTTGTTTTGGCGTGGGTGTCAAATCTGACCAACGCTCTGAGCGTTGTTCCGGAGTCAAAGAGTTAAGGTACATGGAACCACCATTGCAGCTGCCTCCCCATGTTGTAGTTTGCCTCCATCAACACAGCTTCATCTACTCTTGTAGTTGTGGGGCTTCTGTAGTAGTTTGTTGTACACGATGAAGTTGCCAGTCCCATGAAACAAAAGCCTGCATTCATTGCTTTTTACCACTTGCCAACGGGAACAGTGGTTCCATTCTTCTTTATATCATCAGAGGGACTTAATCCTCCCCCCCTACCCCCAGAACAACATAGGTGAAAGATAGCTTGAGAGAGTCAAAATTTGAAGGAAAAAAAGAGAGAGGGAGAAAAGTACAACACTTCGTTTGGAGCCAGATAATAAGAGCTCAGAGTTTTATTTGATTTAGTGAGTGAATATAGAAAAAGGAATTTGATTTAGGGTATGAATATAGAAAAAAGAATTTGATTTAGTGAAGGAATATAGAAAAAAGAATTTGATTTAGTGAATGAATATACAAACGAGAATATTAACTGTGAAAAGATGAGAGAAGAAGAGCATGGGAGCTTTCTTTTATTTTAATGTAGGGTGGATGGGTATGAACAAAAATTTAAAAAATGGTGATTCGTCTAACTAGGACAAAAGACAAATACAATAGCCAACATTGTGGCAACAAGGTCTTCATCAGGGAAAGGAAAGAAAGTGAGAGCTTAGTACGACACATGAGAAAATAAATAAAAAATGGGTACAACCTGTAAAAACGATTAAGACCTAGAATGGCTGCCAAAAAAGAGAGAGCTCCATGTAAACATAAAAGAGTGGATCATGTTAAGTGAGAGTAAACTGGCATCTTTTAAACGAGAGAGAGTTGAGAGCTTTATTTGGAGAGAGGTCAGTAAAGAAAATTTTTGGGGGAGCTTTATTTTGAGAGATTGCTTTGAATTTTATGTAAAAAGAAAGATAGAGCCAAAAAGCTTTAGCTGAAAAGTGGTAATTGGAAACCATTTTTTACAGACATTAGAGTGCCATATTGTGAGAGAGAGATTTTTTGTTGTTGTTCAAATAAAATTTGGCCTCGTTTTGGAGAGGTGCATCCCGTTCAACCTAATCGGTTATATTAGGGCGCATGTCCAAATATAAAAGACTTATAGGTCTGGTTTAGCAGAGAGAGATTTGAAATTTTGTATTTTTGAAGGAGCTTTGTGCTTTATTTTGACGCACATTGAGAAGTTTTTATTTATTTAGAGTTGAGTAATTTGTGTTATGATGAGAGTATTTTGTTTTTAAAGCATAGAGTGTTTTATTTTCAAATGAATGAACAAACAAACTTTATTTTCAAAGGGTTAAGAATGGGACGTCGGCGTCTGTGGCCTAATGGATATGAACGCAGTTTCATAATCCAGATATACCAGGTTCGAAACCTGCTGCAGGCGGTTTGGTAGCAGATCGCTTTGTGTGGATTTTTAACAATGGTATAAGCGCCGTACCATTCAGAAAGCAATGGCAAACTACTGAATGAAAAAAATTGCCTAGAAAAATCACAAACAGCCAATAAAAGCTGGGGTTGATTGCCACGTCCTGTAAAGGATAAGCAACTAACTTTTTTTTTTTTTTTTTAAGAATGGGACAATCAGTCCTGTCTAACATTCTGCCGTACCACTCTCATTTTGCATACTTTATCCTTTCATTCCCATATGTACTTTAAGCATTAATTTAAAGGCATGCAACATTATAAAGGTAAAATAACAGCATACATTTATAGTATCCAATCAGAATCAAAATTAAGTATGTTTAAAAAGCAAAAAAGAAAGTAATTAAAAACAAAAAAACACACAAAACAAAATCCAAAACATCCATACAGTATCAGAGACAATAATTCAAAACGTAATCAGATTAGGGTGGCATTTAATTAGAACTGGTGAAATATTTGAACAGTCTGCTATAAAAAAGAGGATAGTGTGCTCTAAGGCATAGACTAAGCTCAGTTTTGAAACCATTCACAGCTTTGTCTTGGGAGACAGCCTGAGAGCTTGACTTCGGACAGAAAAAGATTCTTTGTTTAAGGGAAACAGTGCCAGTTGCTTTGAGAGTGATGAGCACAAGTTCTGGAAATAATGTATCATTATTTTCCTTGTTTGTTCCCTCTGAAGCAATGGGCCACTACTGCAGTCAGCTGTCTTGCAGAAAAGCCTCACAAAACAATCACATGATCTTACAGCAGTGTTTTCTGTAGCAATTAGTTGTGCCTCATGAGTTTGCCAGTCTCATCCACAACCTCCTCAGTCACCTTGTATGACATGCCTGAAGATGCAGTAGTCCTACCCTAGGGACCTCAGGGAACTACACAGGGGTAAAACTCTATGACGATATGAAATTTAATACACAGGGGTAAAACTCTATGACGATATGAAATTTAATCACACTTGTGATGAGAGAGAGGACACAAATTCTTTTTTCTGACTCGATAAATTAAAGGCTGCATTTGTCATTTTATGCAGTTCATTTGTACAGCTCAGAGAATATGGCATTGATAAATAACCAGACTGTAATCTTAGAGTATGTATCGTTAACTTTAGTCAGCGCTTGTTTTCATTTACATCAATAACTTTAGTCTGCACTTAATTTTATTTTTATAGTCAACTATTCAATTCAATTTGAATGTTCCTGAGGCTGAAAACGATCTAGATGTAAATACAGACATTCCACGAAAAGAAGAAATCATCACAGCAATCAAAGGGTTAAAGAACGGTAAAGCTCCGGGCCATGATAACTTAAATGCAGAGCTATTTAAGACAGACCCTGAGCTAGCAGCAGAACTATTAGAACCACTATTTGCACAAGTGTGGAAAACGGGGACAACACCATCAGAGTGGAACAAAGGAATAATTGTCAAATTGCCCAAGAAGGGAGATCTTTCAGACTGCAATAATTGGAGAGGAATCACTCTTCTCTCAGTTCCCAGCAAAATACTAGGCAGGATAATTATATAGAGAATTTCAAAGGCAGTAGACTACAAACTGAGGAAAGAACAAGCAGGATTTAGAAAGAACAGAAGATGTGTAGACCATATATTCACTCTCAGGAACATTATAGAGCAGTGCTCAGAATGGCAAAGACAGCTTTACATAAATTTTGTTGATTTTGAAAAGGCTTTTGACAGCATAAATAGGGACAGTTTATGGAAAATACTGAGGGCTTATGGAATTCCAAGCTGCATAGTGTCAATCATAAAAAGCCTCTATGCCAACTTTACGTGTAGTGTTGGGCAGAGCAACCTAACCTTCGAGGTGAAGACAGGAGTACGACAGGGATGCCCCTTATCAACCACTCTATTTTTAACAGTCATAGACTGGGTGATGCGCCAGACAACAGAGGGCAGTCCAAGAGGAATAAGATGGACTACATTTTCAACATTGGAAGATCTAGAATATGCAGATGACATTGCACTGCTGGCACATTCACATCAACACATCCAGGAAAAAACGGATAGACTTAATAAATTTAGCCAGCAGGTGGGCTTGAACATCAATTTAAAGAAGTCTGAGGTCATGACGCTCAATGTGAGCAACCCTGAGCCCATACCAGTAAGGAATCAGCAACTGGTACAGACAGATACCTTCACATACCTAGGAAGCATAGTAACACCAGACGGTGGGGCAGGCAAAGACATCAACATCAGAATGAATAAGGCAAGAACAGCCTTCTTTAGCCTAAATAACATCTGGAAGTCCTCCCAATACAGCACAAGCACAAAATTAAGATTATACCAGAGGTGCGTGCTTTCTGTGCTTCTCTATGGTGCGGAATGCTGGAGAGTCACAGAGAAGGAAATGTCAAAATTGTCCTCTTTTCACACAACATGCCTAAGAAAAATTCACCGAATCTTTTGGCCGAATACCATCACCAACCAAGATCTGCTTACTCGTAGCAAGCAAGAGGACATGCATACCATCATAGCTGGCAGACGCTGGAGCTGGGTTGGTCATGTCCTCAGAAGAGACCCCGATGCCATCACAAGAACAGCTATGCTTTGGACCCCTGAAGGAAAGCGAAAGAGAGGCCGACCAAAAAACAACTTGGCGGAGGACTGTGGAGGCTGAGATGCAAAGAATGAACCAGAGTTGGGGCACTGTACGAAGGATGGCCACCGACCGTGCAAAGTGGAATCAATTTGTTGTTGCCCTACAAGACGCCACTAGGCGTGATGGCCACTGACTGCTTTGGCGGTCGGTGGTTAGGGATCGAAGAAGAAGATTCAATTCAATACCCTTTAGCTCCCTAAGGAGCATAAGCCTTCAACAAACACATGCCAAGTCTTCCTGTCCTGTGCCATCCACTCAAGTTCTTTCCATGTTTTCCTCATCATTTTCACCTCTGTATCCAGTTATCTTCTCCATGTGTTTTTTGGTCTACCTCTGCCTCTCTGTCCTTGTGGATTTCAGAACAAGGACTGCCTTGTAATGCTATCAACAGGTTTCCTCAATGTGTGTCCTATCCATCGCCAGCGTCTTCTTCTCAACTCTTGTTCTACTGGCACTTGTCTGGTTCTTGTCATCAATTCCACATTTGTGACTTTGTCATACCATTTCAGTCCTTCTATTTTACGCAAGCACCCGTTTATAAAAGTCTGTAGCTTTTTTGTTGTTGTTTTTGTTGCTCTCCATGTCTCAGAGCCATACAATAGGACTGATTTCACATTTGAGTTGAAGATTCTTATTTTCGTGTTGGACTTGATTTTTCTTGTTCTCCATATGTTTCCCAATGCAATGAAAGCTCCTCTTGCTTTTTGTATTCTTATTTTGATATCACTGTCTGTCCCTCCAACTGTGTCTATATTACTTCCAAGATATATATATGATTCTACGTCTTTTAGTGGTGTTTCTTCAATTTCAACCTTGTTATCATTTCTTGCATTTATTCTCATAATCTTTGTCTTTTCCCTGTGTATTTTCAGGCCCACTTGTTGTGACCTCTCATCGAGAATTTTCTTTTTCTCCTTGTCACGAAGTGGATTTAAGTTTAGAGCTTGTCCGAGTATATAGACAAGACACTAGTATGAGAAAGTCTGAGAAGATAGATTTAGATGAGAATACAGTGAGTGTGGAAGGATGAGACTTATAGCTTCAAGGGTGAGAACCGAGATTGACTCTCCCTCGCCACTCGCAGCTATGGACTCACCACCTCTGACTACCATTAAAGGAGATAAAGTTCCACAGACACAACTATACAGACAAGCATATACGTACAGTATAGTTATAGAGAAACTGATCCAGTGTACAGTTTATAGTTTATTATACAACAAAATCAAATAACACAGCAAAATAAATAACGTGTGAGGTCGCACTAACCTGAAAATAAACAGAACAATTAAAATGACAGACACTATAACCCAACACTTTCCCCCTCTCTTTCAACCTGCATGGAAGAAAATTAAGGATTAACAAAATCTACTTGGTGGGGTCTCTAACTTAAGAGCCACCACTCCTGACTACCCTATTATTATTATTAAATATAACCCACTGTCCTGCTGCAGACGTATAACTAAATGTCTACACAAATATGAAGTGCGCTCTGATGTCCTACACAGCTAACCACTGTACCACAAGCACTGATCCCCTAACAGACCTTTTCAGTGCTAACTCAGAGGCTGTCCTAACAAAACTTTCTATCTAACTCTCTAACTTCGCTCTCTCTTCGGTTTCTGCTCAGTGTCTACTCTGACACTACCGTCTTCTGCTGAGTGGCGTCTCCGTTACGCCCCACCTCTCGTTAGCATTCGGAAAGGAATGATTTCCCTTTCTCCTTTCCAGACTACTGCTGCTGATGACTTTGGTATTAAGAACGAGGTACTTGACTAGGAGGTAGATGCTTCACTGCTGATGAAATTTCTTTCAAGTGCCCGTTAACCTCTTCGGGTTCAGGACATTAGGCTTTATTATGGCCATGAAAAATAAACAACAACTCCAGGCCACGCGCCTATATGGAGTGTTATAACGAGCTAAGAGCTCCGGATTTTAAGAAAATCCGTTCCCGCTGAAGAATGTGCTTCACTGCATGAGAACGTCTCTTTTCTTTCACCTCTGGCGATGTCTCGAGCCTTATGCTCCCGAGAAGATAAATTACTGTGATAAGTTGTAGGGGCAGGTTACAACCCTCCCTTTGTGCCGTGAAAAATGCTGTAAATGAAAAAAAAATAACAACTATACAACACGTCAATTATTCTCAACACTAACACATAAACACCGTTGTTTTCACGGCAGCAAAAATTTTAGGCCAGAGAACACTAACCGATTTTCATGCTACATATATAGTAAGATAGGATGATGAAATAAGACGAGATGAGTCATCGCGTGGCGTCTCTCTGGGCCGACCTTTAACCAATTAAATTGCTGCATTTTAATAAACTCTGACCTCCGCCAATAATAACGTGAACAACCCCGATGACTCAGAGTATATTTTCCTCCCACGCTACTATTGTGTCACCTTACATAATACTCTGACCGTTCGTGTTACCCAAAATAAATTTGATTGGTTATAGCGGTGGTTCTATGTACCTGGGTCGTGTTTCTGCCCCCCCCCCCCCCCCCCCCCCCCCCGCCCCCCCCGCGCCCACCCCACCCCCCCCCCCTTCCCGTTTAAACCGGGTGGGTGTTCCTAACGTCGGAAAATTTACCCAGCCTAATAATATAACTCCAACCAAATGAAATAAAATGAACGCAATTATTTTACAGAGAAAAGTAGACTGGTGCGAATTAAAAATAACACCCTGTAACTCCTCATAAATAAACGCAAATAATTACATAGAGAAGAAGAATGGGGCCAGTTGAAAATAAAAATACAGTACTCCATGACAATACTCCCCCTTTATAAGGTCGGGCATCCCGATCTAATACTGTAATCTTTCTTTTCACACTGGTCCCTATCTATGTCCGAAGAGTTGCCTGTGAGCACTAACGCTTTAGGGTCACAACTGGTGATTACCACCTGGCGCCCTCAACGCAAATGGTCGCTCTTCACCTTTCCTCTCCTGCGTGTCCTCCGCCCACAAATTTTCCTAATGGCGCGCAGTAACTTATGATTACCAAGTGTTTTGGCCCCAAAGTGGCCTGAATCAGGCTGACTGACTTGGCCAGAAATCGCCGTAACAGTGCGTAACTGTTTACCGTTGGTTTTTTTCTGCTGGGGCGGGGGTGAAATAGTTGTGTTCTGCTACCACAACCATTGGCGTATCTTCCAGCAATAACATGGAAGAGTGATTTTTCAGATATATTTCTCCACTGTTGGTTTTAGGCCCCAATTGGCCGGATTGGCTATCTACTGATAAGCAAACCAGAAGGTGGGAATCTTCCCTCGTCACCCTTCTGGGACCCTGAGATATCGGGCCCTGAATTACATAACGTTAGAGACTGATAAGAGGCATAGTTACCATAAGGGGCCGTTACTAAACTTTCAGCGCCTGCCTGGTCTACTCTCACACTGGAAATAAGCTTATCGTCTAATCTCCGACCCGTACCATCCTATGGTGGGTCTATCTCCTCTCTTTCCTTATCTCTACCCAAGTTGGTTGGGGTAAAAGGAGCGTTCAAACTCCTTTGGGAAAATTTGCTGGTAGCCAGCAATTCACTGCCCTCTGGTTCATTTAACGGATGCCTAGAGACTTCTACTTTCTCTACCATCTCTCCAGGGGTTCTCACTGGGTTGCGCCTGACCTCAGCGACATCCATTTCCAATACTAGGCAGGATGCATCTGGTTGTACTGTCTCGCTTCTTGCCTCTTTGCAAGAGTCACTTTCTGTAATCGAGCTAGTAGTGGGGTGGGGTCCATCTCCGTTTATAGGCAAAGGGTCGCTCAGACCACTGTCCTCTTCCTTGCGAGTACAGTGCCGGTCGTATGGGGCTCCAGGGCTGGTTGGAAACATATGATCACTCAGTCTGCGGTCTTCTGCCCTATGAAGAGTGCGCTGGTCGGGTACATACGCAATACCGCTCTTGTCAGGATTTCCCTCACTTGAGGGAGGTAATACCATCGGGGGCCTAATTCCCGACAACAAAGAAGGTACTTCCAAAATCAAAGGCATCACCACTGTTTGGCCATTTAGCTGAACAAGGCTGTCAAAAGAATACGCCTCTGCACATAAAGTTCCACTGTCTTTAGAGGTCCTACGTGTGTAAAAAGTACACTCCCAAGTACAAACGATGAGGAAAAAAGACAAATATTAACAACATAAGACAGGGATGTTTGTGCTCCTGCTGGGCTCCGTGAATAAGGTGCTCTCCCTTTTCTTCACATACAGGGCCTGATGTGGGCCCCCTTGCGTTAGCAAGGATCAGTGCGGGTGGGGTTCCCAAAACTAAGTAAGGGCTCCCGAGAATGAAATCATAGGTGGGCTGTGACATTACAGCAGCCTTGATTGTGCCACACATAGATTTGCTCTTGACCTCAATGTTTGCTATGGGAAGGCGCCACGAGGTACCTCTCCTCAAAACTCCACCAATATCGACCTTTTCCCCTGTCATCTGCCCAGGCTTCACCAAATGGCGAGCGACTATACTGGGGTAAGTAAGCCCACTGTCAAATAAACAAGTGGTGTGAGTTCCATTCACTTCGGCTGGTCCACTGTTAGAGAACAACTTCTCTGACGTGATGGGTTCCCAGGTATTCCCTTTTGTCACTCTCTCAGGCCTTAAACAAGCTACATGGTGAGAGGGTGGTTTATTCATACACCGGGACGTCCAATGGGAAGTAGTTCGACAGAACCGACAATACCGGTCATTCTCTCCCCTGTTTCTAGCGGGTTCATGAGCAGTCGCCCCCTGTGATCTGTTAGGAGGCTGGGGTTGCATGTTATGACCGGAATGGGGCTCCTTGCGAGAAGGCCCCTGCTGCTGGTGAGCAGGAGAAGAAGACGATGGCGACGATGATGCTCCTTTGTCTGGGGATGGAAGGTCGGGGTTTTTCCGTTTCTGGCCCAGTATTTTGGCCTGTGCCGTCTGGAACCTTTCAGCAAATACGATTATCTGGTCGAGTATCTGGGCGCCCTGCTCTGCCAGATACCGCCTCAAGTCGGGAGACATGGTTGCCTTCAGTTGTTCAGACATTACGAGCTCTTCCATTCTTTCATAGGTTTTTGCCAGTCCTGACAACTCCCTCCAACGAGGAAGGTAATTCCTCAACCTTTCCGCGAACTGGGTGAAACTCTCTCCCTTCTCCGGCCGGCTCTCCCTGAACATAGCTTGGCACTTACGTGGGGTCCACTGAAATCTATGTAACAAGGCGTTACGTAGGGCTTCAAAGTTATTTTGGTCATCAATGAGCATCTTGCTATTGATATCATACGCATGACCTTTCAGGGACTGCGATAACTTCAGACACCAAAGACTTCCATCCAAACCATATGCCGTTGCCATCCATTCAAATTTCTCCAAAAATACATCGATGTTCTTATTCCCACTAAGGAACGAGTCAAATGGGAAATTCATGGCTGCCATCTGGGGCCCTCCATTTCCTGAGGGGTCTGCCGCCACTGCTCTGGGGGAATCTCCATTTGCCAAACTGCCCTCCGAGGCTCTACTCTGCAGTTCCAGAGAACGCATGGCAAGTTCATGTTGTCTCTCTGCTGCCCTTTCCTCTGCCTGCCGGGCCCTCTCCTCTTTCTCTGCGTCCATTTTCCGAAGTTCCATCTCGGCCTGCCGGGCCCGTTCCTCTGCTTGCCTATCGTTTTCCCTTTGTATGTAGGCCTTAGTCTCGGCCTCATCCATTCCCATATCTTTAGCTGCCTCATGCCAGGCAGCTAGCAACTTGACCAATTCCGCCATGATACCTGTAACTAAAAAGTACACTCCCAAGTACAACCGATGAGGAAAAAAGACAAATATTAACAATACCTGCTTCCGTGACCACAACCCAAAATTCTAGACTAACGCCTAATCTAGTTCAACTATAGTGAACACTTAATTTTATTTTTATAGTCAACTATAGTGAGCACATGATTTCATCCCCATGTTATTTTTGATCTAGTTATCAAAACCTGAGAATGACACAGTGTCAGTGACATCTAGTCTAGGTCGCCAGTCTTCTAAGATGGAGGATGTTGTGGAGCTCACTGTTCATGGCATAGAAGAAGTTGGTATGGAAACATTTCTTGACATGTTTATTTTAGTTTAGTTTTTTTTTCCCACTTGCATTGGTAAGCACACAGGGTAATCCAGTTTCTGTTTTTGTGTGATGTATGCTACACTGATCACTGGTCTCTCATGGTTTGAATCAGGGTACTAACATGCTCCAGTCTACCTAGCTGTAAACGGGTACCTGACTTTGAGTTAGGGAAGGAAAAGACAGCGAGGAAGGGAACTGGTCACCCCACTTCTCGATGCTGGACCTAGTAGGGTGATGTCTCTAACACTTCACTCACCAACGGCAGTATCTGCTATGGGACTACCTTTACCTTTTTTTATGCTACACTGGTTAATTTTGGATGATGATTTTTGAAAGTATTTTATGAACATCATTTATCTGTCTGTCTTCTTGGCTACCCCCTTGCACCAGATTTGCTGTTGAAGGCTAGTGATAAAGCTAAGTAAGCTGCATCTACTGTTAAACAGTATTTTCCATTTGTGATGTTCTCACAGGCAAGGAAATAAAGGATGATCTTATGAAGATGTTGCAGAATAAGCTGGACGATGCTTTACTGGAATCCATTTGTGTCATGCTCAGTAGGAATCCTCAGTGCAAGCTCAAACCTGATGATATCTCTGTAAGGTTTTTTTTGCTTCTGGTATTATGAATGTTTTAATAATATTATTTTTGTTGTGAGAAGTATTTGTCACATTGGCTGGTTTGAGATCATAAAAAAAAAAAAACACTTTTATATGGATTAAATATATCCATATTGTTTTCAAGACTGAAGTTCAAATGGAAAATTATCTCCTGTTCATTTATTTCCTTTTTTTTAAAATATTTTACTCCATATAGATCTTTATTCCTGAAATATAATTTGCAGAAATCTTAATTTTTTCATTCTAACCACACAGGGTAAAAATTTTTTTAATACTTTGAATATCATAAATAAGTTTTTTTCTGCTTTAGTTGTACTCTGCTGGAGTAGAACTATTTAACACTGTGGTCGTGGTTGCTCTTTTGCATATTGTTATAGCATCCTACACGATATGATCTAGGATGTTAAAACATATTATTTACTGTGGCTTTGTTGGAAATGACCATTGATTTAAAATACATTTTCATTATTGTGAATATTGAAGGATTTGACTTTTGATGTTTTAACAATTCTTATTTTTTGGCAGTCTGGTACATATTTATTTCTCTCAAACAAAGTCATAGTAACTGAGTGGTTTGTTTTTTCAGTTTATTCAAAAGCCAAGACAAGAGCCAGTGGAGACTCTCTTACTGACCATACCTGGCCATTGTTCCATGTATCTTGTGGCCTTAATGTACTACCTGAGACAGAACCTTCTCCAGTTCCTCCACACACCAAACTATGTTGATAGCAATCCAGCCTGCCAGTTTCAGGTGTGGTACAGCAAGTGTAATAATTAACTCACAGTTGATTTAAACTTACTGACTTTTATTATCTAAAGGCCTGCAGACTGCATTATTTAACTCTTAGTATAGGAGCGGCCTTTCATGACTACCATTACAGATTTTGCAATAAATAATTTATTTATAAAGATTTTGTTATATATCAAAATGTGAAGAAATGAAACCCCTATATCATGCATGTAACTAAATTGTTCAGTGGTTTTAAACATGCATTCAGCTATAAATTTTCGCTATTGACGGGGATCGATAATCGGTCTCTCTAGAAGGCCGCTCGTATACTAAGAGTTAATGGACATTACAAACATCTTTGTTTATCACATAAATGCAGTTATTTTTAAGACTTCCAAACTAGTGTATTTTTAACATGCGCAAGGCAGTGTCTGAAAACTTCATTTCCTTTTATGCTGCTTTTCACCTTTGCTGTATAGTGTTCCTGTATTAATCTGTTTTATTTGGCTAACTTGAACTGGTGGTTCCATGTACCATAAGGAGTAAAAAGGAAAAGAAGAACTTGAACTAATCTTAGAACGTAACCATACGTCTTCAAATAGTATGTGACATTGAAAAATGAGAATGTAAGTTCTGTTTGTTTGCTCATGCAGACATATGATTTACTTGACAGGACCTGTATAATGATGAGTGGGCAGCTATCCCCTTGGATAAAGTTTACCTTTATGTGAGACCTCAGCCCAGTGGGGGCAAAGGTAATTTATTCCTACAAAGAATTATTACTATAAGAAATTCGAGTTGTTCAAAGCACTTCTAAATGGAATAGAGAAATGTTTTTATGCATTCCTTCATATTGAAAACACTCCATGATATCACTAGGTTAAGCCAGATCAACAAACAAGGGCTGTTTTGTAACTTTTCTGAGAAGACCATATTAATACCTTCTCATAAATGTAGAAAGCTATCCAGATTTACAGCGTATTCATGGATTGTTTTCAATATGCTTTTAAAACAAATACAAAGAGACTAACATACTTCATAAGGAATAAAATATGGGCAATACGTAATAATAATTTGAACTTAACTATGTATAAAGGATGTGATAAGCAGACAATGAAGTAGTTGAAACATCTGATTGTTTTTTTCATTTGGACAAATATGACAGAACTGGAGCAAATGACTAAAGGTCGACCAGGGGAAAGGTGGCTCAATGAAGTAGCTAAAAATGCAAGAAAGTGATCTTATATGCTGTCAGGCTACTTGTCTGTCGAGTGAATGCTGCCAGATGTCTTCCATGATATTTTACTGCAGTGCGTCAAGTCATAATGCATTACTTCAGCTGAGACTTAAGTAAACTATATTCAAACTGTATGGAAAACTTAATAAGATAACACTATGAGTGTATTTGTGGCAAGTAATTGTGTAAATTTCAGTCAAAACTGGACAAATACCCGCAGCCAGTAAACATTAAATGTGTACTAGGAACACATGTTTAAAATTAGGAGAGAATGGGAAGAAAATTTTGTTAGATAATAGCATAATATCAAAAGGAGAAAGAATTAATTAGCACAAGTACTTTGGTTGACGTAACTTTAGAATTTAAATATTTATAATGATAGTTAACCACAATATTCCAGAAACCATGTAAATAAGAACAGAAAGATTTTATGTCTCTCTCTTATGGTGTCTCAAGATAGAGTGTTGTGCGAGGGATAGGGCATGAAGCTGGAAGCTGCATCCTTAGGGCAATGAAGTTTGATCACGTAGGAGGATTTCCTATATCAACAGCCCAGTAATAGGACAAAACTGAAGCATTAGGGGAATGAAAGCATAGAGAAAGGAATTTTATACACAGATACAGGAGTCCCTCTTCTAAGAAGTCCAAGATGTAATGTTGCATATGGAAGAAGACATGAGGCTGGGAGCCATGACAATACAGCTGTAATGCTCAGCCATTTGATCAGATTTGGTATATCAACAGCCCATTGGTAGTACTGACCAAAGTATTAATAGATGTATGTAGGAGAATTCTGTAGGTAAACGTAGGCTTGTTTCTATGGTTGTCATGATGTACTGAAATGGGAGTAGAATGTTGAGCTCTCATGTTAGCATCAACAGTACTTTCCTGCACCAAGAAATGCAAGAACATTGTGATCAGAAAGAAGCACTGGAGAGCAAACGTTCATGCTTGATAGACATCTTATGGAAGAAAGGTGTTAGTAATTGTGACTTTTACTGAAGATTAACAACCATGCTTAAGTATGCAACGTGATATGATTGACCAAATGCTGTTAGGGATTTGACATTGAGAATCTTTAAGAAATACCCTAACTTCTTATAGAGCAAGATCCAACTCATAAGCATAACGTGGGCTACATGCTCTCGGTCTATTGAATTTCTTATGTCAAGTTACAATGACCACAAACTAGAGTTTATCCACTATCAAGAACTGAGATGTACTGTCGTCAGATATGAAATCATTTATAACTTTGTGTGCCAGTGATATCTTTATTGTTGGGGAATTTTTAAGGTGTCATAGTTAAACCATGGATCATTGTAATGTCTTAATACCTGGACTTCCCTACTCGTAATGTAGTATGAAATGTCTAGAATCCCTGCAGAAAAAAAAAACAGTTGCTAATAAACACTTTTGAACAACTACTAAAATTACATTGGCATATGTAGATAAACCTATTGTTCTGTCTAAAACATGGGTAAATGTTTCTGGCATCTTCTCATTTGTTTTCCTTAGTCAAAACACTTATATGTCACAGCTTGTATTTGAAGTTATACTGTAATTGGAAATAGTTAGATGACTATAGTTAGTAAATTGAAATATTTTCCTGTGAAATATTTAAATACAGACCGATGTCTATCCTGTCCATCTTTTAGGGATAGCAGCACTCAGTGTCAGGTTAGTGGATGGCCAAGGTAAAGAGGTGAAGCTTCTCAACTGTCCATGCCCAACCAAAAACAACATGCCCTCTTTGAGTGACCCCTCAGAGTTTGATAAATTTGTGCAGACTACAGTTCATGAAAGATCATCATTAAGGCCAGGTAATGGATTTGCTACAAAAAGACACGTCAGGTTAGATTGTTGTGTACAGGTATAAAAGTATAATGATTTGAAAGGATTGGTGAGGTTTTGTTTCAATAGGGTCTTTTAAAAAAATAATATAATGAAAGTGGAAGGGGAAATAATGACCACCATTATATTGTGTTTTAAGGCAGCCATTGCTTCTGGAATCCCCAGAGGTATAAGAGAGCCAAGGGAGACTTATGAAAAGGAGAACTGGAGACAGAAAGGACATGGATAAAGGAGGCATTTAAATTCCTTGAGCTGATGGTACTGGACAGGAGAACTTGTTTGTTGAAGGCCTGTTGTCTGTGGGGAGCTGAGGAGTGATGAGGAAGATTATATTGTGATATGAATAATAATTATGTCAACCATAAATCGTAATAGGACATATGTTTTCTAGTGGCCACCAACAAAATGTTTAAGAAGAACTTAGACAATGACAAGGAAGAACTCTTATAAATACTAAAAAAATGTATGCGCTTATATAAAAACAGAAACGAGGAGGGCAAAAACACACAAAACCACACAAGCCAGATAGTGAGGAAGGATATGAAATACACTATGGAACATGCCACGGCAATACAAACAGACAAACAACGAAGAGGAAGTCAGCTAGTGGGCCTTTGTAGGACCAGGACTAACAGCCGGACAGCATCGAAGAACCTAACGCACAATATACCCCAATTATAACCTATTGGGTTGAACAGGGTATAACAGCAATATAGTCGACGAAAGAACGAACGAACGAACGCGCTTATATTATGCTGTGTGAGTTTGTCATGTGATTTTTAATATCCGAAGTTTAGCAAGACTGTAGTATATGAATCAGACTGAACATTTTTATAGTCAGCCACTAACATATAACCGTATATGAGCTTTTATAGCATAGCTGCCAGCATGATAAGAGCCATGGTAGCGCAGTGGTTAGTGCACTGGCTTCCGAGCTCGGTGGTTCGATCCCCAGTTGAGGTGGGTTTTTTTAAGACTACAAACGGCTCCAGGGTTGACCCAGCCTCATGAATTGGGTATCTAGAAAGTTAAGGCGGCCGGAGTAATGCTGGCCCAATGGGCTGATCACCCGTTGGCTTGTCACACCGATTACGGAAACAACGGCAGATGGATCTATTTGTTGTTGCCCTAAAGACGCAGCTAGGCGTGATGGGAAACTACAACAGAGAAAATCAATCTGCTGTTGCCCTTAAGATGCCACAGGGCATGATGGCCTCTGACTGCTTGGTCGGTCTTTGGCTAATAACGGAAGAAGAAGAAGAAGAGTAATGCTGACCACATCCCCCATAGTGTGCCGATGGTCAAGAAAATATGGGCCTAACACCATATTCCCAATATACCTCAATGGGCGTGTAACAGAATCCTACCAGCAAGATGTTTTAGATCAATATACCGATTGTATTCGAGAGAAAGTTTGCTAAAAATATGTTATGGTCGGTTGAATACTTAGTTGGAGTGCTCTGTTTCTTCTAAGTTTTTCTTCAGTTTTCTTCATGTTACAAGTATGTATTGTTGTTTCTGTCAAACCAAACTGTATTGTTATGAATCTTGTTCTTGATGTGTGTTAGATTCTTCCTTTACCAGCAGCAATTTTATGTTAATGTAATGGATAGTTGATTTGATAAATTCCTATTTTGAAATTTTGATTGAAAAGTCCTTATATTGTTTGGAGACAATGCTATTAATATGTAGATGGAACAATTCTCAGATTCCCAGATAAGACAAATGTATTAAATTGAGCAAGTAACCTGCCACAAAAAAAAATATAAAGAGTAAATTACGGCATGCTGTTTCTGCTGCATGTCCTGATGACAGCATTATTCCCCTTCTAGTCGTTTCATTCCTTTCCATTCCATTTCGGCTTCATTGGATCTTTGTGGTCAAACTTATGGTCAATGTTATTGTTAATCAGAATCGACTTCACAGCACTCTGGGCAAACACATAGGTGCTCAGTCTCCCTCAGCAAATGTTGAAGAGTATGAATGCTAATTGTACCTGTAGCATGCTGGTTGTACATAAGACGGATGCATCCTCTCTCACGTCCATTTCTGCTAGTCCCACGTTTGATGCCAAACTCCAACAGTCTCAGCCTTGTTTATTAATTCATTGCAGTGTCATTATCCAGCAGGCTATCATTAATAGCCCTTAGTATCTCTCCCTTATCCATGTCCAGTGTCCCCCTTATGGGTGCTCTCGAGGCCAGTCTGTCAGGTCTCTCATTGCCACCAGGACAGTAGTTCCACACCAGTTCTTGAAGATTTGAGGATTATATTGATGTTTTCCATTCCTGCTGCAGCCATCCATTCTGAACTTTCTGAAGCATGGCTTGATAATCTGACAATATAACTGCCCTGGTTGATGGAGTTTCAGACAGCCACCTCAGTGCTGCAGTAACTGCCTCTACCTCCATTCTCATCCTGGAGGTTGTTGTCATGTAGGCTCCACTCTGTTCAGCGATGACCCTGCCCTTTATTCTCGCAGAGAAGCCCCATCCTGATTTCTCACCATGCGCTACAGACCCATCAGTTTACACAATGGTGTCATCATCCCCAGCATGATCACTTATCAGCTGATTAATCTCCAGCTCTGTGATTCCATTGCCCCAAGATCTGCACTCTCTGCCAAGGCTAATGATGACCTGCTGGTAGTTTATCCAGTTCTCCCCTGACTTACTCCACTCTTCCCCTTTGGATACATT
This sequence comes from Oreohelix idahoensis, assembly GCA_024509875.1. Taxonomy (NCBI): domain Eukaryota; kingdom Metazoa; phylum Mollusca; class Gastropoda; order Stylommatophora; family Oreohelicidae; genus Oreohelix; species Oreohelix idahoensis. The sequence continues at coordinate 166,620 of JAMPIV010007144.1, read as the reverse complement.
TTCAACCCTGGTCACCTGACCAATCGTAGCCTCTGCCTGTGCCATCCATGACATCCCCCTCTTGATTCTTGCTCCTTTGATGTCAGCTACATTCTCATGTAGGGGTGTCTTTTTCGGTGGTTACCCGCATATATGCTTTTGCCTGGGCCATCGCATATCTGGATCTAATTGAAAGCAATCCGAGCATGTATCTCATTGTCACAATGGGGGTATCGCGCGTACAGTCCAAAACTAGTTGCATCCCTTCATTTTAAATGCGTTCCAGTCGTTCACATTGTGACACTGACAGCGTGAATATTCCTAGCATGTACTCGATTACTGATGATACAAGAGAAACAAAAGTCTCTGTTCCAAGCGCACAGTAGCCATTGTTTTTAAAGCTGCCAGTCCTCGCCTTCACTTCTGTATGATCAGTTCAACATGATACTTGAACGATAGCCTACGATCAAACGTTACTCCCAGATACTTCAGCCTGTCTTGCCTTTCAATGTTCTGCCCTTTGAAAGTGATGTCTGGAAGGTCTGCTTTCACGATGGAGTTGTTCAAAGAGCACCACTTCACACAGGCCTTGTTGGGATTGACCTTTGATCCGTTTCCTTACACAATGTAGAAACCGCCTGTAGTGTCTCTTGTATGCCTTGGACCATTTCCTGTCTGTCTGAGCCAGTTCTGTACATGAGTATGTCATCTGCAAAAGTTAATGTTCGTCCCAGTCCTGTTGGTTGAAAGGTTGCTACTTTTGCTGTGTAGATGTTAAACAGCACTGGTGATAATGGAGAATCCTGGGGTAGTCCGGGCAAATGCGCATTGGTTCTTATGTCCAAGTTCCCAAGTGAAATGCATCTGATCCCTCCATTAAGGCAGCTGCTATCCACCTTGCTTTCCAAGGGTTTACACCACATACCATTATACAGTCTATTAGGGTTGCAAAGTCCACACTGTTATAAGCATCCTCTAGGTCAATTTTGACAGCCACCATTTCTCTTTTACCCTGGAATCCCTTGTACACATTGTACGCAAATGTTCCAGCGTTATCCCATGTTGTTTTCATAGGCCCATAGCTACCCAGGGTATCAGGAAGGATGAGTGCATTTTCGAGGTGGCTCATTACTTGTCTTGCAACTATCTTTTCAAATAATTTACCATAGACATTCTGTAGTGTGATAATTCGATAGCTGCTAAGTAGTGTGGGGTCTTTGCCAGGTTTAGGAAGTGGCCGAAGGTAACTGTGTAGCCAGTCTTCCAGCACCTCAGTATTCTGTATGCTGGTATTGAAATAGCTCACCATATTTATAATGGCTGTGTCATCAAGCTGTTTAATGTGATGGTATTGTACACCATCAGGACCCGGAGCAGTGTTTCTGCTGGTTTTAAGTGTGCACACCATGTCCTCTTCAGAAATGACTTTCTTCTTCTTCTTTGATCCTTAGCCGCCGATCATCAAAGCAGTCAGTGGCCATCATGCCTAGTGGCGTCTTGTAGGGCAACAACAAATTGATTCCACTTTGCTCGGTCGGCGGCCATCCTTCGTACAGTGCCCCAACTCTGGTTCATTCTTTGCATTTCAGCCTCCACAGTCCTCCGCCAGGTTGTGTTTGGTTGGCCTCTCTTTCGTTTTCCTTCAGGGGTCCAAAGCATAGCTGTTCTTGTGATGGCATCGGGGTCTCTTCTGAGGACATGGCCAACCCAGCTCCAGCGTCTGCCAGCTATGATGGTGGGTGTGCATGTCCTCTTGCTTGCTCCGAGCAAGCAGATCTTGGTTGGTGATGGTATTCGGCCAAAAGATTCGTTGAATTTTTCTTAGGCATGTTGTGTGAAAAGAGGACAACTTCGACATTTCCTTCTCTGTAACTCTCCAGCATTCCGCACCATAGAGAAGCACAGAAAGCACACAGCTCTGATATAATCTTAATTTTGTGCTTGTGCTGTATTGAGAGGACTTCCAGATGTTGTTTAGGCTAAAAAAGGCAGTTCTTGCCTTATTCATTCTGATGTTGATGTTTTTGCCTGCCCCGCCGTCTGGTGTTACTATGCATCCTAGGTATGTGAAGGTGTCTGTCTGTACCAGTTGCTGATTCCTTACTGATATGGGCTCAGGGTTGCTCACATTGAGCGTCATGACCTCTGACTCTTTAAATTGATGTTCAAGCCCACCTGCTGGCTAAACTTATTAAGTCTATCCGTTTTTTCCTGGATGTGTTGATGTGAATGTGCTAGTAGTGCAATGTTATCTGCATATTCCAGATCTTCCAATGTAGAAAATGTAGTCCATCTTATTCCTCTTGGACTGCCCTCTGTTGTCTGGCGCATCACCCAGTCTATGACTGTTAAAAATAGAGTGGTTGATAAGGGGCATCCCTGTCGTGCTCCTGTCTTCACCTCAAAGGTTAGGTTGCTCTGCCCAACACTACACGTAAAGTTGGCATAGAGGCTTTTTATGATTGACACTATGCAGCTTGGAATTCCATAAGCCCTCAGTATTTTCCATAAACTGTCCCTATGTATGCTGTCAAAAGCCTTTTCAAAATCAACGAAATTAATGTACAGCTGTCTTTGCCATTCTGAGCACTGCTCTATAATGTTCCTGAGAGTGAATATACGATCTACACATCTTCTGTTCTTTCTAAATCCTGCTTGTTCTTTCCTCAGTTTGTGGTCTACTGCTTTTGAAATTCTCTGTATAATTATCCTGCCTAGTATTTTGCTGGGAACTGAGAGAAGAGTGATTCCTCTCCGATTATTGCAGTCTGCAAGATCTCCCTTCTTGGGCAATTTGACAATTATTCCTTTGTTCCACTCTGATGGTGTTGTCCTTGTTTTCCAGACTTGTGCAAATAGTGGTTCTAATAGTTCTGCTGCTAGCTCAGGGTCTGTCTTAAATAGCTCTGCGTTTAAGTTATCATGGCCAGGAGCTTTTCCGTTCTTTAACCCTTTGATTGCTGTGATGATCTCTTCTTTTCATGGAATGTCTGTATTTACATCTAGATCGTTTTCAGCCTCAGGAACATTCAGTTGTGTCTCTGGTGGTTCCCTGTTCAGAGTTTCTCTGAAGTGCTCTGCCCATCTTGTTTCCTGTCCCTCTGCTGTCGTGATGAGATTTCCTTGCTTATCTCTTACTAATGTAATATTGTTTGCACCTTGTTTTCCGCTGATGAATTTAGTTATTTTGTATACTGTGCTTTGTTCATTTCTCAGGGCTGCCTCTTCTGCCTGTCTTGCAAGATCGTCTAGGAAATTCCTTTTGTTGGCTCGGGTTTGGCGTTTAACTTTCTTGTCCAGCTGACTGTACTGTTCGCTATATAGTTGCTTTATCCTGGGGGACTTCGCTTCTGTTTTCTTTCTTTTCATTTCCTTTCTCAGTGTTATGGTGTTTAATGTTTCTGGTGTTATTCAGTCTTGCTTCTTCCTTTCCTGGAATCCCAAGCATGATTTGCTGCTTTCTTTATATATTGTTGAAATGGTGTTGAATTTCTGGTCTATATCATCAGTCAATGTCTTTTCCTGACTTTTGGCAAATTGATATCGTTTCTTTATGTCAGCCGCAAAAGCTTTTCTGGTAAGGGGGTCCTTCAATTTGCTGATGTCAAACCTTTTCTGTGTAGTTACAATTAGTCCAGCCCTTAGTTTCACTTTCAGTTTTGCTACTACTAAATGGTGATCACTTCCCACATCTGCACCTCTTCTTACCTTCACATATTGTAATGCATGTCTCCATCTACCATTAATCATGATGTGGTCTATCTGGTTTCTGTCCCGACCATTTGGTGATTCCCATGTTAATTTGTGAATTTCTTTATGTGGGAAAAGTGTTCCTCCAATGACCAGGTTGTTAATACTTACTTACTTTGTCGTTCCCCTTCTACCGTGAGGTGTAGAGGTTTGGAAGAGAGAGCGCCAGACTATCCTACCGGCTGTCTTCCTCCTGGCCTGGTTCCATTCTAGTCCTCGGTCCTTCAAAGATTGTCTAATGTTGTCCTCCCAGCGGACTCTGGGTCGTCCTCGGGGTCTGGATCCTTGGCTCTTTGTTTCCCATGCTTGTCGTGGTATCCAATCTTCTCCCATTCTGCAGACATGACCAAACCATCTTAATTGGGACTGTTCTACTTGGGTCTGCAGGGGGTAGGATTTAAGGCCTTGACGTATCGTCTGGTTGCGTACCATGTCTCTTCTTGTTACTTCAACCACCTTCCTCAGATACCTCATTTCTGAGGTTTGGATCTGGCTTTTATGGGCTGTAGTCATTGCCCATGACTCGCATCCATATGTTGTTAATACTACAGAAACTTATTAATTTATCCCCATTTTCGTTTGCTGTTCCGCTGCCGCATTTCCCCATTACTCTTTCATTATATGTATTGTGTGTACCAACTTTCGCATTGAGGTCTCCCATTACTATAATAAGATCATATCTAAGTGTATCTTCCATTTCTTTCTGCAGTTGTTGATAGAATTCATCCTTGACCTCTTCATCGCTGTCATTCGTTGGTGCATAGCATTGTATTATTGTAGTATTGGTGAATCTACCTCTCAATCTTAATCTTATCAGTCTGTTGTTGATGGGTTTCCATTCCAGTAATGTCCTTTCTATTCCTTTCTGTAAAATAATGGCTACGCCTTCGTTGTGCTGTCCATCCTCTCTTCCAGAGTAAAGTACTGTTTCTCCTGTTGCTGTTTTAACTTTTCCTGCCCCTGTCCATCTGCTCTCGCTTATCCCTAGAATGTGTAACCTATAGTTTCTCATTTCTGCCATGACCTGTTTTAGTTTACCCGTCTCATTCATTGTCCTGACATTCCAAAATCCTATTCTTGTATCATGTTTTGCGGTCAGAACGTCCGTTCTCATGTCAGTGGCTTCCTTTCGGCTTTCACCACTGACAGTCATACGAGCCTCAGACTCCGGATGTCCGTCCCGCAGCAAAGTTTGTTGATTTGTTATCGTTTCCGTAACTTCAGTTTTTTTTACATAGACAGGGGTGTCAGCCCTATGCTAAAACCTCCAACCTGGAGGACCAGGGTGTCTGCTTTCGTCTGACCCCTGCCCACGCAAACCTGTCCAGCTTGGTAGAACCTTCCAGGAGTAAAACTCCTGCTGGCATAGCTCTGGGGGTAATCAGGGTACGCAAGCCGCCATACCTCGACAAGGTATTGACACCGGTGATGGCAGCTTCAGAAATGAGATTAAAGTATATCTGGCCCCTTAGGGCATTTTCCAGAACACTGTTATTTTCAGGCGGGCACTTTTGTCACCTTTATCCGTTTGCTCCACATATCAATTGAATAATGCTCTTCTCTTCTCTTCATCCGTCTTCAGGCTTAGTCCTATAGAGCTTTTGATATTAGGGATGGGTTGGCTTGCACTTTTCGTATTCATTCTTCGATGTAAGGACCAGAATTTCTGTAGGGTTTTTTCCATGCCCACCTGTGTCACAAAGTCCTCCCACACTTTATCCTTGGCCTACCTTGCCAAGCTCTTGAATCTATTAACGGCACTTTGCTTTTTCTCCTTCATCTCTTCAACCTCTCCCTCATTCATCATTCTTCTGTTTTGTGCTCTATGCCATTCCTTTGTTGCTCTTTCCTTGTCTGTCCATGCTTCCTCCACTGTCTTATTCCACCAGGTAGGTTGGGTGAAAGGTGTTCTCACTGTCTTTTATTTGGCATTATGGCATACAATGTGTGTAAAGGGTTGTTACAATCGAGTGGGCCTGTAGGATACTTGAAGGTCTGTTTAGGTTTCATGTGTCTAGTGGTCCTACCCTTTGCAATGAGTATGACGCAAGGTAGGTGATCACTTTCCTGTGCACCTAATGTATCCCAACGTGCCATGGTGGTGGCAGCACTAGAGATGGATGCCAAAACTATGACACCATTTGTATTTCCAGGTTTAGTTGCCAGTCTAGTTGGGCGTCCATCATTCAAGATGGTAAGGTTCATATTAAGTAATGCCTGGCTCAAAGCTATACCCTGCCTATTTTCCGTGATGTTCCCTAACTCCTTGGATCTAGCACTTAAATCTCCTGCACTTAAACACCTTATGTTAGAATCTTCAAACAATTCCGCCAGAAAATTCCAATTGCTCTCTGCTGTAAGATGGTCGACATGAGCATATAAATTGTAGACTCGCCACTCCTGACCGCCTACATTCACAGCAATCTCCTGCAATTCCGCATCCTCACTAGTTTGGGAACTTGTATCCAGCCACGTATGAGGGAGCTCATGTTTTACATATATAGCTTGCCCTCGTCTACCAGGCCCACATGGACTGGAGTAACATCTGTAGCCTGGGCAATTGATAACACTATTGGCTTTTAAATTTGTCTCCTGGATCATGAGGATATCTAAATTGTAGATGATTGTTTGTATAATGGCTGCCCGTTGATTGGCACTTCGACAATTCCAGTATCATATATGCACATATTTCATCGAGATATTTCTGCTTTCTTTCTGAACCTTCTCTTTCCTTCCCTTCTCTTTTATCTCTCTCCTCTTCTCTCCCCTATCTCTCCTTCTGCATTAGTATTTCCTCATTTCATTTGCTGCAGGTATCGATGACAGAGTACGATCTCCTGAGCTCCTGCGAATATTCTGGATAGTTAAAATTCTCATGGTGTATTTGCAATAAGTGGTGGAAATATTTGGTCACCCTGGTAGAGCCACCATACCAGGGAAGAGGCAAGGGATGTCCTGACAGAGTCCATCTGCCTGGTGCCGCCCCGCTTGCCCTCCAGATAGCCAGTGTTCGCGACTGCTTACCCAGCAGCCATTCAGTCTCTTGGCACATTGGTCCACCTTAGACTTTGGGTCATTCACTGATGACTCGGTTATCATTTGACCCATGATTTCGGAGTGGATTGATGGGTGTCAGAGCATATACCACTCATCGGTGAGTTCTGCACACCACATCTTTAGGGATCCACTGACTCCAAGATCCTCTGCCAGTTTAGTTCAGACCCCAAGAGGGGCCATTATCCATGGCGCACAATGAGGATGTATGGCAGAAGTCTTGCATGAAATTCCATTGAAACCAGCATAGACAGACTTATGGAACTTCACCCTTTCGCTTTGTGGCTAGCTGGCGCTCCTAGTGATAACAATGAGGTTACCCCACCTCTGTCACCGTGGACATAAATTCCTCTCATGCCTATGAGTTGAACCCACTGTGCCACATTATGGTCAATGTGCCATGAAAAAGTTGAAAGGCATTGGCGTTCTTTTAATGGATGTTCAATTTACTTTCATGGTGCTGTGCGCATCATTTTCATATTCCTGCAAAAATGCACCATTAAAAGACTGCATGGCATGCATGTTCTTCTAATGGGTGTTCAGTTTAGTTTTCACATTGCATTGCACGCCATTCCTGTATTTTCCCAAAAGCTGCTTGGATTGTTTCATTAGTGGCTGCAAATGTTTCACTAAAAAAAACTTTTTATATAGGCGGATTTACTTCCAGTCCTAAATGAACTGCTTAGCCAACATACTGATGACAGTAGTATTATAAAATGTGATGCCTGTTTGGCAAATGTTCTAATGTTGACCTAACTGCCATAAAACATTGAAGGGCAGAACTTCCATTTGGCTGATGATACCATAGAATGTAACTAAACCCTATTGTTGTATCTGCAAATTTTTGTTGTAGCTGTTGTAGATACAAATATTCCAGATGTTAGAGCCTCACTAGATATTGCAAACTCCCAACATCACGGACTGCTACATTGATGTAACAGACTGACACCACAGGCAAGGGCGATGTCTGTAAATGTCGGGCTTAGAGTCCATCTATTGCCGACTTGCAATATTTAACGCAAATGTTATAATAGTGGAATGTAGATGAGTCAATGGCAAACTGGAACAAACATCCACTGTGTTGGTGGCAAGTAAGGTAACCGGACCCATGTCTTGATTATAAATTGACAACTGTTTATTTTATACGATAACGAGGACGTAGACATTATAGTAAATAGTCATCAATCATACAAATGACTGTGTCGAATCATACAGATACTTTCATAGTAGGTATGGTGTAGTTAATATAGGAAATCAGTCAATAACTTGGTCGACTTATACAACTGCCGACCGTTCAAGGACATCTAAATTTGATGGACCTCCTAAACGAAACTTATGGCTAGAAGATCCCTTTACAAATCATCTGTATATACATGAGACGCTGGACAATTCACTGGCAAAAACTTCAGTGTATTTTAAAACCAAATATACACCAGCAGAGGATCAGTTCTCACTTGCAGCGGGTTCTCAATGACCACGTCGAAGCCCTAACTAGATCATGCGGGTAGCACGTATCAATATTAGATACTTACATATATATTTACTGCTAAAACTTCCTCCTGGAAGGTAGCTAAATCACTATAATAATAATATTCCCACAATATGGGGCTCTTGGACCAGACCAACGTCTGTCCTATTCAACCGGCATTTTGTCTCTCCTTTTTTACTGCGTCAAGCAGTGATTAGCAACAACCTCAATTCCAACGCACCAAATATGAACTCTTCCGTGCGCCACTAATTTAAACATTATTATTTACACATAAACCATTATAACTTACACAGATGCGTACCCTTTTAACAAAAGTTAGACTTATGTCAACTTCAATACTGTTAAGTCCCACACCCTTAAACACACAGGGTGAAAAAAGGACGTAACACCTATGTAAAATGTAGTTACAGCGCATGGTGCATATAACAAGAAAAATATAATCATAGTTTTACTCTGTATGAGACAAAATATGGATGTTTTGCTATCACAAGAAATATCTTTCAAGGACCTTTGTAATGGTGGAAAAAAAATGAAAATGATAAAATGTATGCGCATTTCAAGTCAGTATGGGGCAAATATCAGATTTTAACAAAATCGTTTAATAACCAGTGTCACTGTCATTAGTGAGTAGGTTAGTGCTGTGAAATGCATATTACATGTATCCAATATCATTTTTTGACAAATTTAACCTATACAATTTGATAGCAAAGAATCTGAAGTTGCATAAAATTTAAAATTCTCAAAATTGATATTTTTAACAAAGTTAGAGGTTTATATATATTTTTTTCATATGGAAATTGAGCATGGTTCTGATTAACAGTTGATGAATGTTGTGTGTATTTAATAGTGTATTTAACTAATTCAATGACAGGTCCAACTGCTTTGATCCAGTTCCGCATCTGGGAGTGTGGCAACTGTGACGTGAAGATTTTATGTGAGAAGCTCACAGCAGCTGTACGTCATTCTCTGTGTGACATTGTTATGGAGTTCTTTATGCTGACAACACCCATTTGTTCAGTACCTAGGAACCTCATGGACATGTATGCACCACCTGTCTCATCCCTGCCTTCTTCACCAACAAAAGTCCTTCGTAAGTTGTTAACATACCACATATACATATAGAGCAGCTTGTTTGGCACTTTTCTGCTTATATTTTACATTAATTCCTATTGTTCTTTGGAAATACTGTTAGTTTTGGGGGTTTTTTTGTTTTTGTTTTTTTTGTGTGCACATGAAAACAAGTGTTATCCTATGCATAAAATATCTAGTTCAACCCCAAGTGGGTTATAATTTGGGCAGTTCCAGATTATTAGAATTTGATTTGATTAGACCATAAAAGTGGGTTTAGTCCCTGACTGTAATTTAGTTAATGTTCGCTTATATTCCCACCTGTGATCTGACTAAAATGTTTCATTTAAACATCAGAATCTATCGGGTGTTATTTTTGTACAAAACAGTACAAGTTTGTTAATGCACATTTGACTAATTTATTGTATATATTACTCTTTGTGTCGCTCTGTCTGTCTGTCTGTCTGTCTGTCTGTCTGTCTGTCTGTCTGTCTGTCTGTCTGTCTGTCTGTCTGTCTGTTTGTCTGTCTGTCTGTCTGTCTGTCTGTCTGTCTCTCTCTCTCTCTCTCTCTCTCTCTCTCTCTGTGTATATGTGTGTACATGCATGCATGTATATGTGTTTGTGTGTAGGATTGTCAGTGTAATACATGTGCGTTTAATCTTGTTTTTCATTGTAATGTACCTGTGTTACCCATATATAACATTTGAGAAATTAAAATTAAACAATTATGCACTTTATAAGTTTTTTTTAATAGTTGTGAAGACCAGTGAGAAGAACATCATAAAAATATGATTTGTGTAGAAATGTCAAAACCTGCTCACTACTTATGAACTAAAGTTAGAGGCTCATGTGTGAGTGTGTATAGGTGTGCATGCACCTTCAGGAGAGAGATATGTGGATTTAGCCCACATTGCTACACCCATTTCATGCACACTTTACCTCTAACTGACCTCTAACCTTTGATAATTACTTACCATGCCTGTCGCAAGCTGTATGTACTTCCCTTGGGTCTCTGCAAGAACTACAAGAACGGGAAAGAGTACATGAGAGAGAGAGATAATATTAATAGGACGGAACAAATAAAGATTATGCTAGCAACAAAACGTCCTATTGGCTAGTAAAATACTTGAAGTATCAAGCTTTAAATCTATTGCTGTTTTTTTATGTATTACTTGTGGTATTTGTCTTCATCAGCTGAAAATCATGAAAGAAAGCACAATGTTCTCACTCGCAAAATGTCTGTGGACCCACCTCGCAGTATGACTAATTCCAAGTCTGTGTTCTCATCTTTCCTTGACCTGCGACTGAATGCAGTCACGTCTGGAGAGACAGTAGGGAAAGTAAGTTTGGTAATTTTGCTAAATCACTCTCTTACAGAAGTTTGTAAGATGAGCTCCTGCTGTTCTATATTCATGTCTCATGAGATGTTCCCAAGTTAACAAGTTTTTCTTTGTGACTATTCAGTACAAAACTTTCTGCCTTCTTCCCAATGAAAAAGGGTCAGAGTGGCTAAGAGGTATGGCATCTTCCTCTATTTCTAAAGGTACCGGTTCGCTCCCAGTACAGGAAATATAATTGATGACAATTTTTTTCAGAACCAGTGGTTCATAATGATGCCATACTCCTCCCTGATCTCCTGGGTAGTGAAATCGGATGCCTAGCCTTCTGGGATAAGGGTGAAAAAATAGGAGGTCTGTGTGCAAGGCGCGCACGTTAAAAATCCCTCACCAGTAGGAAATCATAAAGAGTAGGGCTGGCAAAAATGTAAAAACTAGAAAACCTACCCACCACAAAAATATTTATAGAACGTGTGATTCCTGTATACACACATTGGGATCTTTGCTGGTGCTACGGAGTTCATGCACTGTGCTGAGATCCTCCTTGTGTGATCTAAGGGAGGAGATCAGAGCACTGATGGAGTTGTCCATGTGCAATGAAGATGGTTTTTAAAACCAAAAACCCAAGAAGAACATGGGAATAACCACCTAGCAAATAGTTCATGGTGGTCTCTGAGGAAACACAGAAAGAACAGGACTATGCTCCCTAAGGCATGTCATTAGAGGAGACAAATATAAGGTTTGTGCATTGGGCTGCCATTCTTATTTTGTAAAACAAGTTGCTATAGAAACCATTGCTGTAAGAGCACATGAATGCCTTCATGCAGACGTCCTGCATAGTGGCTCCATATTCCATAAGAATCAAACAAAGGGGAAAAGAAGAATTTTGATGTTCATATGTTAGTAGCAGTGGAGGACCCTGTCTGCTGATGCTTCCACCATGGCACCCCTACGACCCATGACGGGTTATGGGCTGAGATGAGAGATGATGATGTTAGTTATATGAAATAATAATCCTGGGAGAACTGATTCTTTGCAGAATAGGAATAAAAACTTAACAATGTCTATCAATGGGCATATTAAGGACTTCAAAGCTGATTAAATGTAAAACATATCTTTATATTGCCATGTATTTAACAGCTGTAGTTTTAAAACTAGAGTGTTAATTGGCAGAGTGCTTAGAGCGCAGAATCCTAGAGGCAAAGTAACCGGATTCTATACCTTGTAGCATCACCTGCAGTCTACCCTGATGTAAATGGGCACAAGACTCTGCTCTTGAGTTAAGAAAAGCAAAGGCAGCGAGGACGAGAACCAATCAGTCCACCTTATAAAGCTGAGACCCAGTGTAGTGAAGTTTCTAACACTTCACTGCCCTACAGCATTTTCTGCTTGGCTTATCTTTTCTTCTTAGTTTTAAAACTATGTGAATGTACAGGGTGATTCAAAAGTTCTTAATTTTACATTTTTGTATCCTTCGTTGTGTCCATTGAACACACATGAAATACAAAACAATGAGCAAAGACTGCCATTTGACAGATATGTTTTATTTCTGTATTATTTATTCCCAGAAACAAAATGAAATCTAAAATCACCAATCAACTGACATTACAAGAACAGGCAGAAATTACTAATCACTATGAGATCATGTGTACAACAAACAAAATCTCATGTTCTGTTATGATTTTAATGTGACATAGCATTTTTATGTAATAAAATGGCAGTTAATTTTCTTTTCTTTTAATGTTTGTTTCATACAAATTAGTTGGGTAGAAGTGACAAAAATAACAATTCAAAAATAGAAGGTCCTTTTCAATCACCCTATAGAATATTGACCTAACGGGCATCTGTTTGCTGTCTCTATTTTTAAAACATGATGCATTTGCAATATGTCTCATACAGTCATAGCTTAAGTGTCTGCAGTTTTAAAACTGCACGAATAAATAATATTTTATATAAGATTATATTTTTAGCTTATCTCTTTTCAGACTGCATGAACATTGACATATTTTCTGTGTAATCACATTTCAGTGTCTTGACTTTAAAACTGCACCAACTGATCATCAGTCCCAGCCCCGAACTCCATCCAGTATGAGCAGCAAAATCATTGGCTCTAGAGAGAATTTATCTGATTCTGGTAGATTACAACAGAACATCTCTCAGTATGAGAATGGTGAAAAGGGAACTCTCCATCCAGTGTTCTGCTCTTTAATGGTACCATGGATGGTTTTCTGTAACAGCATAGGTAATTTTTGTTGTTCTGGGTTGTTTTTTTTTGCCACCCGTTTCAGCTAAAGTAATTAGCCTTATGATGTACACAAGGTATTTCTCAAAAGCACACATTCTAACAGGCTGAATGTCATGGCTAGTTAGCCTTTTTTTTAAGTGACCAGTCACTCAAAATTAATGGCAATGAAGAAACTCATAACAGCTGTATTAATACAAAGAAACTAAAAGATAAGATGCCAAATGTAGTTCCCAAGGGTCTCTGAAGAATAGGACTACTACACTCTTAGAGCCTGCATAGTGACTAGTATGAGGTTGTGCATGGGACTGGCAACCTCATCATTAAAACAGTTTGCCACAGGGACCACTGTTGCAAGAGCATGTGACTGCTTGGTGCAGGGAATGAGCTGCAGCAGAGGTTCCATGCTCTGTAAGAAGCACAAAGGAAAAGGATGATGGTGAAAAGATAAGACTGTGATGGCAATTTGAAAATGATTTATATGATGAGATGTCTGTTTTCTGTTGAATAAGGCAAATTTCTGTTTTAGCGACACTAGCCAGACATTGTAGTTAAGTTGCCTGTTCAGTAGGAATGTACTCCGATGAGTTATACTCATAATTTAAATGTAATTATTTGATTATTAGGACTGTTGAAGCCACAACCCTCTTTTGTTTTGTGATCATTATCTATGAAATTGACATTTGCTTGTTTATGTCAATTCTCTACTTTTTATCTTTACAGATTTTCTGCAGTAACTTACTTATGTTGTAGGTGTTTTTCATAATTTATTAATAATTTAATTTTCCTTAAACAATTTGAAATCCTACTGGTTTTTGGCATTTGTAAAATCCCTTATTTTTCCTTCATGTAATTATGAACTGTACTTATATTTCTGGCAACTTGATCACACTTGGTTCATTGCTCTTTGGCTTGGATGTGCTCGGTTGTGATTTACTATTTCAGGTGTGCCTTCAGTGAGTAAAGCACAGTTGCATTTCCAGTCCAAGTTTTCTGTGGATTTTGTCATGAAAGAACTCCAGCAGTCGATCCCAACTATTGCCAGTGACACTACTCTGAGAATATTCAAAGTGATTCAAACCAGCACACCTTCCCAACCTCCCTATGGAGTTTTGTTCACTCCCTGCAAGGCAACAGTCAAAGTAAGAGCCTAGATTATGTTTTAGTATATATTTTATTCTGTCCCCTGTTGTTTCTTGGGGTCTCTGATGAGGCAAAGAATGAATAATACTACTGCTCCCTCAAGCATGTCATACTAGGCTACTAACATGAGGTTGTGCACAGGGCTGGTAACCTTGTAGTTTTCCACCAAGAATGTATGGATATAAGCGAGAATGTGTTTGTGTAATTTTTGTTTTGATGTGTGATAGGGTGATTCCTCTCCAATTATTGCAGCCTGCAAGATCTCCCTTCTTGAGCAATTTGACAATTATTCCTTTGTTCCACTCTGTTGGTGTTGTCCCTGTTTTCCAGACTTGTACAAAAACTTGTACAGACTTCTAATAGTTCTGCTGCTAGCTCAAGGGTCTGTCTTAAATAGCTCTGCATCTAAGTTATCATGGCCAGGAGCTTTTCCATTCTTTAACCCTTTGATTGCTGTGATGATTTCTTCTTTTCGTGGAATGTCTGTATTAACATCTAGATCGTCTTCAGCCTCAGGAACATTCAATTGTGTCTCTGATGGTTCCTTGTTCAGAGTTTCTCTGAAATGCTCTGCCCATCTTGTTTCCTGTCCCTCTGCTGTCGTGATGAGATTTCCTTGCTTATCTCTTACTAATGTAATATTGTTTGCACCTCGTATTCCGCTGATGATTTTAGTTATTTTTTATACTGTGCTTTGTTCATTTCTCAGTGCTGCCTCTTCTGCCTGTCTTGCAAGATCGTCTAGGAAATTCCTTTTGTTGACTCGGGTTTGGCGTTTAACTTTCTTGTCCAGCTGACTGTACTGTTTGCTATTTAGTTGCTTTAACCTGGGGGACTTCGAAGCAACAGAAAGTGTTTCAATTTTATTAAGATATGGACCAGAGCGGCACAAGTTTGCACGTATTACTCCTCAATTTGTGATTTTCTTTGTGCATATTTTCAAAGCTTCCAAATGGTCATGTCTCATCACCTCTGGCAGACTTTGTAGGTTAACATCAGACAATGCGAGGAAATTAATTCTGGATGAAGAAACTAATTCAGACTGTAGTGATTACACAAATCAATCGGATTACCAAGAGGAGTGTTACGTAGGCTCATGTGACAGTGCAGTAGATAGTGACAGGCCTGATATCCAATATTTAGTCATGGGAAGAGGACACATAATCAGACTGTAAAAAATTTAGGGACTGTGTCATAACCAGAAGAAAGAAAATAAGGAGGAGTGATCATGTTGCAACACAAGATGTTGTTATAGGATCACTAACACTATGTAAATAATATATTGTTTTCCTCTCAGCGTTTCGAAGTTTTCTGTGTCATAATTTTCCCCTGAAGAACCAATATCTATTAATATATAGGAGTATGCTATATTTGGTCTTATAGTTTAAGTATTTTAACTGCCTATCAGTACAGGCTTGTATCCCTTTTATCCGAAAATCAAAATATTCTGAAAATCTAAAGTTTCTTTGGACGGCTTTGGGCAATTTTCAAACACATTTTGAGCTACTTTCTGTGACTTTGGGCTGCTTTTCAAACAAGGTTAGGGCAACATCTGAAAGCCGAAAAAAATCCGTTTTCCAAAACAAAGCTGTCTCCAAGGATTTAGGATATAAGAATACACACCTGTTTATAATTAATTATAATTTTTGTCCCAAATGTAGCTAGTAAACTAGGTTTAATGTTTATGTAGTACCATGCCAAAGTTGGTAGTGGCTAGTAAACTGGATTTTACATTTATGTAGTACCATATCAGAGTTGGTAGTGGCTGGTAAACTAGATTTAATATTTATGTAGTACCATATCAGAGTTGGTAGTGGCTGGTAAACTAGATTTAATATTTATGTAGTACCATATCAGAGTTGGTAGTGGCTGGTAAACTAGATTTAATGTTTATGTAGTACCATATCAGAGTTGGTAGTGGTTGGTAAACTAGATTTAATATTTATGTAGTACCATATCAGAGTTGGTAGTGGCTGGTAAACTAGATTTAATGTTTATGTAGTACCATGCTAAAGTTGGTAGTGGTTGGTGAAAGATGACTAAATGTTGGAAATTCAAAACTGGAAACAACAACTTAATTTTAGACACGTTCATACTTTTGTAATTTTAGCAATAACAAAAGCTTACTTGTACAATCTCAGAACATCTAGATAACTAAAATATGTGATAAAAAGTTGTTAACCTTACAAATTTTCTGTACTGCAGGATGCACAGATGAACAAGGTCTTTGAAAATCTAACTGCGTTTGGTGGCAAAGTTAACATGATGGCTATAGGGAGAAACATGGAGCAGTGGCAGAGCACTGTTCAAGACCATCAGGATGTCATACCTTGTTTCTCAGCTCCAGTACAGAGAAGTAATCATCACTTTCCTTATCTTTTCTTTTGTCTTTTTAAAATTTTCTTTGATAAGTTTGTATCTTTAGTGCATAATGTCCTCAGGGTTTAACTTGCGACTGCTCATTGTTCATCTTAATTAGTATCCTCTTCTCTTTGGACATAGGCAGGCAAATTCTGTGCTCTTCTCTTTTATTAGCTCTTCGTGAACACAGTTTATTCCTGTCTATTCCATTATGGTATCAGATCATAAACATTATATTGACTAGACTGGCAGTTTAGTAGTTTCCAGTCCGTCAGAGATGCCAAATTAGGGCTTCAAAACATGACCAGGAGTCCTTCATGATTATCATTCTGGTCAGTACAAATTCTACATAACCAAATTTAATAATGAATGCCATTAAATATTAATTGTTTACTGCCTGAACAGTCAGTATGGGAATTTTCTGTCTCTTTTTTTTTTGCTCACTGGCACCATATAATTTACATTAATATAATCTCTGTGACTGGCACTGTATCATAGACATGCAACTATTAACCTATGTGGCAAAAGATTATTATAATGTAAAATTAAAATGGACTTCCTGTACATCTTTAGTTTTGTATCTATGCCTCATCCTCTACATTTTTGTATCTCTTGTTGTTGATCCGTCTATATAAATAAAGGTCAATTTCGGGGTTGGTTTATATATATTTTTTTGTATTCCATATCTGTATATTTCTTTTCTGCATCTATTTGGCTGCCTGAGCAAGTGATCTCACTTTAATGATACTGTTAGGATAAGGAAGGTCGGGTCATCCTGATATTTTCTTTATAAGGACATTGGGCTCCAAGAATTAATGTCTTGGGCATTCTGCTTCACTCGTTGTCCTTCTTATTTCTGTCCCTAGTTTTCTTCTGTCTTTCACACTCACTTTCTCTCTCTGTTTGAGTAAGAGTGAATGAGAGAGAAAGGTAGGATGCATGTGCTTTTTCCCTTGTAGATTACTGCAGTCCTTTTCATTGATAGGTAAACTTAGAGACACCATGACCGTGAAGGTAGGATGCATGTCGAGGCTTTTTATTATTTTATGTCTAACCTGACATAGATTCCCTTTATTTCTTGCAGAGACAGGTCCCCTCGCCATTTTCATTTCGATAGGGGTCGGCTCAAACTTACCTTATATCACACCATTAATCCAGACCGTGAAAAAATCCCCAAATGGTTATTGATCCTGTATCACCCGGTCGCCAGAGCGGTGTTGTAACCACTACGCTAGCGCGGCTCCCTGAAGGTTATATAAAACACAGCATTAAAGTTGTGGGCTTCACTGCAGTTGACCTAGTGTTAAAAATGTATATAGATTCGCCATTATTTTCAGTACTTTTCATGTATGTATGGCATCAATTCAATTTACAGCTAATAAAAATGTGTGCTTTCAACCACAAAATTGTGATTGTACTTACTAACAACTGTTGTCATTAGTTACCGAGGGTCTGTGATGAGACAAACAAAGAAAGAATAAGATGCCTGCTTCCTCAGGCATGTTGTACGAGGCGACTAATATTAGGTTGTTGATGGGAACGGCAGCCTGACCATGTGACACTGATTGCTACAGAAACCACCACAACAAGAGCATATTAAAGCTTTGGACAAGCTTTCTGCAGTGGGTCTAGCTGCTGTAGTGGTTCCATACTTCACAGGGAGCAAAAAAATGATTATGGTGATGTTGATGTTGACAGAAAGATCAAATATTTTATATTGCAGCCTTGCGTGGCAGCCAGAAATTCTTGCCCCAGTTTGCAGAGCCTGAAAAGAATCAAGACCAGACAAGCCCTAGGTCTGCAGAGAAGGACTTTGTGCCAAGACAGAAGTTACTGATCATATTCTGCCAAGGGAAAGAGGTTAATAGCTTTGCTTAACTTAGGAAGAAAAGTGTAATATGGATAGATGAATTAATGATGGCAACATGTTTCACATTATTGTTCTTGTTTTGTTTTTTTTGAGTAGTTTGTGATACTTAAGCATATGGCCAGAAAAGAATATCTTAAAAATATTCAAGAGATGTTACTTTGTTGCTTCTGCACAGCAGGATGTAAAGGTTAGACTAGGGCTTCTTAACCTGTGGCCAAAGACATCTAGTGGATCTGTAAATGGATTCTAGGGGGTCCATGTACATAACCTAAATTTACAATGTAAAATTATGATTTGATGTAAATTTTTTTCTAAGAAGGGGTCTGTAGCCTTCACTGGACAATCAAAGGGGTCTATGGCACACAAAAAAAGGTTAAGAAGCCTTGGTTAGACAAACATTTGTACCAAGTGTGGTGACAAAAAGATTAGACAAACATTTGTACCAAGTGTGGTGTCAAAAAGATCAGACAAATGTTTGTACCAAGTGTGGTGTCAGAAAGATTAGACAAACATTTGTACCAAGTGTGGTGACAGAAAGATTAGACAAACATATGTACCAAGTGTGGTGTCAAAAAGATTAGACAAACATTTGTACCAAGTGTGATGACAAAAAGATTAGACAAAAGTTTGTACCAAGTGTGGTGTTATAAAGATTAGACAAACATTTGTACCAAGTATGGTGACAAAAAGATTAGACAAATGTTTGTACCACATGTGGTATTATAAAGATTAGACAAATATTTGTACCAAGTGTGGTGACAAAAAGATTAGACAAATGTTTGTACCACATGTGGTGTTATAAAGATTAGACAAACATTTGTACCAAGTGTGGTGACAAAAAGATTAGACAAATGTTTGTACCACATGTGGTGTTATAAAGATTAGACAAACATTTGTACCAAGTGTGGTGACAAAAAGATTAGACAAATGTTTGTACCAAGTGTGGTGTTATAAAGATTAGACAAACATTTGTACCAAGTGTGGTGACAAAAAGATTAGACAAAACATTTGTTCTAAGTGTGGTGACAAAAAGGTTTGACAAACGTTTGTACCAAGTGTTCATTTTCTTTTGCGCTCTTTCCAGAGCATAGCACCCCCACTGCAGCTGGCCCCTCTACAGGAAGCCTGCACTAAGCATTCATATTCTCTTACTGCAGTGGTTGCTGTGGCAATATGTTTTAAGGTACATTAGTGTGTCCCTTAAAACACAATATAAACATACAGACAGTAAAATGGCACACATGTTTTCTTTAATATATTTGTCTTAGTGCCTGAAATACCTGATTAATCATCAGTTTTCTTGTGGGTCTTTGTCTTACATCTTTTATGTCTTTTAACTAAAACACAAGCACTAACAATTAGTATTTAACTATCATGGAATCTTAGATGACCCTACTGATGTACAACTGGTCCAGCGACTTACTAGCCCAGGTAGAGAAGACGGCTACAAGGCTCATACAGTGGAATAATGCCCGCTGTCATATCCTCGACAGTATTGTAGCTCAGAAGATGGGATTGTTTCATCATTTTGCTTTCTCAGACCTTCAGTACATCCCTGTGAGTTACTTATAGCCTCAGTGTCATTACAGTTACTAATACTTGTTCAGTGTTCATCATTGCTATCATCATCATCACCACCACCAGCAGCAGCATCATCATCAGTGATCATCATCATCATTGGAAGTTATTACTCTAGTGCAGATATTATCACTTGATTGAATCTATAAAACATGCATAATCTTTTGATCTTATTCACATTTTAGTCCCAGAATCCATATACCCAGTCCAGTGCAGAGGTAGATATTTTGATTCGTCATCACGCACCCTCTCGTGACTATCAAAGACGAAACAGCAGCATATCTAATAAGGAGAGAGATCAGAGCTACTTGCGCTCAATCAAGCGCATTGTTCCATTTGACCAGACTTATAAGAACCTGCATCCGCCTAAAATTTTGGACAAGCTTGTGTGCAATGTAACAAGTGACCCAGTCAATAGGCATGGAACTCAGTCTCAGGAGTTAAAAGTACACTCTAGGCAAGGTAAGCAGCATGTTTTAAGTTTAGTGATAAAACAGTGGTCTTGCAGTGTTTCATATGAAACGCTTACTACTTTTGAAATTATGGGATGTGATTGTACATGCAATCAAAAGTGCGCTGTTAGAAAAAATACTGCCGTCATTCATAAGACATACAGATTCTGCCTAAACAGGTTAAGTATAAAGTATTTACAAAAGTTTTGAAACTTTTTTAACTGTGCATCATAGACATAATTTTTTTAGAATGAGAGGTAATGAGTCATGACCAAAATAGTCTTAAGTTCTTTAGTTTATGTTCAGAACAGGAAGTCTGAAGATGTCTGTATCTGTAGGAAATTCTTTGCAATCATTAATTTCTAAATTTGTAAGTTAACACTTGCGTGAGTTATGCATCAGCTTGTTATTAATCACACTTTATAAAATAACATAATATTTTGAACGAATGCTCTTTCTCATGTGTTCTACTCAAATAATTTTCATTTAATCACAGTGTTAAAAAGCATCATTTTGACCTAATGTAAGTGTTCTCAGTGATTGTTGTAGAAAGAATTTCGAAGTAATCACAGCGTTAAAGAAAATTGTGACCAAATGTTCAGTAGTAAGTGTTCTCAATGCTAGCTGTAGAAATAATTTCCACGTAATCACAATGTTAACAAAAATTGTGACTAAATGTTTTGTAGTAAGAGTTCTCAATGAGTTCTGTAGAAAGAGTTTCCATAGTTATGTGTTAAACAAATATTGTTTGAAGTTCATGTTAAGCAGAAGAATATTAGTGAACATTCATTATTTCAGTTTCAGACAGTTGATTTTTTAGATTAGATGCAACAATGATCAGATGATCAGCAGTACTGCAAATACTAAATGGCATTTTGTAACTGTTTTGGAGAAATGAGGATGCTCTGTTTATAAGCATATACATTAGTCCAGGGCATCCAAATGGCTAAGATGTTGGAGCGCTTTCCTCTTGTGGCACAGTTGCCTGGTTCTGGGATCAAAACTAGATGGCGCCATGTTCCAATCTACCCAGCTGTAAATGGGTACTGACTCTGCTCTTGA
Source organism: Oreohelix idahoensis (assembly GCA_024509875.1). Classification (NCBI taxonomy): domain Eukaryota; kingdom Metazoa; phylum Mollusca; class Gastropoda; order Stylommatophora; family Oreohelicidae; genus Oreohelix; species Oreohelix idahoensis. Next base: position 145,234 of record JAMPIV010007144.1, on the reverse strand, counting down.
GTTAGGGAGGGCAAAAGCAGCAAGGAAGGGCATACTTTACTCTCCTACAGCAGTATCTGCTGTGGGACTACCTTTACCTTTTACATTAGTCCCTTTAACATATCTGCTTGCCAAGGTTTTTGTCACATGTCATCAGATGACATGTGGCACAGGGGAATAGTTTTTGGCGGGGGGAAAAAAATTGCTCATTGGAAATCACCCAGGTGATTTTGTTTATCTTTCTTGGTTTCTCCTTTTCCACTGCATGAGCTTGTTCCAAATTATCTTAAAGTATGCACAAACAAATTTTATCTGCACCTATTTATAAAAACCACAATGCCTTTACCTTGTATATGTTTAGCTTTCTTCCCTTTTTTATAATTGCTGAACACAATTTGCTGCAACATGTACACAGTTTAAAAAATATATTTGTATATTACTTATAAAGTGTGATGGTTTTTAATTAATTGTTAAAAACACAAAACTCACCAAACTTCACATGTGGTTTCCTTGCTTTTCTTTTGCTAGAAACGTGATTACCTCTGATTATATGAAGTGTATCATTAAAAGAAACGGAAGAATGTTTTTCATGATCACAAAAACAAAATGCCCTTTAAGACCTTCGTTGGGAAAAACAAATATAAGGACAACAAAAAAATACTGTATGTTAAAAAAATGAGTTATTGAGCTGTATGATGAATTTAGTTTCTGTTAAAAGATGACAGAAACAGCAGGATGAATATGAAAATATCCAGTACAGGTCCTTGTTGAAGCAGGAAAGAACTTTTATTCTCTTCTTTTATCTTGACATGCATTTTAAATAATTTATTTCTTATTGTTTTTCAATCATTTCAGTTGTTTTCCATTTTTCCCCCATCTAGCGAAGGTCTCATTGGCTGAAAAGTTGGCTGTTTTGTTTTGTGATTCTGTAAAACTTCCCTCTGCACTTATGCTTATTTTACACTGTCTGAGGTTTTACTGCATTTACCTTTTATAATTTAATTTAACCCAGACCATAACTTTTGAGAGTTGTTCCTACATTAGGTTATTGTTTTCGTTTTTGTACTTTAAAGTGATATCTGCAGTTATTTTTCCTTCAAAACAAAAAATTTAAATGTACACACATATGTTGTCAACAACATAATTTGTCCATGTTTTATCTTCTGTTCTTTTACAATCACTGTAGCGTTGTGATGTTGCAGGGCTCTGTAGTGTTTATGATGTTACCAACTCTCTGTAGTTCTCATTATAGTTCTTTTAGAATGGATAGGTAGATTTAAATGAAATGTCAGAAGGCTAACTGAGTGGTACTCCAACTGACTCTAAGCATCTCAGGTGCTCTGGTGCCCTCATATCTTCAAGGAGGCAGTATAGCATATTCATACCAATTATTTGTTATCTATGTCTAACATGGATCGCAAAGTAAAGTGCCCGAGAAATTAACAACACGTGAGATGAAATGTCTGAGAAAGCTACAAACATCATTAACAGTGACAGTATGAGAAAGAGGAGACACACAAAATTGATGGGAAAACACCATACACCAACTATATCATCATCATCACCCATATGCTCACCATGGAGCTTATGCCTCCTATCTTGTGCCATCCTTTCCAGTTCTTTCAATGTCTTCTCAGCCCCTTTTCTGTCTCTAATTCTCTTCTCATGTTTTTTTGTTGGGGATCCCTCAGTTTCTTTTACCGTGGGGATCCCAGAAAAGAGCTGTCTTGTAATGCTATCAGCTTGTTTTCTAAGTGTGTGTTCTATCCAAGACCAGTGTCTTTTCCTCCCCTCTTATTTCAAATATTTGTCTGGTTTTTTCCATCAGTTCCATGTGGGTGATCTTCCCATGTTGTTTTAATCCTATTTTATGTAATGCATCCATTTACGAAAGCCTGTAACTTCTTAGGTTGTCATTTTTTTTCTCTCCATGTTTCCTAGCCTCACTGTATGACTGCCTTGACAATTTGATTTGAAAATTCTAATTTTTTTATACTGGACTTTTTTTTTTTTTTTTAAATTTCCATCTATTTATTTCTCAATGCAAAGAAAGCCCATTTGGCCTTCTATGTTCTATTTTGTGTGAAGCATCCATTTACAAAAGCCTCAGACTTCTTGGGTTGTCATTTTTTTCTTCTCCATGTTTCCTAGCCTCACTGTATGACTGCATTGACACATTTGACTTGAAAATTCTAATTTTTTTGTGCTGGACTTTAAAAAAAAAATTTTTCATCTATTTATTTCTCAATACAAAGAAAGCCAATTTGGCCTTCAGGAGGCTGGCTCTGTAAAGAGTTTCCTATCATAGTTTTATGTAAAGCACCTAATTTTGAAAACCTGTAACTTCTTGGGTTGCCATTGTTTCTCTCCATTTCAGAGCCTCACTGTATGACTGCCTTGACAATTTGACTTGAACATTCTTATGTTTTTTGTGCTGGGCTTGTTTTTTTCTTTATTTTTTTTTTTAAATATATATATAATTTCCATCTATTTATATCTCAATGCAAAGAAAGCTCATTTGGTCGTCTGTATTCTAATTTTGATATCACTATCAGTTCTTCCAACTTTATCATCATCATTTTTCTGTTCACTCCTTATATAGCATGGAACCACCACTGCATCTGGTCCTCCTACATGTTGGAATCCTGCACAGATGCACTCATGTACTTTTGTAGTGGTGGATTTTGTAGCAGCTTGTTTTTGGCATGATTAGGTTAACTCTGTTGCTGTTAGAAGATATGTGTGAGTCTACATCTGATATGGATGTTTCTGCAAAAGTGCTGTCTTTTATCATCTGCCACATTTATCCTCATAATTTTTGTCTTATCTGTGTGTATTTTGAGACCTTGTTGATGTGACTTGTTATCCAGTATTCCTATTTTGTCTTGCATCTGGTTGTTGTTATGGATACAAGAGCTGTAATACATAAAATCCAGATCAGTTTTGTCAGTGAATTCTATTTCTGGTGGTTGATGTTATTATTTTCAAAATCCTTCTAAAGTATTTTCATAATCCTTCTAAAGTATTTTCATAATCCTTCTAAAGTATTTTCATAATCCTTCTAAAGTATTTTCATAATCCTTCTAAAGTATTTTCATAATCCTTCTAAAGTATTTTCATAATCCTTCTAAAGTATTTTCATAATTTTTCTAAAGTATTTTCATAATCCTTCTAAAGTATTTTCATAATCCTTCTAAAGAAAGGAGGAAGAGAAATGGTCACAAGAGGTATCCCTGCCACACTGCAGTTTCTGACTCAAAGGGTTCCATAAGCTGTCCTTCATGAAGAACTCGGCATTTCATGTTTTTGTATGTATCCCCTATTAGGTTAATGAACTTATGGGGGACTCCGTAAAGCCTCATCAGTGCCCAAAGTGACTCATATCTGTCAGAGACCTTTTCATAACCCACAAATCCAGTGTATACTGATGAGATCAGTTCCAAGCTCTGTTTTGCTATTATGCACAGTGTCTATTCTGTATAAAATCTGTTTGTCGAAAACCTGCCTGTTCTTTCATCAATTGGCTATCTATGGCATCTTTTAATCTGTCAGTGAGGATCCTATTTCATATTTTTCCTGGCACTGACGGAAACATTACTCCTCTGTAATTTGTACATACCTGTAAATCTCCTTTCTTTGTAAACTTGACCAAGTATCTGTTCTTTTAGTCCGCAGGTATCATCTCTTGTCAGTGATAATCCTGTGATGGAACATAACAATCTCATAATTTTGTCAAATGATTTCTGTAAATGCAGACCATACTTTGCACAGTTTGTCTGATTTGTTCTCGCTAATTTTCTCTGTCTAGAAGGTATATTTATGGCTTCTTCTGCATTGGAATTTTTTTCTACAGTGGCTAAATTTGTACTTCTTTTCAGCATATTTACTTTCAAACATATAAGCATTTTGGACTGCTCGACATACAAATCTAAAATATTTTCCTTCAGACGAAGCACTTCTGGAATGAAGGATATGTATTGATTGCTTCTCTTAAAAAAAATGCAGTGCCTGCAGGTGATTGTAACACTATATATCTCAGGGATAGGTCTCTTTTTGAATTCACTTTAACATTACCGCAGGGATGAGAAAAGTTTGATCATCCTGCTTCTAAAAGATTTCAGGGCTTCAAATGTTAGTCTCTATAGTCTGTGTATGGTGTTACAAGTATATTTAGTATTTCAGGGGAACAGGCTATGTACAAAATCATATAGAAATGTATTAAGACTCCAAATTACACTTTTCTATGAATTTCTGTATTGTAATTTCTTTTCTGACAACTCTACCATCATAACCATAAAATAGACAAACAGCACCAGCAATCATCCCCTCACCAACAGTCATCCGGGCACATCGCGCGTAAAGACCATGATGACAAGATCCTGGTTACAAGGATAAAAGACCCAGTGTTCCAGCAGGGTTTACATCTTAATGATGCTCAGACAAGTATTTGTCATCGAAGTTTCAGTAAGCACGGTATGTATGCATGTTACCCACATATATCAGCATCATATTGTTTGGCACCCACCCTAAAAAAAGGTTACAGATATAATATGGAATACTGTATATAGAGTGCCATTTCTCATATCAAGTTTTTAAACAATGTAAATATAATTACTTATAACAGACATGAACATCGGTAATTCATTTTAAATCATATTGTAAGTGATTTACAATTATATTTATTGTGCAGTAATAGTTTAATATGGGTAAAACTTGTTATTTTTATAATTCAGTTTTTTATGGTGTGTTTTATTAATTTAAAAAATTTTGTTTTTTTTTTTACAAATTACTGATCATATCTGAAGTTGAAGGAAACTACATGGTGTGAAAAAAGAACATTTAAAGTTATAACAAAAACTGTGTGAAAAAAGAACAGTCAAAGTTATAACAAAAACTGAAAAAAAAGAACATTTAAAGTTATAACAAAAACTGTGTCATCATTCTTTTTCCTTTTCACTCCCTATGGAGCATATAGCCACTACTGCAACTGGACCCCTTGATGTGACCTATAAATAAATATAGGAACAGACAATAGCGGTTAGGAAGAGATTGTAGGAAGACATGGACTTAAGACAATGAATGGAAGTGGAGAAACTTTCATAAACTTCTGTGCTTTAGATCAACTTGCTATAAGAGAAGCATGCTTCCACATGCAAAAATACTTAAAGCAACATGGATATCACCAGAGCATCGGACAGAAAATCAGATTGAACATCTATGCATAAATAAGCAGTTTAGATCATTACATGACATAAAAGTATTTAAAGGAGCAAATGGGGCATCATATCACAATCTTCCGTTATTCAAAATAAATAAGAAACTGAGAAGATATACTATAAATAGCTACAAACGATAGTTTAATGTGGGATGTCTCAGAAATCAAGAAGGAACGGACAATTTCTTTCACAGTATCCATTAAGTACAGTCCTGTTAAAGAACGAATATTAATGTATTTTGTATCGTTGCCACACACAGGCTATTACCATTTTGACCCCTTAGTTTTAATTCTTCTAACCAAAGAAGCATCGTTCTTTCTTCATGGGCCAATGTCAATGTTTTTCTCTCCTCCATTTGTCTTTCATGTTGCATTCTAATATTCCTCTCCTCTATCTCCTGGAGACGTCTCTTCTCCTCCAATTCAATCCTTCTCAGCTTTCTGTTCTTCTAATTCACACTTCTTTTCAGCTTTCTTTTCCTCCTCCTCTTGTTTTGCCTTTGCTAACTCAGACATGGCAAAATCCTTCAAAACTTCACCTTTATATCCAAATGCTTTGCCCTGCTCGACAAAGAAATCCAAGGTAGCCATGTTAACTAATTATGTGACTCACTTAGTCGAAATATAATACAATGGCTTGTTGCTTTACACTTTGATGTAAGCAAAGAATGTGGCAATAGTATATAGCAATAATAGCAATCCCTGGTAAAATCTACTCTAGAATCCTAGAGCAGAGACTCCGACGCCTAGCTGAGCCACAATTGGATGAGGTCCAGTGCGGATTCCGAGCAAACCGAAGTACTCAAGACCTAATTTTTACACTCAGACAGCTGAGTGAAAAGGCCCTTGAGTATAAGAGTGAGATCCATCTTTGTTTCATAGATCTGGAAAAGGCATTTGACAGGGTCCCATGGAGCAAACTTTGGGACTGTTTGGCAAGGAAGAACATTCCAGCACCTCTGATTCATGCTATACAGAGCTTCTACAAGTCTTGCAGAAATTATGTGAGGACAGCATACCATAAGTCAGAAAAGTTCAGGACCACCACTGGTGTAAGATAAGGTGATATCCTGTCACCTTATCTTTTCATACTCCTCATGGACGATGTTATCAAGTCATGTAAGGAGAGAACAAGAAAGTATTCAGTGGGGTACTGGAAGATGAGACAGGTATGTATTTCAGAGCTGACATTTGCTGATGATGTTGCCCTGATTGCTAAATCAGAGGCACATCTGCAATCCAACCTGCAAGTCTGGAAGGAAGAGCTGGAGAAGAGAGGGATGGTCATAAGCAGCTCTAAAACAAAATCCATGGTGATATCACGAGATGAAAGAAGACATCAGATTAAGCTGGGAGAACAGGTCCTGGAGCAGGTCGAACACTTTAAATATCTCGGAGCTATTATAGACCGAAAGGGAGGCATCAAAGAAGAGTTGGCCACTCGAAAAGCAGCAGCTGGGAGACTTTTTCAGGCCATAAATCAAGAATTCCTCAGCAAGAGAGAGGTTGGTAAGAAAACGAAGATGGCTGTATACCGCTCCACCTATGTCCCAGTCTTGACATATGGATGCGAGTCATGGGCAATGACTACAACCCACAAAAGCCAGATCCAAACCTCAGAAATGAGGTATCTGAGGAAGGTGGTTGAAGTAACAAGAAGAGACATGGTCCGCAACCAGACGATACATCAAGGCCTTAAATCCCACCCCCTGCAGACCCAAGTAGAACAGTCCCAACTAAGATAGTTTGGCCATGTCTACAAAATCTAGGTATGAAAAGAGAACTAATGAGGGAGATCAAAGTTAGGCAGCTAAAATACTTTGGCCACATAAAAAGGCATAACACCTTACAGAAGACCATAACAGAAGGGAGAGTTGAAGGCAAACATGCAAGGGGAAGACAGCGCTATAAGTGAGAAGATAACATCAAGAGATGGACAGGAAAGAGTCTATCAGAGTGCACCACCAAGACAAGAGACAGAAGACGTTGGAGATCCATTACAGCCAACCTTCGTTGTGGAGATGACAGCTGATGATGATGATGATGTTTGTTTGCCAAATAAGAACATTTCAGCAAGTAAAAAAGTGTGTCAGGCAGGGATGTGTTATGTCACCAGATCTGTTCAGTATGTACAGTGAAAATATAATGAGATCCCTAGAAGACACGCCAAGAATATCATTTGGCAGACATAATATAAACAACTTAAGATACACTGTTGATACATTCTTAATAGCAATAAGTGAAAAGGTGCTGCAGGAAATGGTTGATCCAATAGTGATAGAAAGTGAAAATAAAGGCCTCAGCCTTAATAGCAAAAAGACAGTAGTAATGGTCATCTCAAAGAAAATGACTTCCCCAGAATGCACTATCAAAGTAAATGGAACAGTTTTAAAATATCAGTAGATTCAAATGGCTGGGCACATTAATAACAACAGATGGAAGATGCATCTCAGAAGTGAAGAGTAGAGTATTTTATGCAACGGTTCTTTGTCAATGGAAGATGTTCTTCAGTGTTATATAGAACAAATCCTGATGTATGGGAGTGAGTCATGGACAGTTAGTAAACAAGTATGGAAAGCACTAGAGGCCACAGAGATGCGGTTTTACAGAAGAATGTTAAAAATACCATGCAGAAACCACTTCTGCAAGAGCATGTAAATGCTTTGTGCAGGCTTCATGCAAGGGGTGTAGTGGTGGCTCTATGTTACTTAGGGAGCAAAAAGGAAACTGGAGATCATAATGATTTAAGTTAACAAAACTATACCGAGACAATCAGTATTCCAACCATCAGTCCAGTTGTTTTTCCATGAAATCATATGAAAGAGACACTGTCCTGACCGCCAGTTACTTTTTTAAAATTTTGTTTTCCTTTCCTTCCTGCTTGTTATCATGAAATTTTATTGCAAATTTTGTTATCCCCGTCTGCCCTTTTCCCCCATCCAATTTTCTACGATATTATTTTTTGTGTGTAATTTTGTTTGCTGCTAATTTGCATACTTTCCAGTTATGAGTTTTCATTTATTTATATATCATTGTTTTTAAAAAAAGGGAGGGGAGGGGGAGGTGGTGGGTTGTCTGTTTCAGTGAATTTGAGAAGCATGCATCTGAATTTATTGACATATGTTTGCATATTATGCTTATTTATTAAGTCAAGGAATCTCACACAAAAGTTAAAAAAAAAGTTATAAAACTGAAGATTGCTTGTTATTTTGTGTGAAGGAGCTCTATAGCACATGATGCTGTTACAGTATATTTATCGAAACATCTATTGGTATACAGGTTATATATATATATATATACACACACACACACACACACACACACAACCCCACACACACACACACATATATACACACACACATATATACACACTCATATATATACACTTATACATATACACACATATATATATATACACACACATTTATCATATTGATTACATAGGCTTCATCATTCATCAAATTGGTTACACCCACAGTTACGTTTTTATTTTGTAAATAAGTGATTTTTCTAACATTGATCCACCTGCATTTTCATGATACTACCAGAGGAAGAAAGATCCAAACTTTGTGGACTGTACCTTGGATGGTCACAGACCAACTGGAGAAACAATGCCAATCCACCAATTGCGGTAAGTAATTGCTCGAAATAATATGCAAACCTTGGCTCACTGCGTGTTGGTATGTTCATAGTTTTATAATTTTTTTTACTTGACCACTGATGATTTTATGCATTCTACATAAATTGTATGAACGAACAAACTTTATTTTCAAAGGGTTAAGAATTGGGCACGCAAGCCCGTCTGACATTCTGCCCTTCTTCTCTCTCTCATCATGTATACTTCTCTCTCATCATGTATACTGTATCCTTTCATCCTCCCATTTACTTTAAGCATTATTAAGGCATTTATCATTATAAAAGTAGTATTACATTTGCAATAATCATCATAATTAAAGTATGTTTTTAAAATAACTTAGAGAAAAAAAAAGAAAAAAAAAATAATAATAAAAAATTAATGAAAATGAAAAAAAAAAAAACAACAAGACTGATACAAATCGAATTCCTGATACAGTAAATTAGTGATTTGAGACATATTCAGAGGTGTGTTATAAGAACTCGTGAAATATTCAAACGGTCTGCTACTGAATGACTCAGGGACTCAGTGTTTTTTCCAGTGCACGCGAAAAACTTTACGAGAGGTGAGCAGCTTTGAGTCTCATAGCAGATACTGCTGCAATGAGTGCAATGATAGGTTCATCGTCATGAGGTGGGGTAAACAGTTACTTTCCTCGCTGTCTTTGCCGTCCCAAACTCAAGACCAGAATCAGACTAGGTAGATAGTTAGATAGACATATACGAAAGCAATTAATTTGCCAAGGGTTGAAAATCGGGCACAGTCCCCTCTTGCATTATTCCTTTCTCTTGCTCATCTTTTGTTACTGTTACTCAAACATTCTCTAGCATTCTTAAAGTATTAATTTAAGGGCAATACAACATTACAAGGTAGTATAACAGCAAACATTAACAGTACCTGATCACAAAATTAAGAATAAGTATATTGTAATGAAAAACTAGATCATCAGAGCCTCCATGAATGAGAATGAGAATGAAGTGGTTAACTGCAGTGATCTGTATAAAAATAGTAGAATGTATCATAAAATGTAAACATCACTTTTATAGAATAATGAAATCAAAAGCACCAATATGTGTCGCTGGTAAGACCTTCCTGAAACAAGTTAAGGAAGTATCAGAATAGGATAAAAATTGATTAAAACATAAATGATAAAACAGCTATAGCTCATTGTTTTATTTTAGAACATGCAAAAATGTATCCTTACTGTTAAAACAAGATGTTCTGTAATAAAGTCGTCAGCTTCATGCTTTATGAGATTTTTATTCCGAGGATTTGTGATTGTCAAATTAGAAATGTGTATTTAACATTTCAAGTAAACCTTAGATTACTTGAGCCAGATAAGAAAGCCTATGACGAATAACATGTGATGATGGCCAAATACTTCTAACATTTTGAGACCACCATGTAACATTTGGGGCCCACTCATCTATATTCTTCAACAATACTTAATCACGCTCCCAACACTGACTAAATAGCTCAGTGATCTGGATTTTGCTGATGACCTTGCTGTTGAGTCCCACAACATAAACCAGATGCAAAACAGAATACTGGATGAGAAGTCGCAGCAGCTAGGCCAAAAAATCCAAAGAGAAAAGACAAAGATTATGAGTATAAATGTGTGAGATGATACCAAACGGCACATTGAAAATCACACCTACAAGATGCTTCCTTTGCATTGGAAAATATGTTGGAAATTTAAAAAAAAATCTAATCCCTTGCCCAAAAAAAAAAAAATTTTCAAGTAAGTGGTCAAGGCAGTCATACTGTTTGACTCTGATACTATAACAGCCAAGAAGTTCAAGACATTCATGAGTTAATGCTTGCGCAGAATAGAAAAAAGATGATGGGACAAAATCACCAGTGTGGAATTGATGGAAGAAAGCAGACAAATACCAGTGGAACAATGGCTGATAGTAAAAAATGAAACTCAAGAGATATGCAACAATGCAAAATTATAGACAACAATTTAATGTTGGACATTAAGAAACAAGAGACAAATTTGCGCTCACAGTATCCAACAAATTCCAAGTGCTCCAACAGCTGGAAGATGTAGAGAATACAGAAGACTATTGGCAGCAGGTCAAAACTGTATGGAATGAGACATATGAAGAAATACTGGGGAAAAGGGAAAGACAACAAAAAGCATGGATAACAACAGAAACCATCAATAAGATAAAAGACAGAAAAAACAAGAAAGCAGATTTAAACACAAGCAAAACCAGAAGTTCCAAAGCCAAGGCTCAAGAAGTGTACACAGAAGCAAACAAAGAAGTAAAAAGAAGTATCAAAAGAGACAAGAGGAAGTATATTGAGGAGTTGGCAAGAGAGGCAGAAGATGCTGCAGCCAAAGGAAATATGAGAGAACTGTATAGCAGCACAAAGAAGCTAACAGGGAAATACAAGCAAACAAGTTGCCTCATAAAAGACAAGAATGGGAAACTGCTCAGCAATATACAGGAGCAAATGAAGAGGTGGACAGAATATTTTGGTGACCTTCTCAATAGACCAGCTCCACAAAACCCCCCTGACATCCAGCCAGCAGAAGAAGAGCTACAAATTAACAGTGAAAGACCAACGAAGGAAGAAATAAAGAAAGCCATAAAGCTTCTAAGAGATGGAAAAGCGGCTGGACCTGATGGCATTCCAGCAGAGACCATAAAAGCAGATATCGACACGTCTACAGAGATGGTATATAAATTACTTGGTAAAGTCTGGGAAAAGGAAGAGATACCAGCAGAATGGAGGGAAGGATATCTGGTTAAGTTGCCTAAGAAGGGAAATTTACAAGAGTGCACAAATTATAGAGGAATAATGTTACTATCAGTGCCAGGAAAAGTATTAAACAGGATTATCCTTGAGAGATTAAAAGAGTCCATAGACAAGAAACTGAGAGATGAACAAGCAGGTTTTCGACAAAACAGATCATGTACAGACCAGATAGCCACTTTGAGAATAATAGTTGAACAAAGTCTGGAATGGAATTCACCACTATACATCAGATTTGTGGACTACGAAAAGGCATTTGACAGTGTAGACAGAGAATCACTTTGGAAATTGATGAGGCATTATGGAGTTCCCCTGAAGATCATTAATTTAATAAAGAAAACATATGAAGACATGACATGCAGAGTTCTTCATGAAGGACAGCTTACAGAATCGTTTGGGATAAGAACAGGAGTGCGACAGGGATGCCTCTTGTCTCCATTTCTTTTCTTACTAGCAATAGACTGGGTTATGAGATCATCGACAACACACAACAGAAATGGAATCCAGTGGACTCTGACTAAGCAGTTGGATGATCTGGATTTTGCTGATGACTTGGCTCTTCTGTCCCATAACCGTAATCAGATGCAGGACAAATTGAAAACACTCGATGAGAGGTCACAGCAATTGGGTCTGAAAATACACAGGGAAAAGACAAAAATAATGAGAATAAATGCAGGTAATGATAACAGGTAATGTTGAACTTGAAGAAACACCAATACAAGATGTAGAATCGTACACATATCTTGGCAGTAATATAGACAAAGTTGTAGGGACAGACAGTGATATCAAAATAAGAATACAAAAGGCAAGAGGAGCTTTCATTGCATTGGGAAATATATGGAGATCAAGAGAAATCGGATCCAACACGAAAATAAGAATCTTCAACTCAAATGTGAAGTCTGTCCTATTGTATGGCTCTGAGACATGGAGAACAACAAAGACAACAACCAAAAAACTACAGACTTTCATAAATGGGTGCTTGCGTAGAATAGAGGGCTTAAAATGGTATGACAAGGTTACCAACGTGGAACTGATGACAAGAACTAGACAAGTGCCAGTGGAACAAGAGATGAGAAGAAGACGATGGCGATGGATAGGACACACACTGAGGAAACCTGTTGATAGCATTACAAGGCCGTCCTTGTTCTGGAACCCCCAGGGCAAGAGAGGCAGAGGTAGACCAAGAAGCACATGGAGAAGGGAGCTGGAAACAGAAGTGAAAATGATGAGGAGAACATGGAAAGAACTTGAGATGATGGCACGTGACAGGAGGGCTTGGCATGTGTTTGTTGAAGGCCTGTGCTCCTTTGGGAGTGGAGGGTTATGATGATGATGAATGGCTGATAGTGAGAAACCCAGCTGATAGCATTACAAGGCAGTCCATATTCTGGAACCCACAAGGTAAGAGAATTAGAGGTAGACCAGAAAACACATGGTGAAGGGGATTGGAAACAGGCTTAGAAGGGATAAAGGAAACATGGAAAGACCTAAAAGGGATCAAGGAAACATGGAAAGACCTAAAAGGGATAAAGGAAACATGGAAAGACCTAAAAGGGATAAAGGAAACATGGAAAGACCTAAAAGGGATAAAGGAAACATGGAAAGACCTAAGAGGGATAAAGGAAATTTGGAAAGACCTAAAAGGGATAAAGGAAACATGGAAAGACCTAAGAGGGATAAAGGAAATAAGGAAAGACCTAAAAGGGATAAAGGAAACGTGGAAAGACCTAATAGGGATAAAGGAAACATGGAAAGACCTAAAAGGGATAATGGAAACATGGAAAGACCTAAAAGAGATAAAGGAAACATGAAAAGACCTAAAAGGGATAAAGGAAACATGGAAAGACCTTGAATATATGGTATAAGACAAGAGTGCATAGCATGAATCTGTTGAAAGTCTATGTTCCATTGGAAGTCAAAGATTAATGCACATATAAAATGAAGACCATTGTGCACTGAAGCAAGAAAAAAAGTGTTATTCAACAAGGAGCTAGACAGTTTTTAAGCATATAGATTTAAGAGTTTAACATGGTAGTCAAAACATGAATGCTATCAAGTTAAATTTTCATTGGAATTGGGGAACCAGAGACTCAAGCTGTGGGAGATGATACACAGGACTTACCATAAATGTGAAGCAAAATAAACTAGGCACAGTCCTTTATTATGCATGTCTGCTTTCTAAAGGTGCTATTCTTCTCACTTCTTATGGAGCATGGAAGCACCACTGCAGCTGGTTCCCTTGCAGGACATCTACGTTAAAGCAAAGCTATACATGTGCTCTTGCAGCAGTTGGTTTTTATAGCAATATGTTTACAAGATGACGTTGCCAGCCTCATGTTTAACCTCATATTAGGTGCCTCTTGCGACGTGCCTGAGATAGCATTAGTCTGTTCTTTCTTTTATCTCCTCATAGACCCGAGGAACTATGCAGGCCATCAGTGTTATTGACTTGCTGTTTTAGTAGTCTGTCTGTCTGTCTGTCTCTCTTTCTCTCTCTTTCTTTCTCCCTCTGTTTCTCTCTCTTTCTTGTTTGGGATTGAGTGAAAGAAGAGAAACTAATATCAGACAAAAAAATACAGTCCTCTGACTTGTACAACAAGATATTACGAATTGAAGGAGAAGAGGAAGAATACTTTAATTAAATATTTATAATGCTTTTAGTTATTCATTGTTCATTTTTATTTGTTCAGTACAATTAGCTGAGTGGGCTTGGTTTTAATTATCATTGTGTTGATTAACATGTATGTGTAGTTTACAGGATTAGATTTATTATTGTGTTAATTAGGCAAGTACGTTACTTTTAGTTTCAAGAATCTAGTTTCTTCTTCTTGTCTCATAGCTTCATTGAAGCATGGGTACTGACAGATCTTTCCACTTAGGGTTTGTTTTTTGTAGACAGCCTAGTTTAATCTAGGTCATTTCACGTCTGTCTGATCTCCCTGCTTCATCTGTGTCCTGTTTTCCCCAAAAAATTCCCTCCCGGGTAGACATAACATAATGAGGCATCTTAAGAGAAGTTCTCTTAGTGATAGCAACTTTATTATTTAAAACAGGTTTGTACTGAAAACACCTCTGTTGGAGTGGCTGAGAGGCATGACGTCTGCCTCTAATTCTTAGGGTACCGGGTTTGCTCCCAGTACAGGGAATATAATTGATGGACATTTTTTATTTTCAGAACCAGTGGTTCCTAATGATGTCATACTCTCCCCGATCTCCTGGGTAGTGAGATCAGATGCCTAGCCTTCTCAGATAAGGGCAAAAAAATAGAAAGTCCTGTGTGCAAGTTGTGCATATTAAAAATCTCTATGCAGTTGGAAATCCTAAAGAGCAGGCCATATGGCTGCTGCCCTGGCAAAATAAAAAAATTAGGAAAACCTACCTACCACAAAAATATTCATAGAATGTGTAATTCCTGTATACACACTGGGATCCTTGCCGATTACTACGGAGTTCGTGCACTGGGCTGAGATCCTCCTTGTGTGATCTAAGGGAGGAGAACAGAGCACTGATGGAGTTGTATGTGTGCTATGAAGATCATCCTTAAAACCAAACAAACAAACAAAACAGAAACCACCCTTGGAAGAATTCATGAAGTGCTTTAAAGCAGGCTTCCTGCATGGGAGACAACTGCAGTTGTGGCCCTGTGCACATTAAGGACAGATTATGGAACATTAATTCATTGATTCATTTGTCTGAGGGCTGTTTGATGTCTGTTATTATTAATTCTTAATATCTTGAAGTGGGCAGTACATCTCATTATATTGTTTCCAAACAGGAAGACTATCTTCTCCAACTGAAAAGGGCAGGGAGACTGTTCCATTACTGTGCCACACCCCTGGTATTCTCAACATCCTGGAGACAAAATGTGGTTCAGAAAACCACAGGGAAGGTAGACAAGTCTCGTGTAGATGCATTTGGTAATTCCACTCTTCCATTTGGTGCCAACACTGCCAGTACAGTCACTGCTGGATTAGCTACAGCAGCAGCTACAGTATCAGCAGCCACCACACCTGCCACTCCTGACCGAGCCCAGAGAATGGTTAGTTTATTCAATAGTTTATTTCAACTTTTTTTCTTATTGTCAGTATAAAGGTAGAAACAGCGTGAGTTTGTGATTTATCAGTAATTATGATGGTGTCTTGCAAAACCAGATGTATAGTAACACATATTGAGCTGAGAAAAATCACAAAACTTTGTGAATTGGCAAAAAATATCAAATTATTTTTGTGTTGTCGGAAGTTTCCCCCGAGTCCATGAAAACTTTTGAACTAATAGCTGTCAATAAGCATATGCAAAAACAATAACAATTTGAACTTGAGATAACTTTACAAAATGTTTCTGCAGTGTACTCTTGTGAATTTGCTTAACACAAAACTGAATTAAACAGTGTCAAATAAAATAACTGGAAATAGATGGCACTTGGCTAACAGACATGTTGCTAGAATTAGCACTAGAACTGAACTGTGCTAGAATCACTGTCCATTCAACTGTATAGTAACGAGAAAAGCCTGAGACGTACAGCCAGCTTTATAAGAGAGATAATTGTGGTTATTTGAGAGCAAACGACACAGAAGAACAACTGTTCTTTCAGGCTGGGAGGCACATATAATGGTGTATGTATCTAGAACCGTTTTGTAAAATGTGAAGACACTAATTGTATATGTCATTTCTAGATAAGTCTAAAAATGATCAGAACTGATGTTTAAGAAAATTTAAATCTTTCTGTTATTAAAAACTGTAAGTTACAAAAGATCAGTGGTCCTAATATTGTTCCCATTAAAGTTACAAACATGAATTGTACTTCTTTAGTAGTCATTGAGGACACTGAAGCCCTCGTATGGGCACTTGCACATCTGCCATAGGTGTTTGATGCCCTCATTGTGATGGAGTGATTCATGTGTAGGCAACGGGTCATCCATTGATACAGGCATGGGAATGTTTAATGTAGGTGCCACTTCGTCAAGTTGTTCAAAGTCTGCTCTGTTCAGTAAGAAATCATCAAATGCAGCAGAATTTAGAGAACTGTTCTTTAAAATGATTTGCCCAAAATAGGATTGTTGTTCTTCTATAAACAAACAGCAGTTTGTCTAGGACAAGATTTTTTTGCGTGTGTTCCCTCCTCAGCAGGCTTTTGTCATGGTAAACTTGAAAGTTCTATCGAAGAACTGAGCTTATCTGTTTGATGGAGAATGGAATGTGGCCATGGTCAAGTGCTCAGTCCCACTTGATGTATACAGTTTATAGAGTTGCTGTGAAGTGAATTAGATACTATTATCTGAGACAGTTGTGTCTAGCAGCCCTTCACATACAAAAATCTTACTCAGTACATAAATTGCTGCTGCTGTAGTGGAATATGTGTTAACTTCTGTAAGTCAATATTGGTTCATAAAAGGGCCTGCGTAATCCATGTGAATTCTTTCCCAAGGCCATTTTGGTTCACACCATGACTATTATTGGCAAAGTGAACTGTCTTGATTGGCTTAGCATGAAGCTCATATTTTTGCTGTTGCTATAATGTCAAAATTGAAACTTAGCCACCAGCAGTTGCATCCTGCTGCTTCATACAAGCTACTCCAAAATGTCACCCATGTCTTACTGAGGCACAAAAAGGGAGCAAAGAATAGTAATACTGTACCCCATCAGGTATGTCACAGAAGGTGACTAAAGAGGGTTGTGCATTGACAGCCCCATCCTGTAGGAGCATAAAGAGAATAAACAAACAAAATGAAAAAGTTATTCAAAGCAAGTAATCAGATCATTCAACTTAGCCATACAAGAGGGAAAAAAGGTTCTCTTTTAAGGAGATTTCTAATGCAGTCTGCACCAATGTAAAAATAGTTTGGACTGCTTGCTGACTAACCTTTGTCTTTTAAGAAAATCTCCAGGCTGGACACCTAGGATTTTTCAACACTAAACGAACAAGGGAAACAGAGCAGATGTTGGCAGAAATGAGAAACTATAAAAAAGCTTATATCTGGGATTGTGATAAACAAGATAAAAGGGAAGAGACAAGAAGAAACTGAAGTGGTGCTTTCCTCAGGAAAGAAAGCATACCTCATAGTGAAAGTGTGGCTCTAATGTTGTCAAAGGTAGTGCAGAAGGCACTTATAGAATAGGAAACAGAGAGACCCAGACTAATATCAGCAGCATTCAAGACTGCAGACAGGATAATAAAGATGAACAGCATGAATTGTTATGCAACAACTAATGACGAAAAAGAATCAGTGAAAGAAGAATTTACACAAGACTTCAAAATATCATGGATAAAAGGAGAAGTAAAGATATTACAGTATGATGGGTGACCTAAATGCAACGACAGGAACGGATAATAGTGGATTTGGAGAGACTTTGGAAAGCATGGACTTGGGACAGAGAATGAAAGTGGAGAAATAATCATAAACTTATGTGCTCCTTATCCACTTGCTATAAGAGGAAGCATATCTTCTAATATACAAGAATAGATAATGCAACATGAATGTTACCAGATCGTGGGACAGAAAATTAGATTAATCATATATGCACAAACCGTAAATTTAAATCAACAGTTACATGGTGTAAAAGTATGTAGAGGAGCAGGTGTTGCATCAGATCACCATCTTCTGTTAGCCAAATTAAAGATGAAAGTCAAAAGATAAACAACAGCACACAGCTACAGACAACAGTTCAATGTGTGATATTTCAGATATCAAGAAACAAAGAAAATGTTAAGGTTACAATATCCAGCATGTACCAAGCTCCTTAGCAGCTAGAAGCCGAAGCAAATACAAAAGGCCACTGGCAACAGATAAAAAATATATGGAATGAGGCATGAGGAGAAGTTATAAGATGTTTGCTTTAGTTGTTTGTTCTCTCTGCTGTGTTTCTGGCCTCTGTTACTTCATCTTCAAACTTTTGTAGTTCTTCAGTCCAGTAAGGTATTTAATTGTTTCTTGCCCCTCTGGGAATGGCCTTGGTGGCTGCTGAAGTATTGCTTTGTTAAGGCTTTCAACCATTGTTTTCATGTTGCTGTTTTACTTGTTAATGGTCTCACAAAACCTGTCTGTCAACGTTGCAAATATGTCCCAGTCAGCTTGTTTTAGTTCCACTGCGACAGCATTTTTAGTTCCTGGGGGACAAATTCCATATTTATGACCTGCTTTATTGGTTTGTGGTCGCTACCTGCTAGCTGATCAACCACATGTCTGTCAATTTTGTGATAGATGTCCCTTGTGGAAAAGGCTAGATCTGGAGTGAAAGTGGTGTGCCATTTTCTGGAGTAAAAACTGGGTTTGTCATCCAGTCTGTTGATTAGGTGGAGATTTGTAATCTATTTTTCAGTCCTCCACCTTGTCTCCTCTGCTATCTGAATCAGGGTATCCACATCTTTCAGACTGTCTGTTAAAATCTCCAATACTATTCATTTGGAGCCCTTGACTTCAATGCTTGAATGTGACAGGTCTTTGTTTGGTGGGCCATACAGCGAATGCAGATGTTCACTTCTTTGATTGTTATGTCAACCCTTATGATTTCTCCTTGATTGTTAAGTTCACAGATACTTTACTGCTTCGTATTGCATAAGAGTCAGCACACCTTCAATGTGTCTTCCTTGGTTGGAAGGCCTGGTCTACACTGACTGCAAATCTGTGGTTGCTGTTGAGATGTGTCTCTTGAATGCATGCCACATTAATTTGGTCTTCATATAGACGATGTCTGAGGGGACTTTTTTTGTTTAGGACTCCTTCTGCATTCCTCTGTAGTATGTTCAGTGTTCTGGGTGCTTGGTCAGTAACTCTTGCCCTTTCCCTCTGCGTTGATTCCACAGTACAGGGGAAAGTGATCACCCGTAGTATAAGGTGGACCCCTTCGAGCCAGGGGGCTAGCAGTCTCGCTGCCTGGAGCCAAAGACGCAGCAATAGAGAATGCAGTCAGCGACCCATAGCTTGACTGCTTGCGTCAGGGTCAGTGAACCAGAGCTGACCAAGACCCTACTCCACCTCCAAGTGGTGGTCCTGGAAACAGGCTGCATCACTGCAGTCTGGCTGAGAGAGTAGGGATCGAAGAGGGAAGGCTAACCCGGTCCCAAAAAATGCAGTGCGGAAGTCGGATGTGTCGGCCGAAAGGCGCAAATATCGCAGCTTTGCTGTAAACGGGCACGAGGAAGAAGAAGAAGAAATAACAGAAAATCTGCAATGATTAATTTTCTTTGTTCCTAGGCTAGCTCCTTCAGAGGTCAATCTTTAAAATCACCAGACCACAAGGTCTTTTATATTTAGACTTGTGCCCTAATATAACCTCGTGACTAGGATAAACGAGGCATACCTCGCCAAAACAAGGCAAAACTCCCTACTTTAAAAAAAATTTCATCTTAGTCTTGAGAACTAAATACAGTTTTTCCTTTTGCCTTTCTTACTATGTTTGTTTCTTATAAAAATAATACACACATAAAGGTATATTTCAGGCACTCGTTAGAAATGGCTTATCTGTAAGCCTCTCACTTCTGTTGTTTTTCAGAGTCTAGTTTTCTACTTCTTTATTTCTCATGAGTGCCTGACACTTTATGTGTGTATTATTTATTTACTGTTTACAAGCCTTGGGTTTCCCTCTTAATTTATTTAAATGTTTCTTATATACATATTTCAGATTATATTCAGTTATATTCATAACTGATTGCTCATGTGACATAAACTTACATCATTTTGGCAGCAAGCCATGTGATACAAAACATATCATTTTGACAGCGAGCCATGTGATACAAAACATATCATTTTGACAGCGAGCCATGTGATACAAAACAGATATCATTATTCCAGTATCATCATCACCCTTCAGTTCCCCAAGTAGCAAATCCTTCAACAAACGTATGCCAAGTCTCCCTGTCTCGTGCCATCAGCTCAAAGTCATTCCATATCTCCTTCATCTCTGTTATGTCTGTCTCCATTTCTCTTCTCCATATGTTCCTTGGTCTCCCTCTACATCTCTTGCCCTAGGGATTCCAGAACAAGGACTGCCTGGTAATGCTATCAACAGATATCTTCAGTGTGTGTCCTATCCATCTCCAGCATCTTCTCCTGATCTCTTGTTTCACTGACACTTACCTGGTTCTTGTCATCAGTTCCACATTAATTGATCTTGTCACATCACTTCATTCCTTCTATTCTACGCAGGCACCCATTTATGAAAGTCCATTATCGCAGTAGCTTATCTGAAATACACAAACATTGTTACAATAGCGCATCTGACATCAACCTATTTCTGCATGGCTGAAGTCATCACACTGATCTTTTATTGTGTGAAAATTCTACAGTTTCCAAATTTCTTGCCAGTTCCAAGTCCAGTCCAGTCTGTAAGAGTGCATGATGATTCTTGTTACTACCTTTTTTGTTACTTTTAGAATTGAAGTTATGTTTTATAGAATAACTAGAAAACATAATGTGCTTGCAGTAACTACCTTTTACGTCAGTTCAGTTTTTGAATAGGTTTATTTTTCCTTTCTTCAGGAAATGATATTTAATGTTTACTAGAGGTAATTATGCAGCATTGCTTGCAACTGTTTTTTACTTTTTTAGTGAATAAGTTTAGTAATTGTAAAGTAAGTTTCAATGAGTGTAGTATAATGAGTTTAGTTGCACATAGTTCAATAGACAGTTTATAGAAGACTTTCTTAGATCCATTGATTTTTCTGTAGAAAATGTAGTGCAAATATAGACAAGTACAGTTGTGTTTGTACAGTTGTTGCTACGCAGTTTTAATTTGTTTAAATATTAATTTTGATATGGAAGGTTTGATAACATTTTGTTTACTGGAGCAATACATGATTTCTTTATTGACATGTGTGTGATCTTGAGTAAGATATAACATATTAACAATGTACAAATACTGAAGAAAAAAAACAAAAGGTGATCTAATCATCAGAAGAGGCTAGTCAGCGAGAATATTTTGAATTATTAACCTTTTCATAATCAGTAACCAGTAACTAATGAATGTTTCTTACCGTGCATTGTTGATGAGGTTAAGAAGAAACAATTGTATGTAGTTAGTTTTAATGTGATACATTTACTTGAGTTGATCACTTTGAAGGTCTGTGTTACACTTACGTGAAATTTTGAATCACTGGAAAGGCTTGAATTAATGGAATATTTTTTATACCATATCCTAGAAGCAATCACTTTGAGGGTCTGCAGTAATGTGATACATTTACATGATATTTTGGAATCACTGGGAAGGCTTGACTTAATGTAATATTCATGTACAATATTCTAGAAGCAGTCACTGGGAAAGTCTACATTAATGTGATACATTTATATATTTTGGAATCACTGGAAAGGCTTGTATTAATGTTATGTTAATATACAATATTCTAGAAGCAATCACTTTGAATGTCTGCAGTCATGTGATACTGCTTCGTTCCCTCCAGTTTTTCACTTCTTGTGAAGCTTGGGGCCACGTCTGCAAAAGTTCATGTGTAGGAAACCTGTGCTAAAGCACTTTATGTCCTCTTGCTGTAGCAGTTTGTTTTGCTTGATAAGGTTGCCAGCCCCATGCACAACCTTAATGTTATTGTTGATCAGAACTGACATCATTGCACTCGGGGCAAAGCCATAAGTGCTCAGTCTCCCTCAGCAAATGTCGAATGGTATGAATGCTAATTGTTTCTGTTGCTCGCTGGTTGTATACATGCTGGATGTTTCCTCTCATACGTCCATCCCTGCTGGTCTTATGTTTGATGCCAAATTCCAGCGATCTTAGCCTTGATGATTCATCGATTGCAGTGTCATTCTATAATAGGCAATCTTTAATTACCTTCAGAATCTCTCCTTTATCCATATCCAATGCACCTTCTGTGAGTTGCTCTTGAAGCTAGACTGTCAGCTCTTTCATTGCTGCGTACCCCTGCATGACTAGGATAGTAGATCCATACCAATTCCTGAAGATTCGAGGCCTCTCTGGAGGTTTACCATTCATGCCGGAGCCATACACTTTTGACCTTCTGAAGCACAGATTGTAAGTCTGATACAATAACTGCCTGTGTTAGTGAAGTTTCAGTCAGCCACCTTAAGGCTGCAATAGTTGCCTCTACCTCCATTTTAATGATGGAGGTTGTTGTCATGTAAGCCCCTCACCTTAGGCATATCTATTGACATGCCTGAGGAAACAGTGTTTCTACTCTGTCTCCTGAGAGATCCCCATAAACCACAGATTTATTTGTTATTTAAACTATATCATTTTGAAAGGCATCTTTTATGTATCGATCTCAACAGTTAAGGTGTTAGGATTTCTTTATAACTTCAAACAGCGCCACACACCTCATCATCCACACAATGCATACAGACACATACACTTTCAAAGATCTCACAGAGTACTTTTAGATTAAATTAATTTTTAACAATAAAAAACCATGGACCAGAGCTGACATTTCAGTCAGTTAATTACAGACTGTCCTTGACTTACAACAGAATTCCTTCCAATGACCTCATCATAAGTTCATAAGTCAGAAAACACTATATGAACGATAAGGATTTGTTAACAGTTAACATGCTAAAATGTATAGGTCTGTTTTGTTAAATTTTAAAACAAATTTAACTCTTAGTTTGTAGTGAAATAATACAATGTACAGATTATAACATAGCATGATTTTAATGGGATGACAATTGTAAGTACAAGTGGTTGTGATTTGCATACTTTGTAAGTTGAGGACAGTCTGTAGCGCGTTTTGGCCACTTTACATGTTCATACATTGAACATTTAGGTTACAGGCAAGGACTGTTTGGTTGTGTCTCCAGCTCAACTGTTCTCAGATCGCCTGTTTCTCATCTTCAGGGCTTTTCTTACTTACCATTCATATGGCTTTCATGTTGACAATTGTTGCACTATTTTGTACTCTGATTTTCTCAACATTTGACCTGTCTGTTCCATTTTCTTTATTGTTTTGATCTACAGAAAACATTTTTGCTCGTCTCCAGACATCCTCACATTTTATCGTGTTCTGCCATTTAATATTGAACTTCTTCTTTGGTACCGGTATCTACTTCAAAGCTTTGTGGCTTTTAGTGTGCATTCCACACACACACACACACAAAAACACACACACACACACACCATCACACACCACACCACACACCCACCACACCACACACACACACACACCCACACACACCACACA
Organism: Oreohelix idahoensis; assembly: GCA_024509875.1. Lineage (NCBI taxonomy): Eukaryota > Metazoa > Mollusca > Gastropoda > Stylommatophora > Oreohelicidae > Oreohelix > Oreohelix idahoensis. The sequence continues at coordinate 121,501 of JAMPIV010007144.1, read as the reverse complement.
AACACCACACCCCACCACACAAACACACCACACACACACACCACTTTTTGTTTTTAAACAGTAGATCAATATTCCATTCATATTTGTATCAAACAATGAAATGTATAATTTTTTTTTTTGGCCTTTTCAGTTATTTTCAGGAACTAAAGCTGCCCTGGCTGTACATTTTCTGGCTGTGATATCTTTCTTAGTTCCTCCCATTCTTTCACTAGGGCTGTTTAGTTATGCAACGTTTTCCTGTCCTTTAGTTAGTGATTCTTCCTGTGTAGTAAAACTATTGTTGATATTGTTGTCTTTTAATTATTTTGGTTTTGTTGATATCAATTTATAGTCTAAGTTTAATTGAGTTATTAATTAAAGTTTGTTTGTTTGTCTAAAGTACCACATTAGCAGCATCTTTCCACTCTTATCCTATTCTTCTATTTTTATGCCATCCTCCATAATATGTATGAATATACACTGTTTCTAATTTGTCTTGATTTTTTATTTCATATTTATTTATCTCCCACTCATTCTGTCCTCTTCTATTTCCAGTCCCCACTTTTATTACGTTTGGGTAGTTTATTGTTCAGTTTCGGTTTTTTTTTTTTAGTTTCTTAGTATGCATTGTGTACATCCGGTGGCGGAACTCACTTCCTTTTCAGCCACGCGTCCATTAGCGGACAGCAAATAGTGATAGGATTTCAATGCCCTGCCTTCAGGGAAGTACCTAGGTTTTATTTTTATATTTATTTAAGTTCTTATGTGTCCTGTCTAGCCTTCACTTTCTTTCCTTTCCTGACGAAGGCCTTGTGGCCGTAACGTAGACTATTTTCTTTGTCTTTTGTCCTCGTAAGACGAATCACCTTTTTTCGATTTTTTTTCAAACCCATCCAGCAGCAAAATACTGGTCTTCCAGTTTCTCAGGGGTGTTCAGTTCCATTTGTAATACACTTCATAGCATTTCTCACTCAACCTAAGCTGCATAAATTTCTTACTTGAAATTGTAATAAAATTAGCAGTTATAAAGGTTTCCCCTGAAAATTTATCCTCATTTCATGAGACGCTTTTTTCTTTCCCCCTATATTTCTGTGTGGAAGCTGTGGCCATTAAATATTAATTCTGATAACACAGCTGTCACATGAGCAGCAGATTCACTGCATCAGCTTGTCTTACTTAGCATGAGGCACTTCATCGATAAGTCTGGGACATTTTGAATTGTATTTATTGCTTTTTTTTATGACACTACTCTATAGCCCAGCATGTAAACTAAAGTTGAATATTTGGACAGAGACCTTACAGAGGAGGATGTATTAACATTGTTGTTGTTTTCTGACAGTTGTGCTGTGTTTTATAAGTATTAACTAGCATTATCTACAAATTCATCATGTTCATGAGCGTTGAGGTTACTGTCACTTTGCTGTCTACTCTATATACTTGTACTGTATGAGCCATCTCTTTAGGTTTATCATCATCATCATTTTCTTATTTGCTCTGTGTGGAGCATGGAGTCACCACTGCAGCTGGTTTCCTTGCAGGAAGCCTGCATGAGCATTCACATGCTCTTGTAGTAGTGGTTTCTGTAGCAATTTGTTTTATATAATGAGGTTGCCAGCCTCCCATGCAACAACGTATTACACTGTGAACTATCACATTACATACAGTTTAGACAGAGAATCACTTTGAAAATTTATAGGGTCACACTGTCCATTCCTTGTTATATTGGTTAATCTAAGAATACAGGCTATGTTCTTTTATTATGCTGCTGCTATCTCCAAAAACACATTTATTTCAAATATCACTTGGGGTTTTTTTCCCAGCTTTTATCAAAAAATTCACTCATGATATTTGAAAACAGCAGGTGTAATGACTAGATATTATTAATATTGAATAATACTGCAAGAAGCATGTTTGTTTATTTGTTTGTTATTTTTCATGATGTGATATAGACTCTTCAATATGTCCTATTCTGTTTGCTGCTTTTTTAACACACCTTATGTTCTAGCAAATCAGATCAGTAAGAACTGCTCATCAATGCTTACTGAAATTGAGTTTGTGATGCATTAGTCTCTACTTTGGTCTGTGGTTATCGATACATTTTACTTTGTGCATGGTATACAAATGTTAGATCCTGGGGAATACTGCAGACTTTTATTAATAATGTAGGCATTATTTGTACAGAAAGATGTTATGCCAAGTTTACAAACATGGTAATAATCAGTATGTAAATCAGTTGACTTATAACGTGAGTAAGCATGACTTTATTAGGTTTCACTTTTATTCAGCATTAACTTACATTGTTGATGTTTCAAAAAAGGACTTCCAGTTTTTTAAAGTAGTTTTGTTAATTAATGATGTGACTGCTGTCTACAAATTTGGCAGAGATTTTTTTTTTTTAATGCATTTCATGAAAACATCCATACCAGCATCTGTGGGTGATCATGGTTATCTGTTCTGGGAGGAGTGCTTGATTTTAAAAAAATAATCATTTAGAGAATTTAGTTTAATAATAGTCAAATTTAATAATAGTCAAATGTATTATTTGATTAATAAATAAAGTGCTGGCTGTATTCTATGAATAATTCCTGATCTTTTTTTCCCATTTTGCTTCTAATGGAGCTTAGAGCCACCACTGCAACCAGTCCCTGTGCAGACATATGGGACCAAAGCATTTATATGTTCTTACAGCAGTGGTTTCTGTAGCATTATGTTTGATATCATCAAGATGAATAATTACAAGTGTTTAATTCCTAAAGTTTCTGCATTACAGAGGTCACGTCACAGCTCAGGAGCTTCCATTGTCAGTGTCAAAGGGAAAATCAATGATGAGCTCAGTAGAAAAGGCTCAGAGGCAGGATTAGCTGGTGGGTTAGGAGCAGGAGCCAAGTACAGATTGGATGTAGAGGAAGAAGAGCAGTGGCATATAAACTTGAGACAGAGGTTTATGAAGGAGTATGAGCAATACCTGGTCTCTGAGTTAGGCTTTATCAAATTGAATATGCAGCCCTCATTGCAGAGAAGGTGAGAGCAAGCATAGTGCTTTTGAAATCTGATTAAGAGTACAAGAGAGACAAACTGGAAAGACTAGACTATATGTTAACATTAAGATGTGGAAGAGATGAGGAAAGCAAAACTAGAAATCCTGGTGTAGCAAAGTTTAATTTGCTGGAGAGGTTATGATGGTAAAAGATAAGAATGATAGAGTTAGATGTGTTAACCATGTGAGGTCAAGCTATGTAAGACCTTGAGTCTAGTGGTTGAAGAAGATGAGTTCTCAAGGGACCTGATGCTACCTCTCAAGATCTCACACAGTGCTGTAAATTACTTCTAATGTATGGTGTTTGATGTGGCTAGTGTCTAGGGGATGCAATGAAATGATGGTACATCAAAACAACACAGTATAACTCTCTAATAGAATCTTACTAACGCTGTTGTTTAGTTTTCAATTTGGCAATATTTTTTTGTACAATTTATTGTGCCTGTCATGCAATCTCTTTTGGACAGGTCTTTTAAAACTGAAGAAAATGTATGTTACACTGAAAAGTGAACTGAAAATAAGGACTCTTGGTCCAACAATAATACTATTAATATTAAAATGTTCCGTAAGGTGTTTCACAGCCTGTTAAGTAATAATTAATAATGTGAGTCAGTTATTGGAGAGACTGTTTATGTCAACATTTCCCCGAGAGTTTCTGTTAATGGAGTTGTGTGGCATTTAGGTAATTTTCTAAAACAAGGCTTGAGTGTCCTGTCCTCAGCCTGTGCCTTCCTCATCTCCTCTGGATGAGTATTTATTGGTTCATCTTCTTCCTTTCTGGATTGTGATCGGGTCTGGACTGCTGCCAAGACCACAGGTCTCTTGGGATTCCCCAAGTAGACATAACGACACCACAGTATCAGAGGGTAGATGGGTGCTTCGATCACTGCTGCTCTGATTACTCCTTCCACATAGCGAGTTTTCACCGTTATCCTGGCAATGGGAAGTGTCATAAGCGGTATGTCCTTGGTCACCCCTTGTATCTCCACTGTTTCTGTGGTATACTGATCTGGGTTCACCAAGTGCGAACTCACAACAGAATCAAAATCTAAACCTGTATCATAAAGGCACCTAATGGTGACCCCATTACATACAACATCCTCACACACTGGGGGGTGATAAGGTTCCTGCTGTCCAGCAGGTTTTACCTTTACTTCCTTTTTCCCCAACTTCATAGCAGCAAATCTAGCAGGTTTCTTAGTACAAACTTTGGTGTCATGTCCTTCCCTCTTACACCATCTACAATATAATCTACCTTGATGAAAGGGTTTTCTTTCCTCATATTTCCTGTCATTGAATTGTGGGTTTTTATTTCTATAATCATTGCGTGGCCTATCAAAATTTTGCTTACCCTTGTTACCCTGATCTTTGTTGTCAAATCTATTAGAGTTTTGTGGAGCCTTATAATTGTCTACATGTTTCTTTTTGGCGCCAGCTACCTCTGCCTGGGCTGCCTGATACCTCTCAGTGACATTAAGAAACTCACCCAGCCTCTCTGCACCTTGTTCCATGAGAAACTTTCTCAAGTCTGGAGCCATGGACTCTCTCAATTGCTCAATAAGGATCATTTCTTTAAGATCTTGGGTTTTCCCCAGAGCAGTCCATTTCTCCAAGTAAGTCTCTAAACGTGCAGAGAACTGGTGATAGGTCTCACCCCACAGTAGCTTGGCCTCGGCGTTCATTTTTAAACTGTGTCTCTCCCAGTTCGTTTGTTTGTCGACTATATTGCTGTTATACCCTGTTCAACCTGAAAATTGGTTATAATTGGGGTATATTGTGCGTTTCAACCAATCAAATCCTTTTATACCCAAGGATTCGGCAAACACTTTGAATTCGGCCTCAAACGCTTTTGGTTTTCGGCGTGACATCACTGAACCCTCCGACAATATTTCTCACATTTAAGGCTCAGTAAAATTAACGAACACACCAGGGATTTCCCCATAAAATTACATTAGTAAATACACAGAAATAAATGGTGGTTTTACATAACATTCTACAAATATGGGCACACGTGTTTCTCACAACTTCCCACACTCCTATCTACTGCCAAAATCATAGAAAGAATAAGCACACTGTTCCATTTACGTCGTTCTTCAAAAAAATGATAATGGATGGCACTATCGTTTATTTTAAAACTGAAAAGTTAATGGCCCCGACAAAATTAACTACGGGCGAAATTCTCAAAAACCCACTAAGAAGAAAAAACGATGAATAAAAGTTACATACCGATTATCGCTGGTTTTTCCCACAGTGGAGAACGATAAATCGACGTCGACCGGCGGCTGACAATTATTTCTTCAAGTAGAGAACGATCCCCGGTCTTACTGGCTATTTATACAAGAGAAAACACCCACGAAAATTTACTCCTACGTATCTGATCGGACCAATGGCAGCGCTAGGAAAAATCAAATCCCACGTGTTCGCAAAATTGCGTCACATTACGTGATGGCCTCGTGCTTCCGGACTCGTCATAACGCGTGCCGGAAATGGCGATTATTTTGTAAACAACGAAATCGTACGGGAATCGCGAAAATCAGAAGACAGTAAAACTGGTGCTAGAATAAAATAAACCTACCATCATAAACGAACCCATTAATCCCTACCGAAAATTACCAAACACGATATATATTCAAATGGAAATAACCAAGGCAAACACCTATAGTTACAGAGAGAAGAAGAATTAAATGAGAATTCAAAATATAAGAACAAAATCGGGCCGGTTGAAAGACAGAATTACAGTGTAGCATCACAGTGATCACTACCTGCTTACAATCAAAAGAACAACTGAAAGAGTTGCTCAGCCTAGAAACTGCCCAACATCACACAAGAAACTAAGTAAACGAACGGGAGAAATGAGCATTAAGACCTACAAGCTGAGAGAGCCAGAAATTAAGACCAGATATCAGGGGCTTATTGCTGCAGCGGTGAGCAACACAGAAGAACAACCTGATGACTTGGAACCCTCTGGATTAAATTCAAGGACATCATAAAGACAGCTGCTACAGAAGCATGTGATGAAGTCCGACTTGGGAACAACAGAAAGAGGACACCTTGGTGGACAGAGGAAGTCAAAGAGAAAATAAGAGAGAAGAAAATGGCATGGAAACAATACTTAGGAGCTAAAAACACAACAGGACAAATGGAGAAATATAGAGAATATGTGACACTCAGAACAGAAGCAAAGAACAAGGTGCTAGCAGCAAAACAGAAGTCCTGGGAAGAATTTGTAGAAAAGCTAAAAAAAGATGCGCAAGAAAACCAGAAATTGTTCTATAAGACCCTAAAGAACATGAGGAAGGAAAAACAATGCCCTCTTAAATTTATAAAGGACAAGCAAGGCAAATTGCTTACTGCCCTGAAGGAAGTAATGGAAAGATGGAAAGAATATTTCTCAGAACTCCTGGATGGTGAGCATGGTGAAGCATCAGAAATGATAACCACTAGCACAGAAGAGAAAACCAATGATGGTGAAGATGACATAAAGATGGAAGAACTGAAGGCAGCACTGGAGAAAATCAAGATGGGCAAAGCAGCAGGGCATGATGGTATAACACCAGAAATGGTTAAGTACATGGGAGCATCAGGCGACCTATTACTCTTAAGGGTCCTACAGGCAGTGTGGTGCAACAAGACCATACCAAAGGATTGGGAGATTGCTATCATAACACCAATTTTCAAAAAAGGTGACAATCGATAGTGTGGAAACCATAGAGGCATATCCCTTCTCAGTGTCCCTGGTAAAATTTACTCTAGAATCCTAGAGCAGAGACTCCGACGCCTAGATGAGCCACAATTGGATGAGGCCCAGTGCAGATTCTGAGCAAACCGAAGTACTCAAGACCTAATCTTCACACTCAGACAGCTTAGTGAAAAGGCCGATGAGTATAAAGGTGAGATGCATCTTTGTTTCTTGGATTTGGAGAAAGCGTTTGACAAGGTCCCATGGAGCAAACTTTGGGACTGCTTGGCAAGGAAGAACATTCCAACACCTCTGATCCATGCTAAACAGAGCTTCTACAAGACTTGCAGATATTATGTGAGGATGGTAAACTATAAGTCAGAAGAGTTCAGGACCACCACTGGTGTAAGACAATGTGATATCCTGTCACCTTATCTTTTCATACTCCTCATGGACGATGTTATCAAGGCATGTAAGGAGAGAACAAGAAAGTATTCAGTGGGTTACTGGAAGATGAGACAGGTCTGTATTTCAGAGCTGGCATTTGCTGATGATGTTGCCCTGATTGCTAAATCAGAGGCACATCTCCAATTCAACCTGCAAGTCTGGAAGGAAGAGCTGGAGAAGAGAGGGATGGTCATAAGCAGCTCTAAAACAAAATCCATGGTGATATCACGAGAAGAAAGAAGACATCAGATTAAGCTGGGAGAACAGGTCCTGGAGCAGGTCGACCACTTTAAATACCTCGGAGCTATTATAGACCGAAAGGGAGGCATCAAAGAAGAGTTGGCCACTCGAAAAGCAGCAGCTGGGAGACTTTTTCAGGCCATAAATCGAGGATTCCTCAGCAAGAGAGAGGTTGGTAAGAAAACGAAGAAGGCTGTATACCGCTTCACCTATGTCCCAGTCTTGACATATGGATGCGAGTCGTGGGCAATGACTACAACCCACAAAAGCCAGATCGAAACCTCAGAAATGAGGTATCTGAGGAAGGTGGTTGAAGTAACAAGAAGAGACATGGTCTGCAACCAGACGATCCGTCAAGGCCTTAAATCCCATCCGCTGCAGACCCAAGTAGAACAGTCCCAACTAAGATGGTTTGGCCATGTCTGCAGAATGGGAGAAGATCGGCTACCACGACAAGCATGGGAAACAAAGAGCCAGGGATCCAGACCCCAGGATGACCCAGAGTCTGCTGGGAGGACAACATTAGACAATCTTTGAAGGACTGAGGACTAGAATGGAACCAGGCCAGGAGGAAGTCAGCTGATAGAATGGTCTGGCGCTCTCTCTTCCAAACCTCTACACCTCACGGTAGAAGGGGAACGACTAAGTAAGTAAGGTTTCAACCAAAGTTTTTCTAAGTGGCCCTTGACTTTTGACGAGTAGTATATTTCTGTGTATAAAATTATATCACTGGGTATTGCATCTTACTTAATCTATTGTGGGGGAAACTTCATTCTGCTTTCTGTGGTCTTAGAAACTTCATTCTGTACACAGTTATTACAGGAAGCTTGGTAATGTTCCTTTTTATCTTATAGGACTGTTTTCAGGTTTCTTTACTTTTATCTTAGGAGCTTTGTTATATTTTTTTCTTACTGCATTTCATTATTCTAATATGTCACATATTCAAGTAGTTAACATTTTAATGCAGCCACAGCAGAGGACATGGGTCAAGCCTCTCAAACCAGGGCTCCTTTGATGGCATGGACAACAAAGTTGCTGCCATTAACCTCCAGAAAACTCTGACAGGAGGCATCATTTTGATGGAGCTGAGCTTCAGACAAGAGTTTTTCTGTGTTAGAATGTTTGCTGTTGACTGCTGTCAGCTTGGAGTCATTGTTAATCAGCAGGTGAGGCAACAGTTTGGAGTCATTGTTAATCAGCAGGTGAGGCAACAGTTTGGAGTCATTTTTAATCAGCAGGTGAGGCAACAGTTTGGAGTCATTTTTAATCAGCAGGTAAGACAACAAGGACGTGCTGACAGAACAAAGTGCAGAAGAGACAATTAACTGTGTCAAAAAATTAAGACACAATAGTGGCTTATGTCATATTTCCATATTATTTACAAAACAAACATAAGAATAATTAATAATAATAAGTAGGAATTAGTCATTTCTTCGTAACCTTACCATCCATTTCATCTTCTTTTTTTTGGTTAAATTTTCTTCATGCTGAATCATTTTCCGGAGCATCATCTATTTTTTCTCATAAGGTTGAATAATAAAATTGTGTTGAATATGGTTAAATAAAGTCTTTTGACAATGTCACCAATGTGGAACTGATGACAAGAACTAGACAAGTGTCAGTGGAACAAGAGATGAGAAGAAGACGCTAGCGTTGAATAGGACACACATTGAGGAAATCTGTAGATAGCATTACAAAGCAGTTTGTGTTCTGAAACCCCCAGGGTAAGAGAGGCAGAGGTAGACCAAGAAACATTGAGAAGGAGAACTGGAGGCAGAAGTGAAAATGATGAGGAAAACTTGGAAAGACTTTGAGCTGATGGCACGAGACAGGAGGACTTGACATAAATTTGTTGAAGGCCTATGCTCCTTAAGGAGCTAAAGGGTATTGACTGATTGATTAACTTGTTTTCCAATTCCTTGTGCAATATTTACTGTCTTCACATCTCTTTCATCTGAAGATGCACCTGATCTTTGTTGATGAGTGTGACAAGTACAAAGACCTGATTCACGTTCACTCATTTGCCCATGACTTCCACCTGCGCTGCGTGATGAGATATTTGAGCAAGCAGGAAGATTCTGTGTTTCCAACAGGTTTTGACCTGGACAATTTCCTGACGGACTTCAAGCAGATTTACCCTTACCCTCCTAGCTTCTCAAGAAATTGCATGCAGCAAGGTTGGTAGCTACTGGGTTCTTAATACTATCATCATCATCATTTTCTTTTTCTCTCCCTGTGGAGCATGGAGCCACTACTGTAGGTGGCTCCCTGCAGGAAAACTGCAGCAAAACATTCATATGCTTTTGCTGTTGTGGGTTCTGTAGCAGTTTGTTCTACATGATAAGGTTTCCAGCCAGCATGCACAACCTTATATTAGTTAAGACATGACAGAGAGAGCAATAGTTCCATTCTTTCTTTGTCTCTCCAGAGACCCCCGGTAACTACTCAGACTCATAATATACTGAAAGTTATTCATCCTCATCATCATCGCTACTCTTCATCTCTCTATAAAGCTTAGGCTTCAAGCAGCTGGCATCTGGCTTCTGATTGAAGTTTTTTTGGTTTTATGTTTCTGCAGGATGGGGTAGTTGGCCTTATGCCCAACCCTCCTCAGTTGATTCTTACAGCGTGCGTGGTAGGGTAAAGTCAGGGCCAGTTTAACCATTAGGTCAACTAGGTGATCGCCTAGGGTGGCAAAATCGAGTGAACTAAAAAAATTGGTATAATGAAATATACCCAGTAAATACTCCTGTTTACCTAGGGTGCCCTAGCACCAGTCCTGGGTAAAGTTTTACTGTTCTGTTCTCCCTTTCAGGCCCAGGTAATACACAGGCTACTGAAGGTAGTTATTACATTTCTGATAATTTTTAAAAAAAATGTATTTTACCAATGTCTTAATGAGTAGTATCATCATCATACATGCCGCACCCTGGAGATGAAAAAGCTGTACAAAAAATCTGAAAAACCTGTACAAAAATCTGGAAACCTGTTAAAAAATCCGAAAAACTTGTAGCTTTTTTATTTTTTAATATTTTAAAAAAGAACTATACATACATGCCACACCTCAGACATGAAAAACCTGTACAACAAATCCAAAAACCCTGTACAGAGACCCGCAAAACCTGTACAGACTGAAAAACGTAACAATAGAGTTAATTAATGTACAAATATATTCAATTAGATGGTTCTGCACCATCATAGTGACATGCGCCCTTTGCCTTTTTAAGCATGTTCTTCCTGAGCTTGCTTTAAAAAACCTAAACAACAAGAGTTAGAATTTATTTTTGTACCCATTGTAGAAAAGCTGTGACTGTATCATCATTTAGTCTATTTCTGCAAAAAAAATTAATACAATTTATGGTGGAAATGAAGAACAGTTTGGTGTGTGTTCTATAGTGCCTTATAAAAGTATAGATCTAAAGAGACCAGTAATAAGCGTTATGGGTTAGGTTTAGGAATCTTAAATCAAATATATATATATATATATTTTTTTTTTTTAAAGCTAGCAATGAAAATATAAACTCGCGCAATATTATATATTCTCTACCGAACTTCAAAAATTGGAATAGCCGTTATACCCATACGAATTTTAGTGTCAATCAAACATTGATAGTAATTAATTATTTAATAAATATAAATCATTGGATGACCGTAATGATGATCACCCAAGGCAAAATCACATTGTTTTTTAAAGAAACGAAATACAGCCGAACACATCCTGCAAGACTGCCACATGCTTAGTCAATTGCGAACTGAACATTGGCCCACAGAGACGGTTCCATCCACACTAAAAGCTGTTTTAGTCTTGAAGAACTTTCAAAGGCCACAGCAACATTCCAGTTCCCGGACTTCTTGTGTAGACATTTCTAAACAACAGCGAACGAGAAGAAGAAGAAGAAGAAGAAAGAAACGAAATTAAAACTAAGAAGAGAAGTAACTCCAAATAAACTTTTCTCTGACCTGGTTAAGATGTAAATTTGCCTTGCTTTTGTGGGGTTTTTTTCAGTTTCATAATTTGGTCATATCGGAATGACGGTCGCCGAATGCTCCGCATGTATTTTCGTACCATTTAGATTTCGGGTTAACCCTAACCCCAACTGTAACCCTAATCCTAACTCTAAATGGTACGAAAATACATGCAGAGCATTCGGCGACCGTCATTCCGATATTAGGCCTACCCATAATTTGTTTTGTATTATTATTCAAATTTACATTTCTTACCCACTTTCTACCGTAACCCTAACCTCAACCTTAACCCTAAATGGTACGAAAATACCCATATTAAACATAATCGACGGCCATACAGGTACAGATTACCAGAATCTCAGTAAAAAGAGTTGTCAGAATCATTCAGAATCGTCATGAATAAATTCAACTCAAACAAGAATTTTCGTATGCTTATTTTCCACAAAAATTTTGATGATTCGGCGGTATGGCCAGCGTATGTTTGTAACTTTCGCTTTTTTAAAATCACTATTATCAGTTCTACCGTATGCTAGCAGTAAAATATTTTGTTCGTTTCAAGCTTAGTACCAGATTTTTCAATGCTGAATCTGATCATGTCCAGCACTTGGCGATACGATTGGAAACAGAAGAGTTCTGGTGATATAATAGGAAACTATATATGGAGTGTTACAAAAGGAGGAGGTCTGATCATCATTATGATTATCTGTTGGCCAAGTGTTTAGGTCCTTTAATAATCTCCACTATGACTTTTTCTGTGAACCCGTCATGTCTAAAATCTGTGACCAGATGAACTAGATCTAGTGTGTGTTTAGGTTGCGGGTTTCCTACAGAGTCACAAATTTTAACAAAAGTATGCTGTATTGACTACCTCCTACATTTGATCTTTCATCAATACTATTGGCCTAAGTTTTCCCTAGATTCACTATCGTTATTTTCAGAGTCTAAATTAGGCCAGTGATCAAATACAAGTCACCTCTCAGCTCTCAATGCAAAGATTCCACTGCTTGAAAAGCCATGACTTAAAAAAAAAAAATCGCGAAAAATCAAAATATCGATCGATTCAGAAAACAATTTAAGAAAACAGAAGCTTCTCTCATAGTGGAAATAATCAGGTCTCGCTAAACAGTGTTCCCACTCTCAATTGTGGACGATAGACTTTGCACACTTGCATTTTTGGTTGAATCAAGTTGTAAAGGGTTAATAATTTGGTGAAAACCTGTACGGAAAGTATGTACGGCCGTACAGATCTGAAAACGAGAAAAATCTGTACAGATTACGGGTAACCTGTACTACTTGGCATGTATGCATCATTATCATCTCTATGCCATAACAGAGAATTGAAAGATCCTTGAAGTGATAAATTGTAAACACTGAAGAACAGACACTAATAGCCAAAACTAAACAGAAAAGTTTGTTATAAACATCATCATCAATTATCCCACTCCTTCTGGAGGCAAAGTTACCAGGTTGGAGCCTGGTAGCATCACACTCATCTACCCAGCTGTAAATAGTAGCTAGCTCTGCTCTTGAGTTAGAGAAGGCAAAGGCAGCGAGGAAGGAAACTGGTCACCCTTTCTTATTAAACAGACCTAGTATAGTGAAGTCTCTAAAACTTTACTCCCCAATGGCAGTATCTGCTGTGGGATTACCTTTACATTTTATAGTTTAAAAAATTACTATAGACACTGGAAACATGTAACAGGATGAGACAATACAAAACAAGAAGCCCTGCTATGGTAGTCCACGCTGCAAGATCCGGAGAAACTATTAATGCTATCACAATGGCATCATAGAGCTTCCTGTTTTGTTATTTCATTTTCTCCGTTTGATGTATGCTGATTGTTGAGTTTTTTTGTATTGATAATTTTATTTTACTGGTTTTGTATGTTTCTTGCTTTATAATTTCTCTTCACCTGTGTTGTTATATTTCATTTATATATTTGTTGTTGCCCTCCTGATCTGTGTTTCTCATCCTGTGATTGCAGTGTCTATAGTATTTTTCTTTAAAGGGTCTATATTTCTTGTCCTTGTTGCATGTTTGTGACTGTGGCTGATGAAGGGTGAGACCCAGAACGTCCCGTGTTTCCTGTGTACCGTTAATTTGTAAAACTGATTAAATACCATTTTATTTTTTTGTATATATATTTTTACATTTTGTAGTCAAGAATGAGGAAAAACTGAGAAAATATTTTGTTAGCAGTAGAGAACCATGGTAGCGCAATGGTTAGTGCACCGGCTTCCTAGCTCGGTGGTCCATGGTTCGATCCCCAGTTGAGGTGGGTTTTTTTTTAAAACCGCATTGGCTCCGGGATTGACCCAGCCTCATGAATTGGATACCAGAGCAATTCTGGAAAGGTTAAGGTGGCCGGCGTGATGCTGTGCTGACCACACCACCCCTAGTGTGCCGATGGTCAAGAAAATATGGGCCTAACACCATATTCCCAGTATGCCTCAATGGGTGTATAACAGGATCCTTTCCTTTACCTCCTAGTAGTTGAGAAGATCTATGGTCTAGAACACAAAGGATAAATCCACCACCAATACTAATATGGCTCAATTTTTTTTTCATGGCAGATTCAATCACCCTCTCAGATTTACCGTTTCCAGGCAACATGCTGTATGAGGAGCACATGCTGAAACAGATGGTTGTCCAGGAGATGCGTGTTTTTCGAATGGTTTGTTATAGCCGAGGCAAAGAAATGGTAGGGCAAGATCAGCGTGCACAATGCAAATGCTTTAACCCTGCCATCTTTTTGTTTTGGAATGTTTTACTCCAAACCTACAACCTGTGTGAGTTAGTAATGTTTCTATATGAGGATGGGATGTGGAGACCTGGTGTGTTTTCTTGTGCCATTATTAGCAAAGTAATTTTGAAAGATCACAAATAATTTGAAGTATATGTAGTCCTCGACTTACGATGCTGACACCATCATAAGTCGAAATTGTCATAAGTTGGAAATCAACAAATGCTAAATGAACTGTAAGGATATTTTAACAAGCAACATGTCTGAATGCTAAAGTGTATATGTCCGTATTGTTATATATTTAAACAAATTGTACTCTTTGTTTATAATGAAGTAGTACAAAGTACAAATTATAACATAAAATTACTTTACTGTACAAGTTCTGTACTGTAATAAGTAATGAAACATAAGTGTATAATACCTCTGGGATGACTATCTTAAGTGCGAGTGGTTGTAAGTCACGTATGTCGTAAGTTGATGACAGTCTGTAAATGTTTCACAGTTGCAAATAAACATTTTTTTAATATCTTGGTATGAATAAGAAACTTTACCTTTCATTTGTGTCCTATTGACAGAGTGGTTAGAGTGCTGGTCTCTCGCGGCAAAGTTACCGGGTTAGATTCACAGTATCGACACGCTTCAGTCTACCCAGCTGTAAATGGGTTCCTGACTTTGCACTTGAGTTAGGGAAGGAAAAAGTATCGAGGAAGGGAACTGATCACACCGACCTCTCAATGCTGGACCTAGTATAGTGAAGTCTCTAACACTTCACTCCCCTCCAGCAGTATCTGCTATGGGACTATCTTTACCTTTCATTTATCTGTGATAGTACAGTAAGAGTTGTACCTTTAAGTGTTATATAAAGTTTTATATTCATCTTGGGGATCTGTTGGGTACGCCACCACTGGAATGTGAAGAACATGAACTAATAGTGCAGGTTAAATAAGTCCTGTCTGATAACTTTAACTGAAAGCACAAACTGACCTAAGATTATTTGATCATGTGAAGAAAGTATATTCATAATAGATAAAGGGTGGTGGCCAGTGGGGTGATCTAAGAGAAAACTAATAGACAGTTCAAGGCTGGTCTGACAAAAATACAAAATATAATGTGACAGCGTCACAGAATCTCGATGACTTGGAACACAGATAAAGAAGAAAAAACGTAAGAAGAAAATAAGAATAGATTAACTCTTAAAGGACGAGAGACCAGTATTCAGGGCTGATTTTCCCAAGTGATCATGACAGGAAACCAGTTTTGGGAGCCAGTATATTTGAACTAAGCTTTTGCTTCACTGTGTCCCTATTTTATATTTTATTAACCCTCATTCAGTTTCCTTTACAACAATTTATAACATTACAACAACAACAACAACAAAACTTGGAAAGAATTGACCCATAAACTTTAAAATTATATGAAAAACTCAAAGCGACAGAAAATTCCTTGTGTCAAACATGGAAACAGCACTGCGTCCTTTAACACATTAACTACCGAATTGAAAAACACACTGTGGCCGAATTAAATTTTTTTCCTATTTTCATCCTGTAGGTGTTTGCACAAAGTAAGCTGTAGTTTTCGTAATTGTTTACAGATTTTTATGAATTACACGTCATTTTAAAGATAAATGAATGTACTATTACAACAAACACCGGTTGTAACTCTAATAGAGGTTGTTGCTATTTAACGGCCCTCCGATGGCCGAGGACTTGCAATATTTTTACAATTATAACTGCTTGCGCCCCATCTCTATCAAAATCACAATTTCAATCAATGTGCACACCATTTTCACTCTTGTCCTCGTCGCTAGATCTATCAGTCAATTATTGAAACACGTTTCTATCCTATTCAGCCGTTAGACGAGATGTACACGCATTTTTTGTAGTCCTATCACTAGTTGCTACGTAAACAGTTTTACATGATTTGGTAACTAACCCAAAACGCTGAAAAATATGAACATAATATCAATTTTCCAGTGTTCTACAACAACCATGCTTTGGGAATTTGTTTTCCGGTGGCAACTTAAAATCTCGAACCAGATCAGAGAGTGTTTTAGTACATTTTTCATTCGTTTTATTACTAAAATTAGATTGGCGCTCTGAGCGGCTTGCAGTCCAAATGTAATTATTTTGTGAGCCGCTGACAGCGGCTTGCGGTAGTTAATGTGTTAATAGTTAACGGGGGGTAAATAATCCAGACATTGATTAGACAGGAATTAAAACTCAGCAACAAAAAATGGTTACATGGGTAAATTTTCAGCACTCATAAGGTAAATAACACATAAGATAAGACAGGAAGAAAAAAGTATAAAGGTGTCTGAGATATTTGAACATGAAAACTCCACTCAGTGAGATCACCTTTCTAATGGAAAATGAATGAACGAACAAACTTTATTTTAAAAGGGTTAAGACTTAGGTGCACAGGCCCATCTAACATTCTGCCCTTCCACTCTCACTTATCTTGCACACTATATCCTTTCATTCCCACATGTTATGAAGAGTTAACTTGCTATACAGCTTAATTCCTGTACCAAAATTAAAGTTCTGAGCTGCATTTCTTTAAACTGAACCATTCAAATGCCCAATTCAATGACATAGAATAAGAATATTACAAAAAAGAATTCTACAATGCTTGCTATAAGTTAGACACCATACAGTTTATTGTGCAGTGGATAGAGATATCACAGACTTGTGCACATTGCATTCTTTATGTAAAGTAGGTCATTACAGAATCCATCAATGCAAGAGTACATGTTTCGTTGTGATAAATTCTTCCTGCAGGGAGATTAACTGCACTGATAGTCACATCATCTAGATTAATATTGCATAAAGATTAGTGACCTGATTTAGCACCCAAAATATAAACAAAAAATAATGCGTTACCATTTTATTATATCTTTCACTTAATTGGCATTTGTTCACTTTTTTTAAAATTGGATTTCATGTAATAATGCTTTATGCATCATATTTAAAGCTAGAGAAGCTTTGTTCAGATTCAGGTGTCCTAGAACAAAATAAATGTGTAAACTTTTGTTTTAAAATACTTACTTTAAAACTCCATGTTTAGTAAGATTAGTTTATGCAGCTGTCTTATTATCATAAACATATTCTGTATTATCCACGATCCTCCCTGTGCTGCATTATAAGGAATATATTGAGCATCACAAACTATGTCTTGCCACTTTTCCCTGCCCTCAACCCTTAGGGCACACAAAAGCATTTACCCTGTTTATTATCCTCCATGATTTTATTCCCCATATGCAATCTATATAATATTAGTGAGTCACTAGTAAGGATGGCGTGATGCTGGCCACATCACCCCTAGTGTGCCGATGGTCAAGAAAATATGGGCCTAACATCATATTCCCAGTATTCCTCAATGGGCATGTAACGGGATCCTTTACCTTACAGGTAAGGATATATGGTATAATAAATTCCAGAATTATGCTAATGTTCTTTTGAATTTTGGAAACAACAGTCACATTTTCTATGTGAATGTTGAGTTAGATAATTATCAAAGTGGATGACAAAATGGGGCTTCAACTAAATGCAAAAGACAATGGGAATGATTTTTATTACAGGTAAGATTGTTAGAAACAGAATAATTGACATAAATATTCAGGGACAAACAATAAATGCAGTCTTATCCAATTGATACTATTTTTATAACACTAGACCAGCAGCTGTACTGGAATAAACACATAGATAAACTGGTAGAATCTTCTTCTCTTCTTCTTCTTCCGTCCTTAGCCAAAGACCGACCAAGCAGTCAGAGGCCATCACGCCTTGTGGCGTCTTAAGGGCAACAGCAGATTGATTTTCTCTGTTGTAGTTTCCCATCACGCCTAGCGGCGTCTTTAGGGCAACAACAAATAGATCCATCTGCCGTTGTTTCCGTAATCGGTGTGACAAGCCAACGGGTGATCAGCCCATTGGGCTGGTAGAAACTTGCAGAAGATTAAATAATAAGTTCAGATTCGTTTGGAAGGAAGTGGATAGTGTGCAAGTACTAAGACAATGCTTGTGCTCTATAAATCTTTTGTTAAAGGAAAAATTGATTATGTGAGCAGCACTGGGGAACAAGATTAAATTAGACAAGATACAGCATTAAGCATTATGCTCAATAATGGGACTATCTACATCGGCATTAAAAGAAGCACTAGAAGTAGATTTTAGACATAATGCATTCAGAACTATGGAGAAGGGAACTGAGATTAAATTACATGATCAAAGTGATGCTAGACAAGACTCATCTGGCATATCAAGCTTTTGTCAGCAATCACTCAACAGTTCAGGACACCTTTAAATACCATTGGATATAAAAAAGGGTGGAAATGTATGTACGAACTAATATTTAATACATACCAATATTCCCACCTTGAAAATTGATTAAACCAGATATAAACTTCCACCTGGCAAAAAAAACAAAAAACTTCATAACAAATCTGACATAGAAAATAACAAAAACATAGCCAATAAATATATACAACAAAAAAGGACAGCTTTATAGTGTATGTGGATGGATCTAAAGGAGACGATGGAAAATTAGAAATATGGATATAAATTCCAACATGGGAAATAAGCCAAAGATGCAGTATTACAGAAACAGTGTTTGTACTCACAGCTGACAAGTTGCAATATTAAAGGCAGCAGATTTTGTTTCTATCAATCCTGTCCAGAAACATGGTTTTAATACATTCACTTTAAAAGGGAAGTAAGACAGTGCAGTACACCAAATATAGCAGAGGAGATAATTTTTGCAAATACATGTTTATATACCAGATGGATACATTCACATGAGCTTCTGACTGACAGAGTGGTTAGAGCGCTGGTCTCTCGCGGCGAAGATGCTGGGTTCGAATCACGGTACCGACGCGCTGCAGTCTACCCAGCTGTAAATGGGTACCTGACTGTGCTCTTTGAGTTGGGGAAGGAAAAGGCACCCCACCTCTCGATGCTGGACCTAGTATGGTGAAGCCTCTAACTCTTCACTCCCCTACAGCAGTATCTGCTATGGGACTACCTTTACCTTTACATGCTGGCTTAGAAGGAAATAAAAAGGCAGATAAAGAAGCTTAGTAAGGTGAAGACACTGCAAACCAAATAAATATTGGTCTGGCAAGAGCAGAGATAAAAATAACTATTAAAAGTATAATCATAGATAAATGTACAGTAACTTGGGATCAAGGTGTGAAAGGAAGATATACTTATGAAATATTTATAGCTCTTACAAGAACATGTCAGGTAACTAGTGAGTTACAAATACCTAGCAGTGAGAAACTGCTCAGATTATAACTGGGAATATCATCTTATATGACAGAAAAACCTTATTGTGCAGACTGTTTGCAGGATAATAATATAGAACACATTGTCTTAAAATGTCAAAAGTATAATCAGTCAAAAGAAGGACTAACCTAGTGAATTACTTAATGTTGTGAAACATGTAACAAGAACAAATATTAATATATGACAGGTTATTAAAGTAAAATAGGAATATAAATATCAAGTAATTGATACTGAATTCAGCTTCTATGTGTTAAGAAATATATTGTGAGAAATTTTGAATTTTTGTGACTGTAAGCGCTCAAGGTCATTGGATAGGAGGTAAATTACAAATAATTGTATGTAAATTTTGTCACCATATAGAAATATAAATTTACTGTTATTCTACTTGCTGTAAATTAGAAGCCACAGTATACAAGTTTATTTAGGAGTCAGTGTAAACTGTAAGTGTAATAAAAATCCAGAATTACTAATCTTAAATTACAGAGACTCTTGATGGCACTTGTAATCAATAATATTCGCACATGTTACCATATTTTCATAGTGATAAAATATTTGATAATACTAACTGATAAGCAGACAGAAAAGTAAGCGTCAGTACCTTAATTAAAGGTATGGTGTATATCATACATGGCAAATGATGTGTAAAGACATTTTTTTAAAAACTCATTAATATTCTTTGCTGTTATTCAGGGGGACAAGTTTGCACTGGTCAAGCATGAAAAGCTCCAACTGGCAAATCAGACACGTGATGCAGAAGATGATCAGAACGAGAAAGCTGAGATTTATGATGCAGGTCTGGTCATCATCAACAACTCATCCAGGTCCAGCACATCAGATGATCCAATGAAACTAGTCCTCAAGTACTTCACAGTCCTGACCAGACAAAGGGACTGCTATCCCATTAGAACACTGGAGAAAGCTTTTGGAGAGTTCAGAGGCTCTGCAGGACATTCAGCTAGCAGAAAGAAATCTGCTGGTACTATGAACAAAAAATATATGGACACACTAACAATATTTACAGTAATTTACTAACAGTTGATTAAGTATTCACAGTTTTTGTCTAGGAATTAGTTTCATCTTTTGTGGCTATGGTTGTGTAACTTCCACAAGTTCTGGGGTTACAGAATTATGTTAACCATTTTCATCCATTATTATATGTGTTTAACAAGGCTGCTGAGCTTCTCACTCTTTTGCAGCCAATACCAAGTTGAAGACTCCTTGATATTATCTACATTGTCAATCTTGGCTTTTCCTGTGGCTTTTCTACCATTCAGAATCATGTTGAGTTGAAGTCATGAGCTCCAGTTTCTCCAGCCTGGCTTGCATTTAAAAGACCATCACATCTGGTCCATGGAAGTATGTGGATGATTTCAAGAGTCAGTGAGGGTGTAATTAGCCTCACAGACAGAGGTTCACTTCCACATTTGTATACTATAGCATTGTGCTTAGCTGGTGGTCATATAAGGATGACTCCAGATATGCCTCCATGCATGTGTGTTTGAGATATCATCATCTTTATCTTTGCAGCTCCCTGAGTAGCATAGGTCTTCAGCAAACTCATGCCAAGTCCTATGACTTACTGTCAGCTCAAAGTTATTTTCCTGCGCCTTCATCATTGTTATTTCCGTTGCCAGTTTTCTTCTTGTGTTTTTTTGTCTACCTCTATTTGTCGTACCATGGGGATTCTGGAACTAGGCCTGCCTTGAATTGCTACCAGCAGGTTTCCTTAGTGCATGTGTCTTATCCATCACCAGTGTCTTCTAGTTAAATTGTATTTGCCCCATTGTCCTTAATTTAGTGGCATGACAAGATCACTAATGTGGGGCAAATGGCAAAAACTAGACAAGAGCCAGTGGAACAAGAAATGAGAAGAAGATGCTGGAGATGGATAGGGCATACATTGAGAAATACTGTTGATAGCATTACTAGACAGTCCCTGTTCTACAATCCCCAGGGTAAGAGAGGTAGAGGAAGAACAAAGAACACATGGAGAAGAGAACTGGAGACAGGCATGAAGGGGATGAGGAAGACATGGAAAAGCTTAAACTGACATGAAGACATGGAAAAGCTTAAACTGACAGGAAGACATGGAAAACCTTAAACTGACAGGAAGACATGGAAAACCTTAAACTGACAGGAAGACATGGAAAACCTTAAACTGACAGGAAGACATGGAAAACCTTAAACTGACAGGAAGACATGGAAAACCTTAAACTGACAGGAAGACATGGAAAACCTTAAACTGACATGAAGACATGGAAAACCTTAAACTGACATGAAGACATGGAAAACCTTAAACTGACAGGAAGACATGGAAAACCTTAAACTGACAGGAAGACATGGAAAACCTTAAACTGACAGGAAGACATCATCATCATCATCAGTTGCCATCTCCACAACGAAGGTTGGCTGTAATGGATCTCCAACGTCTTCTGTCTCTTGTCTTGATGGTGCACTCTGATAGACTCTTTCCTGTCCATCTCTTGATGTTGTCTTCCCACTTATAGCGCTGTCTTCCCCTTGCACGTTTGCCTTCAACTCTCCCTTCTGTTATGGTCTTCTGCAAGGTGTTATGCCTTTTTATGTGGCCAAAGTATTTTAGCTGTCGAACTTTGACCTCCCTCATTAGTTCTCTTTTCATACCTAGATTTTCTAGGACCTCCTTATTTGTTTTCATCTCTTTCCATGAGATACGCCCCATTCTTCTATATATCCACATTTCAAGAGCCTCAATTCTTTCTTCCAACTGCTTATTCATCGTCCATGTTTCTGCACCATACAGAAATGCAGAATATATATAACACTTTATGATTCTCAGTTTTAATTTGTGAGATAACTGTTTGGATGTCAGTATATGTTTCATGTTGTTGAATGTAGCTTTGGCCATTCCTATTCTCTTCTTGATTTCTGTTTCACATCTGCCATCTTCTGTTATTATATGACTGAGATATACGTAGGAAGACATAGAAAACCTTAAACTGACAGGAAGACATGGAAAACCTTAAACTGACAGGAAGACTTGGCATAGGTTTGTTAAGGCTTGTACTAAAGGAGAAAGAGGAAGAAGTAACCTTAATTTTATGCTTATATTTGTTCCACTAGTTCTTGCAAATCCTGTGTGCTTCTAGGCATCAGTACTTCATTATCTGTGTGTCATCGATTATTAACTATGTTCCCATTGATGATTTGTCCAGTCATTCCTTTCATCTTGTTGAAAATATTTTTTATGTGTAGATATTAAATACAGACAAGTGTGAAATACACATTTTTATTTTGTTTCTCGTTTTAATATCAAGAAGTGGTTAGTGATCCTTGTTGGAATTTATAGCCACTGCTTTTCACATTTTTGCGATAGTATTGCTGTCACAAGTCAAGAGCTTCTCATATTTTGGTCATATAATAACAGATGATGGCAGATGTGAAACATAAATTAAGAAAAGAATAAGAATAGCAAAAGCTACATCTAACAACATTGAGACCAATAGCGACATCTAAACAATTAACTCACAAATTAAAACTGGGAATCATCAAGTGTTATATGTATTCTTCATTACTCTATGGTGTATTAACATGGACAATGAAAAAGCCATTGGAAAAACAACTGAGGCTCATGAGATGTGGATATATAGAAGAATGGGGTACATCACATGGAAAGTGAAGAAAACAAATAAAGAGGTCCTACGAATGAAAAGAGAATTAGCTACAGAGATCAAATTTAGACAGCGAAAATATTTTGATCATATAAAAAGGCATAACACCTTGCTCAAGACCATAATGGAAGGCAGGCCTGCAAGAAGAAGACAGTGCTATAAGTGTGAAGATAACATCAAGAGATGGACAGGAAAGAGTCTATCAGAGTACACTATCAAGACAAGAGACAGAAGACATTGGTGTTCCATTGCAGCCAATCTTCTTTGTGGAGATGGCAGCTGATAATGATGATTGCTTCCATACTCCCACCATTTTGTAGTGTATGAGCATGCCACATACATATTAATAGACCTGTTGTCTTTCCCATTTGATCCTGTGTCTGAGGCATTCAATCAAATATTAACATCAAAAGTGTTCATACTGATGAGGATTTGTTATAGTATATAGAATTTGCTTGCAGAGGTGCGCATAAATATGCTTCACATATTTGATATTTGTAATATTTGATGATTTTTTAATTCAGTGTTTTATTTAATTGATACTTTATAGTTTTAAGGCTTCTTATCTTTGATAATGCTTAGATATGATGGTTTATAGATGTAACATTACCTTGTATAAACCATCAGGATCAGAGGATTTATCAAAAGTAGAGGAGCAGGAAGAATTAGAGTCAAGCAAACCAGTACCTGTGAGACAACACATTGGTATGAGGAAAGAACATGTCAACTACAGGGGCTACTCCAATGTACAGCAGTTCTCCCTCTTCAGTTCTCTTCTCAGTCAGAGCAAAATTGGCAGGTGAGTAAAAGAATGAGGGACGCAGTGTCGGAGATATATCAGTGTTGGAGATACAATGTATGACAAATGATTGCTTTGAAGAAAGCTGTGTTGGAGATACAATGTATGACAAATGATTGCTTTGAAGAAAGCTGTGTTGGAGATATAATGTATGACAAATGATTGCTTTGAAGAAAGCTGTGTTGGAGATATAATGTATGACAAATGATTGCTTTGAAGAAAGCTGTGTTGGAGATATAATGTATGGCAAATGATTGCTTTGAAGAAAGCTGTGTTGGAGATATAATGTATGACAAATGATTGCTTTGAAGAAAGCTGTGTTGGAGATATAATGTATGACAAATGATTGCTTTGAAGAAAGCTGTGTTGGAGATATAATGTATGACAAATGATTGCTTTGAAGAAAGCTGTGTTGGAGATATAATGTATGACAAATGATTGCTTTGAAGAAAGCTGTGTTGGAGATATAATGTATGACAAATGATTGCTTTGAAGAAAGCTGTGTTGGAGATATAATGTATGACAAATGATTGCTTTGAAGAAAGCTGTGTTGGAGATATAATGTATGACAAATGATTGCTTTGAAGAAAGCTGTGTTGGAGATATAATGTATGACAAATGATTGCTTTGAAGAAAGCTGTGTTGGAGATATAATGTATGAAAAATGATTGCTTTGAAGAAAGCTGTGTTGGAGATATAATGTATGACAAATGATTGCTTTGAAGAAAGCTGTGTTGGAGATATAATGTATGACAAATGATTGCTTTGAAGAAAGCTGTGTTGCAGATATAATGTATGAAAAATGACTGCTTTAAAGGAAGCTGTGTTGAAGATATAATGTAAGACAAATTACTGCTTTAAAGGAAGCTGTGTTGGAGATACAATGTATGAAAAGTGACTGCTTTAAAGGAAGCTGTGTTGGAGATACAGTGTATGACAAATGACTGCTTTAAAGGAAGCTGTGTTGGAGATACAATGTATGAAAAATGACTGCAAAAATATTGCTTTAAAGGAAGCTGTGTTGGAGATACAATGTATGAAAAATGACTGCTTTAAAGGAAGCTGTGTTGGAGATATAATGTAAGAAAAATGACTGATTTAAAAGAAGCTGTGTTGGAGATATAATATATGAAAAGTGATTTTTTGAAGGAAGAAATGTTAAAGTATTTAATTAATGAAAAATGCTAATTTTGAAGGAAGCATTGTTTGAAGATTTAATGTATGAAAAACGATTGCTTTGAAGGAAGCGGTGTTAGAACTGTGTTTCTTAACCTTTTAGAAGTCCTGCACCCCTTTAAACATCTTAAGAGGCCTCGCAACCCTTTACAGAAGCCCCGTACCCCTTAACAGAAGCTTCACACCATTTTACAGCATCTTAAGAAGCCTCATACTTCTTTACAACTTCTTAACTCTTTGACTCCAGACCAACGCTCTGAGCATTGCAAAATTCAATGCGCTGTGCCAGCGCAATGCTCAGAGTGTTGTTTTTAGTTTATCACAAATAAACCCCAAAAATCGTCCGTTTAATGCAGTTCTTATTTTAAAACTCGTAGAATGACTTCCGCTACTATTTAAACAACTAATTTGACTGTAGTTAAGCAGCACATGTGCGTGTTTTGATGTTATTATCACAATTTGAGTGACGATTCGCGTGTTTGCGTTTTTCGTTGTTATTGCTAGAGAAACTTGTCACGCTTTATATTTACATTTTCTAAGTCTCCTAAGCAAATAATTGTGTCAAACTGTGACGCTACACTGTAATTCTGACTTTTAACAGGCCCGATTCTGTGGTTCTATTTTGAATTTTCACCAGTTTTATTTTCTTCTGATCACGCGATTTTCCGTTGTTTACGGAAATCGCTATTTTCGGGCACGCTTTTCCACCATTTTTTTTCTTCTCATTTGAATATATATCGTGGTTGGTATTTTTTTTGAGTAGATAAATTAAATGGGTTCGTTTATGATGGTAGGTTTATTTTATTCTAGCATCAGTGTTACTTTCTTCTCATTTTTCGCGATTCCCGTAAAGTTCGTTGTTTACGGAAATAATCGCCATTTCCGGCACGCGATATGACGAGGCCGGAAGCACGCGGCCGGAAGCACGCGGCCGGAAGCACGTGGGGTTTGCGTGGGTTGATAGTACTAATTTTTCTAGCGCTCCCATTGGTCCGGGATTTGCGTAGGAATGGAAATCCGCGTGGGCGGTTGCTCTTGTATATATGGGACAGAAAACGGGGATTCGGTCTCTATGAAAAAATAAGTGCCAGCCGTCAGACTACGTAATTTATCGTTCTCCACTGTGGGAAAAACCAGCGATGAATTGGTATGTAAGATTTTATCGTATTATCGTTTTATTCATTAGAGGGTTCTTTGAGAAATTCGCCCTTAGGTAAAGATTAACTTTTCAGTTTTAAAATAAACGATAGCGCCATTAATTACTATTTTTGAAGAACGACGTAATGCAACAGTGTGCTTATTCTTTCTATGATTGTGGCAATAGATAGGAGTGTGTGAAGTTGTGAGAAACACGTGTGCCATATTTGTAGGATGTTATGTAAAACCACCATTTATTCCTGTATATTTTCTAATGTAAATTTATGGGGAAATCCCTGGTGTGTTCGTTAATGTTTCTGAGCCTTAAAAATGTGAGAAATATTGTCAGAGGGTTCAGATTTACGTTGTAAATGAATTATACTGCTTAGGGGAGGAAACTATTCCTATAGCGAGATTTAATTTAATAAGAGTAAGCCGGGGAAACTCCTGTGTTAATGGGTAAAAGGATTTCCCTATTTTTGTCAAGTTTGAACACGTGATCGGCCATGCGTAACGGCCATGTAACATGTCAGACGGGTCTGGGCTATTGTTTGTTTTACCTGGCAGATTTCAGTAGAAGGAGGGGGGATGAAGAGGCCACATGGGATAGTGGTATTTTATGTATTGTGAGAAGAATGAGAGAAGGGGAGGATAAGTGTGATTTTAGTGCCACGTGGGATAATAGTATTTCATGTATTATGTGAAGAACGAGAGAAGGGGAATAGAAGAAGGAGTGAGATTGACGAGACACGTGTATAGAATTATTTTAGGTATCGTATATGTTAGAGATAAGCGATTTTAGAGTGGGTGTACATGAGTCGCTGTTTCTTTTAATTTCAGCGAGTCACGGCGGAAACAGTGGGGAGCATAATTTTGTCAAATAAAATTATCCACGGCAAAAGACATATCTCAGGGTCAGAGTACTCGAGTATCGTCAGGAGCAAAAGAAAATTACCCTATGGTCTCTGGCAGTGAAGTCCCTATGCTTCAGCTGGACCGAGGTTTATTTATCATACAGCCGAGAGCATCGCTATTATAGTCTCTAGCAACGGCAGGTGGCCGGGAGACTAGTTTCATTTTGTACAGCCTGAAATCAAGGCTGTGTTTTTTTTTTCTCTAACTCCGGGGCGGGTAAAAGAGGGAAGCTATTCAGCAGCAGAAAAGTTTTGTCTACAGTTAATCAAGTCCCTCATGCTTGATATCCGAACATCGTCATCACCAAAATCAGGAACAGGTGACAGGGTTACCATACCTAGGTCCTGATAGAAATCAAGAGAAGAGCGTAACGGAGATGCCGCATCATCAGCCCTCGAGTGTTAGAGAGACACTGAGATCAAGAGAGAAAGATAGAGAAGGAGGGAGAACATAGACAGGACCAGTAGGGTCTGTTCAGTATCCATTGGACGGATAGACACTGAGTCTGCGTTCAAAAAACCAAGTCTATTAATTGTAGCATTTCTTGTGGTGTAGTTATCGGCGCCTATTGCCTAACTAGTAACAAGCTGTGTAGCCGTTCGTTGAGGAAGAGTCACCAGGACTAAGACAGAAATTTATAAGTGTTAGAGAGTGGAGGCTAAAAGTTGACAGCCCCACCAAAGTAGATTTGGTTTAAATCACTAACCATTTTTATTGTTCCTCAGCAGGGTGACAGGAAGAGTGAATGTGATTTGGGGTTTTTTTGTTGAGTGTCTCTCAATTTAATTGTTACCTTGGTTTTTCCAGGCCGTGCAACAGTGCACGCTATTGACTGACTTGATGACGTATGATGCCATTTTATGTTTTCTTGTATGTAAATAAATATATACATATATTATTTACTGGATCAGCTTCTATTCTTTACTATACTTACTCTATGTTGTCTGTATAGTGGTGTTGGTGGTCGTAATTATACACCTTATCTCCTTGTGTTTCAAGGCAGTCAGAGGTGGGGAGACTATAGCCATTTTTTTTAGTCACGAAGCGGCAGGGGGGAGATTCAAATCCTGGGTCTATCTCTTGAGCCAATAGTCTCACCTGTCCACAGGCATGTTATTTTCCATCTAAATTCTATCTTCTCAGACTTTCTCATACTAGGGTCTTGCTTTCATTCAGGCACACTCTATAAACTTAAAACCACTTCGTGACACAAACTACTTTGAAACATTGCTGACATTGATCATGATTGTTTGGTAGTCACAGTTTGTTGTCAAAATACGGAATCGGTGCAGAAAAGCTGGACACATTCAATTTAGTTGATGAGTGGGCGTAGTCATATTCTGGCCGATCAAAAAGCAACAAAACTAGACCTACCATAACATCTAATCACTAGTCCTAGGTAGAACATGAAGCTAGGGATACTATTAAAACATTAAACAAGTGTAAAAAAGTGTTTATATGACATTATTCTTCTTTATTTGTTTGAAAATTACGTAATGCACGATTGCATAATTTATTTTTTTCTTACATGGGACCACAGTAAAAACTGGTGTGAATAACACTAAATGTACTAATTGTGGCCATAAGCAATGTTTTGTTAACTTTGCATATGGATTAACTTGATGTTTGAAGACTAAAAAGGAAGTTTTATTGTCTACAACAGTAATTTGTCTTTGGTAAGATCATTTTCTACAGTTAACATTTTAGTGTTTTTCAATTTTACATGCAAAATGTTTTAAGTATACCGAACACACTTGTGTTAATACTACCAAAGAAGTTATATATTACAATTCTCTATTCATTTCCCTACAGTTTGGTATATAATAAGTACATGTTAACAGAAAATGATTAACATAAAATTTACACTAAAAGACAGTACACTTCACCGTTCAGAATTCTTCAAAAAATAATTATGGCACAGGTTGGAAAATAATTATGGAGTCAAAGAGTTAAGAAGCCTCACACGCCATTATCTTCTAGCTCACAAAATATGTCAGAAATGAGAAAAAGATATACAATTATGTTTTGAGAAAATGTTATTTACAAAATGTGACTAAAGTTTGGTATTGAATTCATGGTTTCAATAATCTGTTTTGTACAATTACATTTGAGTTCTGTGTATTATTCTGTGTTTATGATGATTCACCTTCCAAAATAACAGGCTTGTCTTGTACCCCCTGAAGTAAGTCTTGCACTCCCAGGGGCTGCATGTACCCCTGGTTAAGAAGCACTATGTTAGAAGATTTAATGTATAAAAAAAAGCTGTTTTAAAGGAAGAAGTGTTGGTGATATCATTCTTTCAATGAATTACCCTTCAACACCTCAAGAGAAAATGTCTTCAACAAATTCATACCAGATCCTTCTTGATCTTCTTCATTCTCAGTGTGTTTTTTGATCTCCCTCAACTTGTCTTACCCTGGAGATTCCAGAACAAGTACTATTGGAGATATAGTCAATGAAAAATGTTTATTTTGAAGGAAGCACTGTTGGAGATTTAGCATACAAAAAAATGATTGTCTTGAAGGAATCAGTGTTGAAGATGAAAAATGATTGATGTGAAGGAATCAATGTTGGCGATATAATTTATGAAGTATGATTGCTTTTTTGTAGGAAGTAATACTGTAGGTATAATGTATTTTTTTTTAAAAATGATTTGCTTATGATCTTGATTTTCACAAAATATTCCTTCTTTTTTTTTTAATGTTTAAATTGAAATATCAAATGCATCTTTCAGGACTATCTAATCCTCTCCCCTTAATGAAGGCTGAGAAGTATATTGCTGTTTCTAATGCAGTTTATTACCTTGATATGCAAATACAGTAGAACTCCATTTATCCGAACCCCAATTATCCGAACATCCAATTATCCTAACACTTTTTCCAGAAAAAAAAAAAATCAGTCTCCACCAGTCACGTTAGACTACAGTTCTGAATCTTTTGATGCGGCAAGCTTCAAATGTGTGCGAACAATTTGTAGACAATGAGATGGGCTAATGGACGGTCGCTTACGTACATGAAGTCAGTTAGATCATAAAGTCCGTTAATATCTGGTTTACCAATCCAGTGTACGTGTGCGTTCTAGGCAGAACACTGGCTAAACAGACAGTTCAACTTAAAATAATTGTGTCTGCTACTACAGCAGAATAATTTTGGTGTACACGTATTTCTCTGTGCGACCTGGCATCTTCCAGTAGGCCTAAAGCATATAAAAGGAACCGCAATGTTTTGTCAATTGAAACGAAAACAGAAATTATCAAGAGACTAGGAAAAGGTGAAACTGTGTCTTCATTTGCGAGGATTTTCAATGTTGAGAAAGCTACCGTCTCTGACATCAAAAGTAACAAGGATAAAATTATGAGTTTTGCATCGAAATTGGATAGTGAAAATGGGTCGAAGAAACATAAAACCATGAGAAATGCGAAAGATTTGAAATTGGA
Organism: Oreohelix idahoensis; assembly: GCA_024509875.1. Classification (NCBI taxonomy): domain Eukaryota; kingdom Metazoa; phylum Mollusca; class Gastropoda; order Stylommatophora; family Oreohelicidae; genus Oreohelix; species Oreohelix idahoensis. The sequence goes on along the minus strand of JAMPIV010007144.1, from coordinate 91,014 downwards.
AGAGGCTTTGTATATATGGTTTGTGCAAAGAAGAAGCAAAGGGGAACCTATCTCTGGCTCTCTATTGTGTGAAAAGGCACTTCAGTTCAACAGTCAACTTGACGGTCCTCCTGACTTTAAGGCTAGCCAGGGATGGTTAAGAAACTTTAAATCTCGTCATGGCATACGAGAATTGGAGATTCAAGGGGAATCTTCATCTAGCGATGCAACTGCCGCTGAAAATTTTAAAGAAACATTCTTGGCTTTTTTGGAAGAAGAAGGTTATTTACTCGATGATGTGTATAATGCCGATGAGACTGGCTTATACTGGAAATCATTGCCTCAAAAATCACTTGCATCTCAGCGCGAAGCAGCTGCCCCTGGGTTTAAAAAGTGCAAAGAGAGAGTAACAATTTTGGTAGCCGCGAATGCCAGTGGAAGTCATCGTTTACCGGTGCTAATGATCGGCAAAGCCAAAAAAAACACGTTGTTTAAAGAATGTGACATGTCTCCCATTGTGCTACAAAGCACAGAAGAGTGCTTGGATGAATAGTGAAATATTTCTTGATTGGTATACAAATCAGTTCATCCCAAATGTGAAGAGGTTGAAAGAACAAGAAAAGAAAACTGGAAAAGTAATTCTTCTACTGGACAATGCACCATCTCATCCAGAGACGGATACATTGAATGCAGTTGATGCAAATTTTAAAGTAATTTTTCTGCTTCCCAATGTAACAGCACTGATTCAACCAATGGATCAGGGTGTTATAGCAAAGCTTAAAAAGATGTACAAGAAGGAAGTCCTGCGTCGTTTATTGTTGGCTGGAAGATGAAGAAAGTGTGGTGGCGTTTTCAAAAAAAGCTTAATCTCAAAGACTGCTGCTATATGTAAGCTGATGCTTGGACCACCCTGTCACAAGATAATCTCAACAAGGCTTGGAATAGATTGCTTGGGAAAAAAGGAGGAAATGAAACTACTGCAGTGGACACAAATGATGATTGTATAAATGAAGTTGTGGAACTGTTTCAAGCAATGCCCGGATTTTCGGACTGTGACAAAGATGATGCACACATGTGGCTAGAAGATGATAATGATTCTGGTTTTCAGTTTTTGAATGACGAAGAAATTTTGTCTTTTGTGCAAGAAGAAAACCAAATACATGTAGTGACCGATGATGAAGACTCCTCAGAAGTACATGATGTACTTGTAGATTATGAAGAAAACCCAAAACGTCGACCAAGTCCTGAAGAGGCCTTTATAGCACTAGAAACAGCGATGGCTTGGTACGAGCAAGAAGATGACAGCTGTCCTACACAGCTTCTGCTGTTGAAGAGAATGCGGGACTTAGCAGCCAAAAGCAGACTATCCAGTTTGGCGCAAAAGAGGATTCCTCATTATTTTAAATAGTGGGCTACATCTGTGCAAGTACATGTATACGTAAGTTGCGCCTGGTTTTGAATTGTTTGTAATGTTATTTTGAAAACATTTCTCTTTCTTAACAAAAATAATTAATACAAGTAGTACATGCACTGCAGTGTAATGAAAGATTTTGGTGATACAGTGATCTAATACAGTGTGGGTATTATTATTACAGTACAAGTAAATATGTTTTATAGTGTATTTTCCTTGTGATTGTTAATTATTTTTAGAAATATGTGTACATGTACTCGATACATCATGTAATCCAATTATCCGAACATTTGATTATCCGAACGATGCTCGGTCCCATGGGGTTCGGATAAATGGAGTTCTACTGTACTGTAACACTGGTACACCCCCAGGTAATTCCCTGGGGTTTCTAATGAATCAAAGAACGTATGGGACCACTGCTTCCTCATGCTTGTTGTACAAGGCAACTAATATGAAGCTGGCAACCTCATCACTTAAAACAAATTGTTACATAAACCACTGTTACAAGAGTAAGTGAGTGCTTGGTACAGGCTTCCTGTAAGGGGACCAGCTGTAGTAGTGGTTCCATGCTCCATAAGGAGAGAAAAGAAAAGTGAAGGGGATGAACGAACACTGGTATAAGTAAGAAGGAGTTGAGAGAACTTCAGCTTGTTTGTATTAGTCCGTCTTATTTCACAATGACATTTAACTGATCAACATTTACTTCTAACTGAATAAAGGCAAAAGATTCTTGAGATGGTGGAGATGTCAAAGCAGAAGTGTCGGAGAGACTACCTGTGGCAAAGACTGCTTGCTTCTCATTCAGATGTTGACGAGGGCAAGAAGAGACGTAGTGACACAGAGGACAGTGCTGAAAGTGTAAGTAGAGCTGGTAAACATAAGGACCACAGGCTTAATGTGAGCAAGAATTCATTATGGTAACTAGATAAGATGGTTTGGCCATGTCTGCAGAATGGGAGAAGATCGGCTACCACGACAAATACAGGAAACTAAGAGCCAGGGATCCAGACATCCAGGACAACCCAGAGATTGCTGGGAGGACAACATTAGACAATCTCTGAAGGACCGAGGACTAGATTGGAACCAGGCCAGGAGGAAGACTGCCACTAGGGTTGTATAGCGCCCTCTCTGGAAAACCTCTACACCCCGAGGTAGAAGTAAGTAAGTTATATAAGAAGGATCATTGGTTATCTGGTCCGACAACTAGCCTTGGTCAAGTGATGCAGTGAAGAAGGTTGGAGTTCTAGTACATTTACTAGTGTTAATTTCTTCATTATTTGTTCTGTTCTTCATTTTGTGATACAATGAACTTACTTGTGATTGTTTTTGTTTTTTTCTGGTTTACTCACAGTAATTCATAACACTGCACATGTATTCTCATAATTTATGTGATTTCTCTTCTGATTCTGTTTTGACACTGAATATTTTTTCTTCATGTCTTTTTAACGGATTCTTGACAGTGAATTGTTGTGTGGTATTTTAATTTTTTTTTAAATTTTTGGGTGTATTCTTGGGTATTAACCATGTAATGACAATATCCCACTTTTTTCTGTGTATTTGTTCATGTAATTTCTCTTTAGTTTACAATATTAGTTGTATTATCCTCACAGTTCCTCATAATTCATTTAACTTTTTTCCTCCTATATTATATGACGAATGACAGCTAAGTAAATCCATTCATTAATTTTATGAGCTATCCTTAGAAATGACACATTACCATATTTCTTTATGATTCTCCATACAGATGCTGAGCCCCTTGAGCTCTTATGAGTTTTGTGAGCTTCTCAAAACAGTTACCATATCCCCGCTCTGTGAAGTTGACCCCCAGCTCACTCCTTTGTTGCACATGCCTCTTGCCTGGTATAGAGGTCTTTTCACAGCCCTGACCAATAAATATCCTGACGCTCATCGTTGTTTTTCTAGTCCGGACAGACAGACCCAGTATATAGTAAGTTTATAGCTCATAATTAAATGTCACCCGTTTGATCCTGTTTGTGTACTTGTCACGAAGTGGATTTAAGTTTATAGAGTTTGCCTGAATGAAAACAAGACCCTAGTATGAGAAAGTCTGAGAAGATAGAATTTAGATGAAAAATGACATGCCTGTGGACAGATGAGACTATTGGCTCAAGAAAAGCTATAAAATCACCCCCCTCTAACAACCTTTAACCTTTAGCACGCTGCATAAAAATTCAGAAAACTTGCCCAACCACTGCATTCTTTTTCACAACGCCCCATTTTTATAGTGGGTGACTTGTAAATTCTATAGTTTTTTTGTTTTTTGGTCAATTGCTCTAATTTTTAGATTGTATAGAAATGAATGAATGATGAATCTGATGATATAAAATTTGTTTGTGTACATGTTAGATGTGATAGGAAGAGAGGAAAGGAAAGATGAAAAAAACGAAAAAAATAAAAAAAAAATAAAATAAAAATGTTTTTTTAATTTTAAAATTTTTAAAAAAAATTTAAAAAATGACCAACGAACGAAGAGTCCATATCCCTTGCATCTCAATGAAAGTCATTTGACCAATAGAGCAATACAAATCAAATGACGAGCTTTTCGTTACACCCATCATCAGTAGCAAAGCAACAAACTCCCTAGCCAGCCGTGACATTCGGCCGTAATCCTATTTTTTTCCGATATTCCTAATCCTAACCCCGAAAATTATACATACTTGAAAGGCCATTTTACTTTCGTTTCCATCTCAGCCATCAAGCATATTCTGAGAACCGATTTCAGCGCTTATAAAGACAAAAATTTCATCCCCACCGCATGGCGTCAGAATACAATAAAATTAGAGCGAAATGGCCGCGTGTCTGATGCTGATTCATTTCGATTTAAAAAATTTACAAAAAATAAACGCGGATACACCCATCACTTTTTTAAGATCGGAAACGGAAGCTAACTCTCTTGCAAATAACATTACAACTTATCATCCGGGGCTGAAAATCACGTGTACACAAGTCATGTGCTAGAAACGATGACAGCCGCAAGGCGAGACATATCGCCTCCAGCTGGCAGAACATAGGTTACCTTCGGCGATATGTCTCGCCGGCAGCGTGCTAAAGGTTAAACACAAGGAGATAAGGTGTAGAAAACGACCACAGACACCACTATACAGACAACATAGAGTAAGTATAGTAAAGTGTAGAAGCTGATCCAGTATACGGTATATATATATATTTATTTACACTGTAGCACGGCCTGGAAAACAAAGTAACAATTAAATTAGATAGACACTAGGAAGACCCCAAATCACATTCACTCTTTCTGTCACCCTGCTGAGGAACAATAAAAATGGTTAGTGATTTAAACACTCTAATCTTGTGGGGCTGTCAACTTTAGCCTCCACTCTCTAATACAAATAAGATTTCTACTGTTGCCGTCCTGTTGCCTCTTCCTCAAAGAACGTCTACACAGCTTCCAACTTGGTAGGTGATATGCGCCGCTAACTAACACCACTGGAAATGCTAAAATAATAGACTTGGCTTACAACGATGGCTCAGTGTCTATCCGTCAAATGGATAATGAACAGACCCTACTGGTCCTGTCTATTTTCTCCCTCCTTCTCTCTCTCTCTTGGTCTCAGTGTCTCTGTAACACTCGATGACTGATGATGCGGCGTCTCCGTTACGCTCTTCTCTCGTTACTTTCAGGACCCAGGTATTGTAACCCTATCACCTGCTCCTGAATTTGGTGATGATGATGATGTTCGGGTATCAAGCATGAGGTACTTGATTCACTGTAGAAACTTCTCTGCTGCTGAATAGCTTCTATAACTTTCCACTTTTAACCCGCTCCGGATTTAGAGAAAAACACAGCCTTGATTTCTGGCTGTATGCAATTACACCCGTCTCCAGGCCACGTGCCGTTGTCGGAGACTATAATAGCGAAGAGCTGTGGGTTTTTATGATAAATAAACCCCGTTCCCGCTAAAGCAGGGGCACTTCACTGCAAGAGACCATAGGTTATTTTTCTTTTGCTTCTGACGATAACTCGAGTCCTCTGACCCCTGAGATATGTCCTTTTGCCGCGGATAATTTGTATTGGTAAATTATGCTCCCCCACTGTTTGCCATGACTCGCTGAAATTAAAAGGAAATGCGTCTGATGTACACCTCTCTAACATCACGTATCTCTAACATATTGCTCCCATAATCTTTACAACTCAATACTTCACCCGCTAAGCACCACAAATCCATAAATAATTTCTATCCACGTGTCACTTCACTCTCACTCCTTCTACTCCCCTTCTCTCGTACTGAACAACGATACATAAAATATTTCTACCTGCGTGTCTTAAATCTCACTCCTCCTCCTACTCCTCCCTTCCCTCAACTTAAATCTGCCAGGTAAGTAAACAAAGCCCCAGACACTGTCTGACGGGTTACGTGGTTGTTACGCATGGCTAACCACGTGTCCAAACATTACAACTAGGGAAATCCTTTGTCCGAAATTCCCATCACACCTTGGGTTCCCGACTTAAGCCCCAAATTTAAATTAAACCTCGTGCTATAGGAATAATTTACTCCCCTAAGCCGTATAATTCACTGATAACATAAATCTGTACCCTCCGACTGCATTTCTCACATTTAAGGCACAATAAAATTAACGTACACACAATTGATTTCCCAATAAAATTACATTGGTAAATACACAGGAATAAATGGTGGTATTACCCAACACTCTACAACTACAGAGCACCCGTGCATCTCAGAACTTCACACGCTCTTCTATACTGCCAAAATCCTAGAAAGAATTATGCCCACTTTTACATTTACATCGTTCTTCAAAGAAAGTAATGGATGGCGCTACATTTAAAACTTTAAGTTAATGTCCCCGACGAACTTTACTTACGGGCCGAGATTTCTCAAAGAACCCTCTAATAAGTAAAACGATAAAAATGTAGTTACATACCAATTACCGCTGTTTTTCCCCGCAGTGGAGACGATAATACGAAGTTGCACGGCAGGCAATTATTTCTTCATATAGAGAAAGATCCCAGGTCTAACTGGCTATTTATACACACAGGGAACCACTCCCGCGTATCTGATAAACTACGTACTCGGGCCAATGGAAACGCTAGAAAAATCAAATACTGCAAACTACGCCAATCAGATTTGAAAACAACGCGAAGACCGTGTGTCTAAAAATTGCATCACGTTACGTGACGGCCTCGTGCGTTTCTGACTCGTCATACAGGCGTGCACAAAAATAGCGATTTTCGTAAACAACGAAAATCTACGTGATCGCGGAAAATCAGAAGAAAGTAAAACTGGTGGGAGTAAGAAATAAACCTACCGTCATAAAAAGAACCCATTTAATTACCTACACAAAAATACCAAACACGATGAATATTCAAATGAGAAGAAACATGGCAAACACATATAGTTACAAAGAACAGAAGAATGGTGAAAATTCAAAATAGAACAACTGAATCGGGCCTGTTGAAGGACAGAATTACAGTGCAGCATCACATAAGTCCCCCCTTTGAAGTGCGGGAATCCGTGCTAAATCACTGGAATCTCTGTGTTTCACACTGGCCCGTATCTAGATCTACATCCCAATCTAATCACTGTCATAATTAGCATTGTCATACAGGCCCCTCTCCATATCCTTGAAAATCTTTGCAAGCACTGGATCGTGAGGGTCATGCCTGGTGATTTCCTCCAGGCGACTGCAACCTGACTGGTTGCCCTTCCTCCTCCCTCTCGTGTGTTTCTTTCGCCCACGAATTTTCCTGGCGGCGCGTGGTAAATAATGATTACCAAATGGTGCGACCTCCCAGTGTTTTGAAACACACTGACTGGCTTGGCCAGACATCGCCGTAACAGGGCGTAACTGTTTATGGTTGCTTGAAGAAATGTGCGCATGTTCCTTCTTTCTCTCATCATCTACCGGGGCAGGGTTGAAACTGCTGTGGCTAATATAGCTGGTAGCCAACAATTCCTTCCCCACTGGTTTGCCTAGAGGATGTCTAGAGACTCCTCCTGTATCTTCCCTCTCTCCTGGGGCTCTCACTGGGTTGCGTCTGACCTCAGTGACATTCGCTTCCCCTACTAAGCAGGACGCAACTGGCTGTACGTTTTTGCCTCTCGCCTCTTTGCAAGAGCCGCTCTCTGTAAGCAAGCTAGTAATGGGGTGGGGCCCATCTCCGTTTGTAGGCGAATAGTAGCTCAGACCACTGTCCTCCTCCATTTGAGAAAAGTGCTGGTCGTGGACATACGTCATATCATTCTTGTCAGTATTTCCCTCCCTTGAGAGATGTAATACCATCGGGGGCCTAATTCCCGACGACAAAGAAGATACTTCCGAAATCAGAGGTGTCACCACTGTTTGGCCATTAGGTTGAACAGGGCTGACAGGCGAATACACCTCTGTAAATAACATTCCACTGTCTTTAGAGGCTTCTATCCTCTTCATCGCAAGACATGGGTGTTGGTTGAGCTCTCGCGGGTCTCCGTGAATTTGGGGCTCTCCCCTTTCACTTCTCTGGCCTGCAGTAGGCCCCCTTGCATTAGTAATAATCGGTGTGGTTGGGTTTCCCAAAACTAAGTATGGGCTTCCCAGGATGAAATCATGTGCTGGCTGTGCCATTACAGCTGCCTTGATTGTGCCTGACCCATCTTGCATTTCACCTCAATATTGGCTACGGGCAGACGCTGTGAGGTACCTCTTCTCAAAATGCCACCAATATCAACTATTTCTCCTGTCCATTGCCCTGGTTTCACCAGATGTCGGGCGACAATACTGGGGTATGTAAGCCCGCTGTCAAACAAACAAGTAGTGGCTGTGCCATTCACCTCAGCTGGTCCACTATTTGAGAACAACTTCTCTGCCTTGACAGGTTCCCACTTATTCCCTTTGGTCACTCTCACCGGCCTTAAACAAGCTGCATGATGAGCTGGTGGTTTGTTCAGGCACCGAGATGTCCAGTGGGAAGTGGTTCGACAATTCCAACAATACCGGTCGTTATCTCCCCTGTTCCTAGCAGGTTCCTGAGATGTTGTTGGCTGTGCTCTGTTATGCGGCTGGGGGCGCAAGCTATAACCAGAATGAGGCTCCTTGCGAGAAGGCCCTGGTTGCTGATGAGCTGGTGAAGTAGCCGACTGCGATGATGAAGCTCTTTTGTCTGGGGCTGGCAGGTCTGGGTGTTTTCTTTTCGGGCCCAGTACTTCAGCCTGTGCTGTCTGGAACCTTTCGGCGAACATGATAATCTGATCGAGTTGCTGGGCACCCTGCTCTGCCAGATACCGCCTCAAGTCGGGGGACATGTTTGCCTTTATTTGCTCACACACCTCCAACCCTTCAAAAGTTTTCGCCAGTCCTGACAGTTCCCTCCACTGGGTTAAGTAATTTCTCACCCGCTCTGCAAACTGAGCAAAACTCTCTCCCTTCTCCGGCCTGCTCTCCCTGAACATGGTTTGGCATTTACGGGGGGTCCACTGAAATCTTTGCAATAAAGCGTTTCGCAGTGCCTCGAAGTTGTTCTGGTCATCTATGAGCATCTTGTTGTACACTTCATACGCATGTCCTTTTAATGACTGCGATAATTTCAGACACCAAAGACTCTCATCCAACCCGTATGCCTTTGCCATCCTTTGAAATTTCTCCAAGAACACGTCAATCTTGTCATTCCCGTTAGGGAATGAGTCAAATGGGAAGTTCATGGCTGCCATCCGGGGGCCTCCGTTTCCTGAGGTGTCTGCTGCTCCTGCCCCGGGAGAATCTCCATTAGCCGAACTGCCCTCCGAAGATCTGATTTGCAGTTCCAGGGAACGCATGGCAAGTTCATGCTGTCTCTCTGCTGCCTTCTCCTGTGCTTCCCTCTCTGCTGCCTTCTCCTGTGCTTCCAGTTTCTGAAGTTCCATCTCGGCCTGCCTCTCTTCTTTCGCTGCTTCTGCGGCGGCTGCCCTTTCCTCTTTTGCTGCTTCTGCGGCGGCTGCCCTTTCCTCTTGCTGATTATGCCTATCATTTTCTCTGATCATGTAGGCCTTAGTTTCCTCCTTATCCATTCCCATATCTTGAGCTGCCTCACGCCAAGCAGCTCGTAACTTGGCCATATCCGCCATCTTACCTGTAAACTGCTGTAAGTTCATAACTACAGAAAATGACAGAAAAGGAAAAGAAAAGGAACTACCTGTTACTTAATAGGAAATACTCCCTCTATAACCGATGTCCCAAAACCCCGAACTCAGACTAGCACCAAGTCTGAATAATAACCTGAAAAAAATTTTTTAAGAAGCTACCAAAAACCCGAAATTACCTTCCTGTTAAAGAAAAATTTCAGTATGCCATCAATTACCTCTAAGTCATATAAACTAAATTACCAAAAATCTGACTGACTGCAACCTGTGGAATAACTTATAACTGGATCAGTTCTAATAGCTCATGTCTAGGGGATATATGAAGAAAAATCTATACTCAGAAAACTTTCTATAGAGACAATCTATGAATCTAAATAAAGTCACAGAATTGATCCCAAGGACGATCGCCACCCACTTGTCATGAAGTGGATTTAAGTTTATAGAGTTTGCCTGAATGAAAACAAGACCCTAGTATGAGAAAGTCTGAGAAGATAGAATTTCGATTTTAGATGAAAAATGACATGCCTGTGGACAGATGAGACTATTGGCTCAAGGGCTAGAACCAGGATTTGACTCTCCCCTTGCCCCTTCGTGACTTCAGAAAAGCTATAAAATCACCCCCCTCTAACAACCTTTAAACACAAGGAGATAAGGTGTAGAAAACGACCACAGACACCACTATACAGACAACATAGAGTAAGTATAGTAAAGTGTAGAAGCTGATCCAGTATACGGTATATATATATATATTTATTTACACTAGCACGGCCTGGAAAACAAAGTAACAATTAAATTAGATAGACACTAGGAAGACCCCAAATCACATTCACTCTTTCTGTCACCCTGCTGAGGAACAATAAAAATGGTTAGTGATTTAAACACTCTAATCTTGTGGGGCTGTCAACTTTAGCCTCCACTCTCTAATACAAATAAGATTTCTACTGTTGCCGTCCTGTTGCCTCTTCCTCAAAGAAGGTCTACACAGCTTCCAACTTGGTAGGCGATATGCGCCGCTAACTAACACCACTGGAAATGCTAAAATAATAGACTTGGCTTACAACGATGGCTCAGTGTCTATCCGTCAAATGGATAATGAACAGACCCTACTGGTCCTGTCTATTTTCTCCCTCCTTCTCTCTCTCTCTCTTGGTCTCAGTGTCTCTGTAACACTCGACGACTGATGATGCGGCATCTCCGTTACGCTCTTCTCTCGTTACTTTCAGGACCCAGGTATTGTAACCCTATCACCTGCTCCTGAATTTGGTGATGATGATGATGATGTTCGGATATCAAGCATGAGGTACTTGATTCACTGTAGAAACTTCTCTGCTGCTGAATAGCTTCTATAACTTTCCACTTCTAACCCGTTCCGGATTTAGAGGAAAACACAGCCTTGATTTCTGGCTGTATGCAATTACACCCATCTCCAGGCCACGTGCCGTTGTCGGAGACTATAATAGCGAACAGCTCTGGATTTTTATGATAAATAAACCCCGTTCCCGCTAAAGCAGGGGCACTTCACTGCAAGAGACCGTAGGTTATTTTTCTTTTGCTTCTGACGATAACTCGAGTCCTCTGACCCCTGAGATATGTCCTTTTGCCGTGGATAATTTGTATTGGCAAATTATGCTCCCCCACTGTTTGCCGTGACTCGCTGAAATTAAAAGGAAATGCGTCTAATGTACACCTCTCTAACATCACGTATCTCTAACATATTGCTCCCATAATCTTTACAACTCAATACTTCACCCGCTAAGCACCACAAATCCATAAATAATTTCTATCCACGTGTCACTTCAATCTCACTCCTTCTACTCCCCTTCTCTCGTCCTGCACAACGATACATAAAATATTTCTACCCACGTGTCTTAAATCTCACTCCTCCTCCTACTCCTCCCTTCCCTCAACTTAAATCTGCCAGGTAAGTAAACAAAGCCCCAGACACTGTCTGACGGGTTATGTGGTTGTTACGCATGGCTAACCACGTGTCCAAACATTACAACTAGGGAAATCCTTTGTCCGAAATTCCCATCACACCTTGGGTTCCTGACTTAAGCCCCAAATTTAAATTAAACCTCGTGCTATAGGAATAATTTACTCCTCGTCTGATAAGGCCGTATAATTAACCGCCGTATAATTCACCCTACACTGATAACATAAATCTGTACCCTCCGTTACATTTAGGCAATAAAATTACCCGTTCATCTTGGTGGTAATTTTTACAACTCAAGAAACTTACACACTTTAGTCATTTGGCACAATCCTTCAAAAAATTACATTGGTAAACACTAAATGGCGCTACATAATTTTTGACATCCCAATTATAAAAATTCATACATTGGGAAATACACAGGAATAAATGGTGGTATTACCCAACACTCTACAACTACAGAGCACCCGTGCATCTCAGAACTTCACACGCTCTTCTATACTGCCAAAATCCTAGAAAGAATTATGCCCACTTTTACATTTACATCGTTCTTCAAAGAAAGTAATGGATGGCGCTACATTTAAAACTTTAAGTTAATGTCCCCGACGAACTTTACTTACGGGCCAAGATTTCTCAAAGAACCCTCTAATAAGTAAAACGATAAAAATGTAGTTACATACCAATTACCGCTGTTTTTCGCCGCAGTGGAGACGATAATACGAAGTTGCACGGCAGGCAATTATTTCTTCATATAGAGAAAGATCCCAGGTCTAACTGGCTATTTATACACACAGGGAACCACTCCCGCGTATCTGATAAACTACGTACTCGGGCCAATGGAAACGCTAGAAAAATCAAATACTGCAAACTACGCCAATCAGATTTGAAAACAACGCGAAGACCGCGTGTCCAAAAATTGCGTCACGTTACATGACGGCCGCGTGCATTTCTGACTTGTCATACAGGCGTGCATGAAAATAGCGATTTTCGTAAACAACGAAAATCTACGTGATCGCGGAAAATCAGAAGAAAGTAAAACTGGTGGGAGTAAGAAATAAACCTACCGTCATAAAAAGAACCCTTTTAATTACCTACACAAAAATACCAAACACGATGAATATTCAAATGAGAAGAAACATGGCAAACACATATAGTTACAAAGAGCAGAAGAATGGTGAAAATTCAAAATAGAACTGAATCGGGCCTGTTGAAGGACAGAATTACAGTGCAGCATCACAGTACTTACATGACCAAGAAGGTTCTTTTGTTATGTTTAAAACATGAGATGTTGTTCTTTCATATTGTAACAAACTGCTGATTACCAGACATAGATGAATGAAGATCGTTTGCATGAAAATCTCACAAACATTAGCTTAAAACACAACCTCAACTGGATATGTCCACTTTGGACAAGCTTCAACTGTTAAGTCCCTGACTAATCTTACTTACCAGCACGCTCACATGCTTTTGCATTATTATTATCATCAGATATTGTGATATTGGCGATGCAAGAAAATATGGTATTTCAACGTCTAAGATATAAATATTAGTCATTTAGGAAATGGATTATGTCTTCATCATGTTGTTCATCTATGAGAGATGGCTGTACGTTCGCGTGCTTCAGTAATCTGCCACACCTCTAGGAGTAATCGTTTGTTGTTGTTTGTTTTAGTCGTCTGTTCAGTGTTCAGATTTATGATTCATTAGCTTGATAAAACAATTCCATTCTGCCTGTAATAATCAGTTGTTGGAAACTCAGAGGCAAAATTAGTGTTCCTTTTGTAAGATATTAGAGTACATTAAAATTGTTGCACCTGTATGTGTTAGAAAGCAGTGGGTTATTTAAAAAAATAGAAAAATAATTTGTCTTACTAAGACAAGGAACATAGAAAACTGCCTACATTTCAGCCACAAGACCTTCTTCAGGGACAAATGAACAAAAGCAGAAAGGAAAAAGAAAGATCTTAGTGAAAAACATTAAAAAAAAAAATAGATAAAAATGATGCAACCTATTAAATAGTGAGGCCTGCTTCGGCGCGGCTATGCAGATGGTTGCTATATCCAAGAATGAACAGTTTTAAAGGCAAAGTACGGAAAATAAAACAAAAACAACAAATGTGAGACCCAAAAAAAATCATTAATAAAATAGGTGAATGACATTAAAAATGGGGAGGGCAAGTGGCTGATGAGAAGAGAGGCGGGTAGTCAAGAATAGAAATTGAAAAATCAAACATACATGGGGAAGGTCGTCTCAGACAAAAGAATGTAGGATGTTAAAATCGTTTGGTTTAAGGCACCCCTTAATGTGGATGAGATGTTGATGATAAAACCATCTTTTTCATCAAGGAACAGGATCTGATTGTCATGACCTGGAAGTCCATAGCACTTTAATGGTTAGGGCCTTTAAAAGTAGATGGCTACAAGTGTAGAGGTCATATGAGGATGTCACAAAGATATTGCTAGAATCTGTCCCCAGGTCATTCACCCATTTTGCCAATACAAGTTTCACTGCAACAGTTGCATTGGTTTGGTTTGGTTTGGTTTTTAAGGACCATCTTCATTGCACACAGACAACTCCATCAGTGCTCCGACCAACTCCCTTAGATCACACAAGGAGAATCTCAGCACAGTGCATGAACTCTATAGCACCGGTGAGGATCCCAATGTGTGTAGACAGAAATCACACATTCTACTCATATAAATATTTTAGTGGTGGGTAGGTTTTTCCTAATTTTGTAAATTTTGCTATGGCAGCGGCCAAATGACCTACTCTTTACGATTTCAAACTGCCGAGGGATTTTTAACATGCGCAACTTACACACGGGACCTCTTTTTTTCGCCCCTGTCTGAGAAGGCTAGACCTCCAATCTCACTACCCATGAGATTGTGGGGGAGTAGTATGACATTATTAGGACCCACTGGTTCTGAATGGCTCGCATGTAAAGCCATTAATGATGGTGAGTGTGGCTTTGAGGAATGACACTTTACAAGATTGGATGACATACTTGCATGTAAAGCCATTAATGATGGTGAGTGTGGCTTTGAGGAATGACACTTTACAAGATTGGATGACATACTTGCATGTCTTGCATTCTTTTGGATCCTTCAAATATATTAAGTGTCAAAGTGGTTGCCACCCTCAGTTTTTTAACAACTTTGATAGCCGCTTTGACACTAAACCATGTGACCAAAAATGATGCAAGACTTGCCAACATGTCATCTAAACATGAAATTAATTCAGTATAAAAAAACATTGTAAATATTTTGAGTGCATTCATTGGACTTTATATTCTGTGAGGTGTTTTAATGAAATGCAAATAACTTATCTATGAATTGTAAGCATTAAGAGGGTTTACGACAAACAGATATTTTCAGCCACCATATTTCTGGACCATTTCCTTTAACTCTTTCTTTGTATACTTGACTACATTTATTCAGCATTAGAAAGCAGTAACAACTAAAGAGTGTACAGGGTGTCCATAAAAGATTGTACCCTTTTCAAAAAATTTATTCTCGGCCACATGATGTGGTACGAGGATGCTTTCTATCACAAAAGTAAGATAATCTCTGCAAGTTCTTCATTCTCAAATGCTTATGAAGCACTTTTCATACCGTACAGCAGGGCATTTCCAACTCACGACTCACCCTTCGAACCGACTTCATGGGGCTGTGCTGGAAAGCTTGCCGAACTCTATCCACTGCCTCCTCCGAACATGACGGGCGACCGGTGCTTTTGCCTTTGCACAGGCAACCTTCCTCCAGGAATGTCGTATACCAACGCTTAATGGAATTCTTATCAGGTGGATCAACTCCAAACTGTCGCCGAAAATTGCGTTTAACTGCGATAACAGACGTCGTTTTCGCATATTCTACCACACAAAACGCCTTCTGTTGTTTGGTCGGCGCCATTTTGCAAAAACAGTGCACATGCGCACGGCGGGTATTTGAAGTGAAACTTTCACAGTTGAGTTGCAACCGGTAATTGTTACACGTCTCTCCACACACTGGTCAAGTAGGTGAAAAAAAAAAGAAATAGGTACATTCTTTTATGGACACCCTGTATATAGTGCACAATTTTACAAAATGGTGTTTGTGTGGTGAAAAGGTAATACATGTTCAATGTTATGCTTCAACATTGAAAAGTATTATTATTTTTGTTCCATAATCCAAGGTGTTCTGAATGATTTGAGACAGATATGCTGTATGTTTCATCATCTCTGTCATTGTAGGTTGTCCTCAATGCCAACAACCTGGATATGTTTGCCATGCTGTCTCTCACTGACTCAACAGACCAGACAGTAAGTTTTAAGTTAATTAAGTTTCTGTTCATCAGACTTCATTGAGTTGTTTACTTTGTCCTTGTTATGACAAAAAAGTAATTTTTTATGGATTGGTTTGGTTTGGTTTTTAAGGACTGTCTTCATCGCACATGGACAACTTCAATTTTACCTATTGTGATATATTCCAACTTTCCTCTTATCATAACATGCCCCAAAAAAATGGATTGCTTCTTTCTAACTTGTAAAATAAGTTTTCTTTGCGCATTGGCCTCTTTCAGGACATCCTCATTACTCTTTTTGGCTGTCCATGGTATTTTTAACATTCTTTCTGTAAAACCACATCTCTGTGAATGGACTGTATTGAGAAAGGATAACTCTTGTATAAGAAAGGATAACTCTTGTATAAAATAGTAAAATATTCTTCTTCTTCATATTCTCTCAGATGCTAACTGAACATTTTCAAAGAAAGCAGTGGTAAGCTTGAGGCTATTTGTATCTACATAGAGTTTTTCCAGGAATGGTACTGGGACTGGTTTGGTCATACAAGACTGGTACAGTCAATCATTTTATATAGCGCAAATGATTGACACAATCATTATCATATATAAATTTGTAAGACCATACATGTCAACCCCTGTAGATGAAAATCTGAAAAACCTGAATAAAAATCAGGAAAAACCTATAAAATAAATAAATTTAAAAAATCATACAAAGACAGAAAAAAAAATCTGGCCTGTTTTCAATATCCACATCTGATCTGGCCGCATCATCACCATCCTGATCAAATACCAAGTCACCTCTCAGCTCCCAAACTAAAGATTCCACCACCAGGAAAGCCATGGTAAAAGGTAAAGGATCCCGTTACACGCTCACAGAGGCATATTGGGAATATGGTGTTGGGCCCATATTTTCTTGGCCATCGACACACTAGGAGTGATGTGGTCAGCATCACGCCGGCTGCCTTAACCTTCCAAGAGTTGCTCTGGTACCCAATTCATGAGGTTGGGTCGACCACGGAGCCGTTTGCGATCTAAAAAAATCCCACCTCAACTTGGGATCGAACCATGGACCACCGAGCTAGGAAACCAATGCACTAACAACTGCGCTTCCGCGGCTCCCAGGAAAGCCATGACTTTAAAAACATCATGAAAAATCAAAATATTGATCGATTCAGAATAAAAATTTCAGGACACGGAAGCTTTACATGTATCAGAAATCTATTTATAACTCAGTTCTTGCTAAATACTGAAATCTCGTTGCTGTGTGGTAACGACGGGCAACAGTGTTTATTTTCATGCATTTTGGACAGTAAATTAGACTTTACACGCTGACATTTTTGGGCAAATGAAACTGTAAAGGTTTAATAATTAGGCAAAAAACCTGTACAGAAATTATGTACAGCAGTACTAACCTGAAAACAAAAAAAAAACTGTACATAATACAGTTGTACTAGTTGGCATTTATGGAAGACTGGTACAATCATGATCATTATACAGTCATGTGGGACTGGTACAATCAGTCATATTATTTAGTCATGCAGGGGGTTCGGGCAATGAAAGAGCTGACAGACTAGCTTCAAGAGCATCCATACAAGGTGCATTGGATAAGGGAGAGATACTGAGGGCAGTTAATGGAAGCCTATTAGAGAATGAAACTGCAATTGATGAATCATCAGGGCTAAGATTGCTGGAATTTGGCATCCAACGCAAGACCGGCAGGGATGGACATATGAGAGGATGCATCTGGCGTGTTTACAACCAGCGCGCAACAGGAACAATTAGTATTCATACCCTTCGACATTTGCTGAGGAAGACAGAGCAACTATGGGTTTGCCTGGAGTGCAATGACATCGATTCTGACCAACAATAACAATATTATTTGGTCACATAAACCTGGTTCAGTCTGTAATATTATACAAGTATAACCATATGAGACTGGTAACCAGTCAAGTATAGCCAGTTAAGAAGGATACATTCATAATCATATAGCCGTGTATGTTTGATAAAGTCATAGTCAAACAGCCTTCATAGAAAAAAAATCTGAAACCATTGTAATATAAAATCCTGCATTTTTGACAGGACTTGTGTGTGGTGATGAAGGAACCAGTCATGGATGACTACAAACACTCCCCTGAGAAGCCTAACCTGCCTTTGTACAGCCTGCAGACTCATGTGGAAGATTTTGTGAATGTTTGCTGCTGTCATGTCTGGACTTCTATGATTTTGTAGCATTTTCTTCAACGTTTTATTCCAGTATCTTGCAGTATGTGACTGGCTCGATTGTGAGCATAATATACCATGTTATTAAAACTGCTGTTACATTGCAATAATGTTCAGTAATTTTGAATATGTCATGTTGTTTCTGTTTAAAATAAACTTGTAGATTTTAATTCAAATGGTCAGATAAACTCAAGTGATATTCTTGAGTAAATAACATCTTATCCTGTTATATTTATGTTATATTAGTTTTGCTGATCACACTTTATAAGAGCAATGAAAGTAACTCCTGAAGATTTGTACCATACTTAAAGGAGAAATAGGTGTATTCTTCTTGTGACAGACTTCACCTAGTGTCTTGGTTTGCAGTGCTATTTTTTGTTGTTGGCTAGCAAGAAGTCCATTATGAATTGTAGCTATGAGTGGGAAACTTTCTAGGCTTTGATATATGCTGCATGTATTTGTTATTCATCTTTGTCACTGTTTTTATGGAGCATGGAACCTCCAATGCAGCAGGCTCCCTTGCAGGAAGCCTGCATCATCGTCTTCTTCTTTTTTGGCGTTTGTCCTGAAAAGGACGTTGGGTATGTTGTGTCGGCGTTTACAGCGAAGCTGCGATATTTGCACCTTTCGGCCCGACACATCCATTTTCAGCATGGCATTTTTGGGACCGGGTTTGCCTTCCCTCTTCGATCCATACTCTCTCGGCCAGACTGCAGCGATGCAGCCTGTTTCCAGAGTAGGGTCTTGGTCAGCTCTGGTTCGCCGACCCTGACGCGAGCAGTCAAGCTACGAGCCGCTGACTGCATTCATCTCTTTTGCTGCGTCTTCGGTCCCAGCCTACATCAAAGCACATACTCTCGTGGTTTCTGTTACAATTTGATTGACATGATGAGGTTGCCAGCCCCATGAGCAACCTCACATTAGTCACCTTTATTTATAATGTGCCTGAGGTAGCAGTAGCCATATTTTGTCTTTGTCTCCTTAGATGGCATTTATTTGTATTTAAATTGTTTTAAACTTTGCTATGGCAGGGAATTACTGGAACTGAAAATTAGTAAATGTAATGATCTTGAAGTGAAGCTTCAGATACTGATCTTCAAAAATGTAATAAACTTGGTTATTGCAGGGAATTACTAGAACTGAATATTGGTAAATGTAATGATTTTGAAGTGAAGCTTCAGATATTGGTAAATGTAATAATCTTGAAGTGAAGCTTCAGATACTGATCTTCAAAAATGTAATAAACTTGGTTATGGCAGGGAATTACTAGAACTGATTATTGGTAAATGTAATAATCTTGAAGTGAAGCTTCAGATACTGATCTTGAAAAGATGTAATAAACTTGTATAATATGACGTTATTTAGTGATACAGATTTTGAGCTGGTACATTTATTCTTGTCTGTGGAAGAATGAAGATTCTTCATAATTTTCTAAGGCTAGTTTCTTCAACACAGGCAGTAAGAAGTTTAGCTGATGGTATTTTTATTCTTGTTGAACCCGTTTATCCAAAGTCATGAATGTATGATCTCTTTAAATTAAAGCTTTATTTGTATGGTTGTATTTCTTTTAACAGTAACTGGAAGGTTGTACCATGGCAAGTTGAATGTAACTGGCCTAAAATGTATAATATTTTTTATGGCTAGGGTAACTGGATACTAAATTCAACATGCAGCTTTGTAAAGGTGGCTATTCTAATGGGGTGTTTCACCACTTCAACTAAAGCAATCAGAATAAGAATTCCGAACGAAATGTGTCGAAGACGCTGGCAATTATAGCTTTTTAGGACATTATGTATCCTCTTGGAAATTCAGTTATTTATTAGTTCTCTGCTGAAAGGTATTAATAGATGATATACTGTGCTGCTTGCATTCCTAAACCATCGTGCATTATTGTTAGCCTTGTTTCCTTCTTTCAATTTAATTACTTCCAGAATTCTTGTGCGTCAGAAATTATTGCTTGAATGTGGACAGTTTATGTTGCATTTCATCATTTGACTACTCTGAACTTATGTAAACGATGGCATTCATAACTGTGTCTGCAATTTTTTTTAGCCTGTGTTCATACTTAAGCAGTGTTCTCCAGTGGTTTTGCATTTTGCTTTAAGTTCCTTCTAAACAATTTTGTTGTCATTATAGTATGTTGTCTTTTTTTTTCTTTTCTCTCATTTGTGTTGCACAGTTCTCTAAATTCTTACATAATTTCTTAAACACAATATTAGTTGTTTACAATGTGCAATGAATATTTGATTATGTGTATTGAAGATTAGTATATTTGCATTTTTGTCAGCAAATAATGATTTCATAGAAGTAAAGCTGACTGTTGTAATTTGCAATTTGTTTTGTTTTCATATTAGTTTGTTTCCTTAATGAGTAATAAGTCAGTAATTTGGATGGATGTCTGTGTGCGAAACTGTAGCAAGCATTACTTATATAAAAATGTTTATGTGCATGGTCTCTATTCTATGATTAATTTGGTGGCTGCTGTTGATTAAATTTCCTTTATTTTGTTGGCCTGGGAAAAAATACTGCTTTGTATTTTTTTATCTGTGATAATTTTCTTTCTTAACAGGGTTATGGGTTATTATGTGTGCATTGAAATATATGTCATTTGTAGATAGTTGTCACTGATTTGAGAATATTCATCAGCTGTCTCATCTTTTAATTTTCCTAGCTGCTCGTGCTGTCCTTCACTACTCCTGTCTGCTCATAGTGACCTGTCTCTATTTCCTCCTACCCAGTTTAAAAAAAAAAATGTTTATTAAGACAAACTTTGATGTAGACTTCTGTCACTCAGTTTCATTTATTTAGCATCATTATCTTCATCATTTCCTTGTTCTTTATGGAGGATAGAGCACTACTGTAGCTGGAAGAGAGCACTACTGTAGCTGGACACGCTGCTGGAAGAGAGCACTACTGTAGCTGGACACGCTGCTGGAAGAGAGCACTACTGTAGCTGGACACGCTGCTGGAAGAGAGCACGACTGTAGCTGGACACGCTGCTGGAAGAGAGCACTACTGTAGCTGGACACGCTGCTGGAAGAGAGCACTACTGTAGCTGGACACGCTGCTGGAAGAGAGCACTACTGTAGCTGGACACGCTGCTGGAAGAGAGCACTACTGTAGCTGGACACGCTGCTGGAAGTCTGCACCAAAACATTCATGTGCTCTTACAGTATATTTGTTTCTGTAACAATATGTTTGACATGGTGAGTTTGATAGTCCCATGGCCATTCATTCACCATACTGTACGCTTATGAGTAGTTTCAGTTTCATCTTTCCTATTTGTTCCTTGTTGAAGAAAAGGCTGTGGTAAGCTTCTTCTGCCATTCTTCTGCAGGATATGTTGAACCTTTACACTCTGCTCTTTCCCCGTGGGTTCTAATTAATACATGTGTGATTATACTGGTTGGTTATTTCCTAGGGATTTTGGATCTTTCCTATCATCTCCACTTTCCTTAACCTCCAGCTGCATTAGATGTTGTCTGGCTCTCCTCCATAGGCCTGGTTTGTTACTTCTGGGCATCTCATATAAAAACCAACTTGGAGAGACAAGAATGTCAGTTACAAAAACAAGATCAAGGGAATACTAGTAGCGGCTTTCGCTAAACATGTTGTAGCCACTTTGATAAGTGTGTTGTGAAAATATTATTCTGTTGTGTAATGTAGATGAAAAGCATTTGTAATGTGAAGTTATGGCGAGAAGCATTTGTAATGTGAAGTTATGGCGAGAAGCATTTGTAATGTGAAGTTATGGCGAGAAGCATTTGTAATGTGAAGTTACAGTAAAGTTAAAAGTAGTCCTACTGCAAATACTGTTTTAGGGGAGTGTAGAATTAGAGACTTCACCTGTGCTAGGTCTCAGATTTATGAGGTGGGCTGGCCAGTTCCCTTTCTCCCCTTTGCCTTTCCTAACTCAAAAGCAGAGTCAGGTACCCATTAACAGCTGAGTAGACTGCAGCTTGACATAACCTGGTTTTGAACCCAGTAAGTTTGCTTCGAGACGCATGTGCTCTAACTGCTCTACCACGTGACGCTTTGGCTTAAGTAGAGTACTACAAATCACTTGGACATTATAACCATGAAGTTTACAATAAGAGAATTGGATGTGAGGAACTATCCAAGAAAATAAACGTGAGAGAAAATGCTTTTATGGACACTAGGTCAAATGAAGTTTTCAAGTAAGTCTTGCTAAAGGGAAATAAATGAAGGACGAATATATTCATTATCGGTTTCATCCATATTAGGTCTGACTTTTGAGCATTTCATTACTTCAAATATTTTGCTGTTTTCCAAGCCATCTTGTCATGCCAAAGCTTCCCATTGGTACAGTTTTAAAGTGCTTGCTTCTAGTGGCAAATAGACTATGTTCCAAGGTTTATTACCTAGTAGTGTCACACTCCAAATGGATACAAGACTGTGCTGTTGTATTAGAAAAGGCAGGGAGGAAGGAAACTAATCACCCCACCTCATAAAGCTGGACCTACTATAGTGAAGTCTCTAACACTTTATCCCCTCTAGCAGTATCTGCTATGGGACTACCTGGTCAAGTCAAACTTTTCCTTCTTTCTTCCTCTGCCCTTTTTTTTTTGTCCTCAATCTATCCCATTCTGTCAGCAGGTTTTCCAGACCTTCCTTTATAAGCTGTGTTGTCAAAGGATTTTCTCTGTTATTTGTTGTGACAGAATGGTAACATGTTAGTAATGCCCAAAACCTGTTTTTTTTTAATTTTTTTTTATTTTTTAAGTTAAGATGTTATGAAGCTTCATTTTCTCAGTCTTCAAATGGCATAAGTTGGACTTGTTAAAAGTGTCTTATAATACCTCATTTACTTGATTTTAAAATGCACATTTGTTCACATTGTAATGTTTCTAGATTTGGGGGTGTATGGTACAGTCAGCTGTGACTTACAGCCATTGTTAAATGACTCTTGTCAGGCTGTACCAGACATTGGGACAAAATTGTCATTGCCTGCACATAAGCGAACGTGGGTGTGTCAGTTTGTTTTCTTGTCCATTGCCAGTATTGTACATGCATTGACTTTAACTGAAATTTCTACCTCTAACTGCTGTTTAAAGTGTCTTCAAACTGATTATATTATAATGCTACATTGAAATAAAAACTGCGTCTGTACATATATTTTAGAGTTTCATTTATCCCTATTGTTAGTGATACTGAAAATGGAAGTTTGTGGAACAATTTATAAATTGATATTCCTGTAGGCTAATAAAAAAAAATATTTTGTGCTTTTAATTTTAAATCGGTGGTATAGTTTACCACTGAGGGTGCCTTAAAACCAAAGAATTATGGCACATTAAAAACACATTTGATATTGGCGACCTATGATGAATTAGTAATAGACATGCTAGGACAGTTTGTTTGTTATTGATAAACTTTAATAAAGTGCTGATAGTGTTATCATTCCATTTCATTAACTCCTTTTACCTCACAAGCCAAATAGCCTGCTAAGATATGCTATATTTTCTTCCCAAAAATCACTTGTTTACAGTCAGATTTCCTCACAACTGCATATTGTGCTATATAAAACAAACTTATTTGCTGAAAAAGACAATATATTACAATATTCCTTAGCCATTTTACAATTGTGTGTCAAAATAATAAGGTAGCTTTACATGTACTGATTGTTTTGAAATACAAACTGTTTAAAACAACAACATAAATGCTCTCATATCCATTTTGGTGCCTGGGTATAACCTAACCTAAAAGCTGCTGGGAGGGAAAGAGTTAATGAATGCTACCCTACGTGTTGTTGGGCTCACACAGTCAAGTCTTTGGCTAGCTCCTTAACTCTTACAATCCGGCAAGCCCCGTGAAGTGGCGCGGGTTTAGTACCAATTTTACGGCTCGCCCCGTGAAGTGGCGCGCGACGGTAACGATAGCTAAACTAGCGCGTAAAAACGCGGTTTTAGCTCCCGTATAGTAAGAGTTAAGCAACTGAGATGTCACATTCAAAGATGTTTGCAATACTGAACCCCAACAACTTGGCAAAACTCCTAACTTTGGTAACTAACATTCCTGATTAGAAAAATGGGTACAAGGCAAAAGATGTGTTCTGTCTTATTACAGATCATCATCATTTTGTTTTTATTACTCTTTATGGGGAGCATGGAGACACTGCTATAGCTGGTTCCCAGGAAGCCTGCATCAAAGCATCTATGTGCTCTTGAGGTGGTGGTTTCTGTAGAAGTTTCTTCTGCATGATGAGGTCACCAGCCCTGTGAACAACCTCAGATCAACTGATCTGAGTATTGCACAGAGATCTAGACTGCCTGTTTCTGAACTAGTAAGGTCTTTTTTTTGGTTTCACGGGATTGCTTTCAAAGTTTTGTTCATACTTCACTGATGTTAGCATCTGTGGAGTTGATAATTATTTGAGAAAAACATAATCTTCATTTCAGTGTTCAGTATGAACAGCATCTACTTGTAAATATTATATCTTTCATTTTCAGTATGTAATTACTTCCTCTCTCTTTCTCTCTGAATGTATGTGTGTGTGGTGCGTGCATGCATGTGTTAGTGTTTTTTGTTTTTTTTTCAATTACTGGATGCAATGTTAATATGAAATACCTATTATTTAATGTTTTAATTTGAAAACACTTTGAGAATTATATAATTTCATGGCAGAAATGTAAAAAAAGCAATAATACCTATTTTATTTGACCCTGATGCCATATATATTTCTTTTGATCTTCAGAGCCTTCATATTTAATGATTGTTAGTGGGAGGAACTTTTGCTGAAATTATGTCTGAGGTTTTACTTCTGACAAAATTGTCTTAGTCTGTTTCTGTGATTCTGGGAGACACATTTGAGGGGTAGATACTGAGTGAGCATATGGGGAGGCTGTGCTTTATTGAGAGGTATTATTTAGGTAGAGATTGATGTACAAAGTAACTCTATGCTTGTATATCTTGCTTCACATTTTCAACACTTGTATACATTACAAATGTTAAAAATATGTATTACTTCAGGTTGTGCTCATAACTTTTTTCTTTACAACATTATATATTACTGCTTCCTTTAGTATGTGTTTTAGTTAGCACAATAATAGATATTTATTTAGCACATATTACTCTACTTAGTTCAGAAAGAAGGCTCAATACCTTCCATCTACAGTGACTACACCACATCCTTGGTATTTCATGGAAGAATAAAGCGGCAAATGTTGAGGTGTTGTCACATGTTGGCCTTCAAAGCAAGTCTACACTGCTTAGACAGAGCAGACTACCCTGGCTTGGTTATGTCTGCCGCATGGAAGATGGTTGCATCCTGAAAGATATCTTCTACGGACAACTGGCAAAAGAACAGTTTGGCGACCGCAGCTGATATTCAAAGATGTGTAAGAGAGACATGAGGGCACTGGGCATAAATCCAGCAACCTGGGAGGATGAAGCTGCTGATTGGACCAAGTGGTAATGCTCTCTATGGCACCACCTCAGGTGAAAAGAAGCTCACACAGCAAACAAAAGAAAGAAAATATCAAAAGTAACACCAGGAAGAAAAAAAAAAGCAGCTGAAGGCTGTCACCTCAGGGGCGCATTCCTAGTCAGTAATGACTGAAGGGGTTATTAATAATAGTTCAGAAATGACAGCCAGTGCTTGGTGAGTCATGCATGGAAGTCTGTTTGCTAAAATCAGAAATACAGATTTCACTCCTTTTCAAACATTTAACCATTTTAAATTTTCTTGGGTTTCTAAGTCAGTACTTATTATTTTAATGTATAAGTCATGTAAATTGCTTGCTTGCTGTCTGTCATCTCTAATTTGTGTATATTATTATGTATATTAAAAATTGCAGCATGCATTCACGTAGCATTTAATCTAAATGGTGTATACATTTTCAAGATTATATTCCTGTTTTATAAATCCATGTGCCTACCTGTGTGTCTTTCATATTGGTGTGCAGATAACCTGTCATGCTCATTTGACTTTTGGAGGGGAATGCTTGAAATAAACAGCTTTCTTGTCACTATTTTTTGTTACATAGATCCTGTTGCATGTCAGTGTTGGTGGTAAAATGTTTTTAAATCACAGCAGCAGGGCATCTGCTGCCTTTTCTGTCATTTGATATAGATGTCTAGTTTGTGTTTGTTTGGACCATCATATGGTACAAGTATGACTGTCAGACAATCATATGCCTTGTATGCTCAGTTAAATTATTGTCCAGGTGACATTTTTTAGCATTGTTACAATGTAACCGGATGATCTTTACGTGTTCGGCAGTCGCTGTCTATGCGACAGATGCCATGGCTGATTAGCCTATGTTTCCAGACACAGTTAAACACTTATGTCCGCGGCTTTGTGTACTAGTGGCAGAATGTTGGTTTACTTAAACTTAGTAGTTCGCGTTGTCTGACTCGAGGGCCCTAATGTTATTCCCCTTGTTGTTTTCTGTTGAATTTGTAACTATACAAGTAGACTTCGTGGACATAATGTTCTAGTCTCGTGAATTAACGTTGACAAGACATTCATTTCCATCTGTTTAGTTGTAGACAAGTAACTGGTAAGTTCCAGAATAAAACCATGTTTTACAACTCCAATTTTAAACAATGAAGGACAAATATTAAGCCATCGAAGATAAATTCCTAAGTTGCGTTTCTTTTCTTCCTTTTAATTTTCTCTTGTGCTTTATTTTCGCAATAGATGCACAGGCATTATACAAAAAAGGGTGTTCATGGAAATATGGCAGTGTCAGTCTGATAGTTTCTAGTCTCAGAAGTCATCGATTTTAAATTTTCTGTGAATCGAAAGAATGTAAGGTTACGCCTTTCCTTTTTCATTCTTTCATTTCACAACAACGCCTTGTTAAATGAATCAAGTTGAAAAGAAAACACCGTCCGTCTACTTTACCGATCATTGTCTTGCGAAGTTAAATCATGGACTGTCTTATATGCGGATATACAGAGTTACGCTTGAATCGTACTGTTCTCAAATAAACAACATAAATATGGTTCGATGTGGCCCCAGGTGAGTCTGATAGATTTCAGCTTTCTATTCAAATGATTTAATTTTTAGTTGTTCTAATCAACGGCGAAATATGTTTTTACTAACCTTGAGGGTGGGATAACTTCCTATCATCCATGTAGTCGATTCGATGCGGAAACTCGCTTTAATTGTCATTCAGGCGATCTCCAGAATGATAAGACATTTCAATGTTTACATCGACCTACACCATTATATGCCCCATCATCGTTGACTTCTCGAGATGATGCTAACCTCTTGAAAGCAGGTTTAAAAGTGATTTTATTACGATTCTTTTTGTTGCAGGGCAATCCAAAACGAGACAATTTTATTTCTCTAATTTCTACGTATTTTATTTCTCTAATGCGTCTATTAGTGACTAATCATTTAATATCTAATTATTACTCCCCTTCTGGTATTTTAGATTCGAGGCTATCATTTTATTATTGCCTGATGATGTTATAGTGAAAACTCGACAGACTTAGGTGGTAGTAAAACTGCCACAACAACTATTAGCAACATCACAGAATGTATCCTATGTCATCAGATGCTGAAGCAAGAAATGCTGACAATCAGACCTAAAATGGTCATTTACATTATATAGGCTAGTATAGTTCACAAACATTATTGACTCTGATATGAACTGATATAATTTATACGTGTCATTATCTCAGTGAATTTTAGATATTATAAATGAAGTATGGAGAGAAGAACAACCACCACAACAATGGAAAGACAGTATTATTGTAAAGTTACCGAAGAAAGGTGATCTATCAGACTGTAATAACTGGCGTAGTATGTCTCTATTATCAGTACCTGGAAAATTATTATGTTGCATGATGTTAGAAAGACTTAAATTGCATGCTGACGAAAAGATCAGAGAACAACAAGCGGGTTTCAGGCCAAAACGATCATGTATTGATCA
Organism: Oreohelix idahoensis; assembly: GCA_024509875.1. Classification (NCBI taxonomy): domain Eukaryota; kingdom Metazoa; phylum Mollusca; class Gastropoda; order Stylommatophora; family Oreohelicidae; genus Oreohelix; species Oreohelix idahoensis. The sequence continues at coordinate 63,203 of JAMPIV010007144.1, read as the reverse complement.
AATATTCACACTAAGAACAGTTATAGAAGAATCAGTGGAAAGGCAATCGCCACTTATTATCACCTTCGTCGATTTTCAAAAAGCCTTTGATAGTCTACACCGCCCATCATTGTGGAAGATACTTACAATCTATGGTTTTCCAACAAAATATGTGAATATAATCAAAGCGCTATATGACAATGCAAGATGTTATGTTAGAACAAATAAAGGGAATACAGAATGGTTTACAGTAGAAACAGGGGTGAAACAAGGCTGTATTATGTCACCACTACTTTTTGGAATAGCTATTGATTGGGTTATGAGAAACTATACCCACAATGAACAATTAGGTATAAAATGGACAAATGGAAAATTCCTGGGGGACCTGGATTTCGCAGATGATTTAGCATTCTTAAGTTCAACACCCAGACAATCCCAAGAAGCAGTAAATAATTTGTGTCATCTTTCGGTTAAAATAGGTCTCCAAAATAAATGCCTCTAAAACTAAAGTTATGAACTTTTCTAACGAGACCTTTGATATCATCTTGAACGGGGAAAAACTACAGAAAGTTGAAAGTTTCAATTATTTAGGCAGTAAAATGACTCAGGATGGTGACACAACAAGAGAAATTCATACTAGAATTGCTTTGGCAGCTAGCGCCTTCAATAGATTATCTAACATTTGGAAATTACGATCATTGAATATACATACCAAGCTTCGTCTGTTTAATTCAAATGTTATCTCAGTGTTAACATACGGCTGTGAGAGTTGGAAAATAACAAAATCATTGGAGAACAAGCTGAATACATTCGAGAACAAATGTCTTAGAAAACTCATGAACATCAGTTGGAAAGAATTCAAGACTAATCGACAAATAAGAGAAGAACCTAGGCAGAAATATGTCTCCGACTATATAAGGAAAAGACGGTGGTCATATATCGGTCATGTCCTACGAATGCAAAACAACAGAATACCACTACAGGCGCTCACTTGGGTTCCTGAGTGTAAGAGGAAAAAAGGAAGACCAAAAGAAACACTCAGAAGAACAATAATAAGAGAAGGAAGAACGTTGGGCCTAAATAATGTGCAAGAGCTAAGAGGAGTGGCGTCACAACGAACAACCTGGAGAGCACTGGTTTCTGCCTTATGCGCCGTGTTTGGTGCTTAAAGAATTTATTATTATTATTATATTATCTCAGTTATAAACTGATAGTTTATAAAAGTCATATTGGCTACCTTTGACTGGGTTAACTTAGGTAGAAAAATTGTGCAGTTTTTTTACATTTATTTTAATCTTATTCATATCTTTTGTTGCCTCCAGTAATGGTTCTCTCAGCCTGGTTTTATGTTCTGGCTGTTCTGTCAAAGATGGATTTGAAGCAGTTGCTCAGATTGATCACATATTCCACTGCTGGCCCAACATTTCCTGTATACAGCTGCTTCAGTATTTAATACGTTCAAGCAGTTACTGAGTTTTTTTATCACAGGATCATTCACTGTCTAGCTTGTTGCTGGCACTAATCAGTGTTATTTTGTCCATGTTTGACTGCTGATTAATGTAACTTTAAGATTTGCAGGACTTCTTCTGCCAGCATTATTCAGTTTCAATATGACTTTGTTCCCTGTTTAGAGCATTAGCTAAGGAACAAGAACAATTATATATTTTTTTTTAACATCAAATACAGTATGTAAGAAAGAAATAAGGCCTGATGAGAATAAAAAATGACAAGTTCGAGCAGTTGTTTGAGACTGCACGAGTGAAGAAATATATGTCAAACAAAACAAGAGATAAGGTGGTCCTGAAATATTTAAAACATGAAATCTGACAACAGCATAAGCATCCCAAACAATAGAGAGAGCCAGTAAAAGAAAAGTGGGCCAGGAGAAAGGTGAACTGAGAATGGGATGGTAGCAGACACCTTAAGATAGGTGTCACTCTATGGCTGAATTTGAAAATGAAAATAATTTATACAAATACACTATTTACAGCAAAACAGTAAAGAAAAATGTAAAAAGGTCTGTGTGCAAACAGAATTTTAAAAAAAAAAGACAAATGGCTCTTGTATTATAACAGTTTTATTAAGATTGGAATAATGATATTGTTAAATATTAGTATTAACATCATTATATTATACAATATATTAGATTTGTAAGCAAAAACCAAGCTTGAAGAATCCTGGTTTACCATAAAGTTACTGATATAAGGTATCAAACAGTTGAATGTAAGTACTGCTTATGAGAAAATTGACAAATACTTCCATGCTCTACACATGGTACACACAGTAAACAAGGTGTAAAATAATATACCTACAAACATGACTAACTTACCTTTTCTAATGATGCAAGAACAAACATAACCTATGTGCATTATAAGTTAACTCTATGTGAACCGTGTCCATATAAGCCCTGACTTAATGCCCTCTACATGTTGAATGAAGTAAAGAGGGTAGGGTGAAAAATACTAGCAAGTAACCAGTCAAGAAATGATAGCAGACAATGAAGGTGTATGACTGTTTCATGCCTTGAGACAAGCACCATTTCTCCTGTATTTAGGTTGTTTAAAAAAAAAAAAAACAAGGTAAAGGGTCCCTACATTAAGGCATATTGGGAATATGGTGTTAGGCTCTTATTTTCTTGACCATCGGTACAATAAGGGTGATGTGGTTAGCATACAATACATATGCCTTAACCTTCTCTCCTGTATTTAGTTTTTCCCAACTTACTTCTGCCGAGCAAGTAAACCCATCAATGCACACAGATACTTGACAATTCTAATTATCAAAAACATACTTATAAAAAAAAAACTGAAACCAGATTACTGAATTTAAAATATGACCAAAAAAAAGAAGCTCTACCAGGAATCAAATGCTAAATACTTGCTTGCAAGGCAAATGTTCAAACCACTAACAAATGAAGCATCTTGGTATATGTGGTTTTTTTTTTTACATCAACTATTTTAATGACTGCCTTCCTAAGTCAGCACTGTGTTGTGTCAGGAGCTTTGTCAAGGATATAGGAAGAAATTATAAGGGGAGATACCCAATGATCATTTTCTTCATTGTGAAACAGAAAAAGCATTTTATTTACATGCTTATGCCACACCATCACTATATAGTTTTTATACATTTAGATATATGTATTGTTTATAACTGCACAAGAAGGATGATGATGATTCGTATGTAAAAGAAAGGCACTATTCCTGGGACGTACAGCCTTAACACATGCATGAAGGTGCTGAAACTTTATATACACAGGTAACTTTTACAAGACAAAATTAAGCCCTCCTTTCTGATATCCTGAGATGTTTAAACTGATGGAATGTCTGGTTTAAATATTAGAATTCAACAGTGCTGCCTTATCAGAATCCAATGGAACTTTGAACTATACTACTGGACAAAAGTTAAGGGCCACCAAGAAAAACTCCTCTATGGACCAATTAAATGCAACCAGGTGTAAACAATTTATTACACAATAAAGTTGATTCATCGTGGAAAAGATCAGTCAAGGTTTTTTTAATAATGTGTGACTTACTAACAAAAAGAAATTCAACTCACTTTTTCATCTTCTGAACTAGTGGGGCGTGTTGCAAAAACCACAAATTTTTGCAGCAACAATGGCAATTTTCAGGTGCGGGTTAAAGTGACCCAGTTTTTGAACATTTAAAAAAAATTAACCTAGTGCACACAGAATACATTGAGGGACTGTACAAAAAATGTATGCTCTATACCAACAATGCTGTACCATGTACTGCTGCTAATTTGCCAGAGTACAGTGACTGTCAATGTCAATCATTGTCAATGCCTATATTAGAAAAAACAAAAAAAAGGTGTTACAAGTCAAAATATATTAGACGAATGCTTATCATTTTCATGATCCCTGAACTTCTCTTGATGTAGAGCGATTGCCTTTAACAAGCTCATGCCAAGCCTTCCTATACAGTGCCATCTGTTCAAAGCCTCCCCATATCATCTTTATCTCTTTTAAATCTTCAGTTCTCTTCTCTGTGTTTTTTTTTTATCTTCCTCTATATCTCTTAGCGGGTGGAATGAACTTTTTACTTTGCATTGAAATTGTGGTTTGTGTATAGAAAATTTCACACAATGATTGATCTTGTGGAACCAATTAATTTTGTTACATGAGGGTATACTGTGTTTTAGTGAGAACTATACATTCATCACCCTTTAGAACCCAAAGGAGCATAGGCCTTCAACAAATGTGTGTCAAGTCTTCCTGTCCCGTGTCATCCATTCATTGTCTTCTTCATGTCTGTCTACAGATCTACACCATTTATTTTTAAAAAGTACATTTATATACATTGTAAGGCCAATACATTAAATTTAATTTAAATCCTTAAACTGGTATAGCTCACAGTCTCATCACGTGACGACAATATGTAAAGGGTCATTATTGCAAGACTCATCTCCTGATGATGTTCACAAAATTGAAAAATACTCAGAAATATTTTTACAAGTAGAAACCTGAATTTGGCATTTGAGTTTCACTAACTTGACATGTCAGGCACTTGGTTCAATCACTTCAACTTTTAACTCTTAAAGGACAAGAGGCCAGTGCTCCGGGCCGATTTTCTCCAGGTGCTCTTCATGAGAGGTCAGTTTTTGGGGCCGGTATATTTGAACTGTGTTGTTATTTTGTTTTATTCAAATTTTATCAATCTACATTCTGTTTTCTTTACAACTATACAGTATGGTCTTTACAACTATATATAAGATTATCATACTTTTAAAAAACTTGGAAAGAACCGACCTTTAAACTTTAACAAACTGTATGAAAAATTTGTGTGTCAAAAGTGGGACTGAAGATGCAGCAAGAGAGATGAATGTAGTCAGAGACTCATAGCATGACTGCTTGCGTCAGGGTCAGCGAACCAGAGCTGACCAAGACACTACTCCACCTCCATGTGGTGGTCCTGGAAACAGGCTGCATCACTGCAGTCTGGCTGAGAGAGAGTAGGGATCGAAGAGAGAAGGCAAACCCGGTCCCAAAAATGCCATGCTGAAAACGGTTGTGTCGGGCTGAAAGGCATTAATATCTCAGCTTCGCTGTAAACGGCAACACAACGTAACAAACGTCCTTTTCAGGACGAATGCAGAAGAAGAAGAAACGTGGGAAAATTAACAGGTCCTTAAAGAGTTAACAATCTTAACACCACTGCTAAGATATTTGAATGACCTTTCATTTGATACAACATCTTGATTTTAAAGTGTATCAAAATCTGATTTTATGTCATCATTTTCCTTTCATATTTCATTTGATGTAGGCAACTAAGTTTTTCTCCATAAATGCATCACTTGTGAAATTTACATGTCAGAAATGCTTTTGAAGAACAAATAAAGGCAAAAGTAAATACTATAAATAATAATATTACTGCTTGTGATCTCTGAAAGTTACTTTCAGCAGCTTATCTAATCTCAGTTTCATATTTGGTATTTAGAACAATCACAGAAAAGACAGCCCCAAGTGGGTACCAGAGCAACTCTGGGAAGGTTAAGGCGGCCGGCGTGATGCCGACCACATCACCCCTAGTGTGCTGACGGTCAAGATAATATGGGCTTAACACCATATTCCCAATATGCCTCAATGGGCATGTAACGGGTTCCTTTTTACCTTTTACAGAAAAGACAACGGTCTAAAACTTTGATAAATATGTCTTATATTATATTATATATTCACATTTGATGAAGATGCCACAAAATCTTTTTGAGTCACCAGATGATGCAGTTACAAAGGATTTTATACAAAGATGTTTACAAAGATGGAAAAAAAAAAAAGTTGAGAAGTCATACAAGTATATTGAAAAAAACGGGCATTGATAAAATTGTTTCTTTAGTTTGCCAAAATCTGAGAAAATTTAATGTAAAGTTCTCTATTCTGTTTTTCCACTTTGGTAACTTACATACACTTGTTTTTTTTTTTTTAACTTACAATAGCGAGCATTCTTAAAACTTGCACAAGAAGTTAAATGATACTGGTAGTTCTGAAAAAATGTGAATCATTATTTAACTGCACTGGTTATAATCAACTTAAGTTACACAAAACAGAATCAAAAGACAAGTCGGCTAAGTTAGAGACATCAATTAAACTGGTTGGTAGTACATTAACTGATCATTCTGAAAAATATCAGAACCATGAATCAGTATTTTCTAGTAATTCATAATATTGCACAATTCTCTCAGTTCAGCAATTTATTAAAGCAACATACAGTCTTACATCATATACTTTATTATTTCATAATCACGAAACAAAAACAAGACTTGAACATCAAGTCAAAATAATTTGCTAGTGTTTTTTTTTTCTATACCTTGGTCAAACTTGGGACTACCTGATTATAGTTTTGATAACAATAAAAATAAAGAACACAAAAGTAGGAATACAGTGACAATAGTTTTGATATGATGATAAAGGTAAGGGATATAGTGACTACAGTCTTTATATTATAGGTTAAACTAGGAGTATAATTACTTCAGTCTTGAAGCCACTAATAAAAATAGGAATGGAACAGCTACAGTTGTGATAACAATAGTGAATATTTGGATACAGTGACTACAGCTTTTACAAAAGAAATCACTCAGAAAGTTACACAAAGTCTATGATCTGCAGTAACCAAATGTGTTCACACAATTGCTGCACAATGAATGTACCACCATATTTCACATAAATTTGTATTGTTCACCTGTAATTGGCTGCATAATCATAATAACAGAAGATGATGTATTTAAAGCAAACACTTCCCATGAATGTTATCATGAAAAAAAAACCAAAAGAAAACCCACTAGATATCCAAATGAAAACAGTGAGCAGATGAAATGGAAAACAGTCATAGTGATCTCCCATAACCAGTTTATAGATGCTCTCTTATTCAATACACACACAAACAACCAATGATGAATATTTAACTTAAATCAGAAATAATAATGCACCAGTAAATAAGGACATGGAAGTTTATATTATTAACATGATGAATAATTTCACTTTTCAAATGAGTCTAAGCAAGGAATCAGTACATCCATGTTATATTTTCCTGTCACAGAAATGGATATCTTTTGTGTTTGTTCCAGTGCAACAGGAAGCTTCTGCCAAAGCACTAGATGAGCTCTTCAAGTAGTGGGGATTTATAAAAGTGCATCTGTGATAATCATTCATTAAAACAAACATATGTTGGAGAGACTAGTTCCATGCCAAAAACTGTTCATCACTGGAATTTACAAGAGAGATGGATTTAGAATACACAACCAGACATACTTTAGTCAATTAACTGTTAAATGGAGCATCACAGTTTAGCCTGTTAACCTTGAAATGGAACACAACAGGGACAAGTGGGAAAAAAAAAAAGCAAGAACCAAAGACTGCTGTCAAGCAGAAGCCAGAAGGACTTACAGAGAGCTGGGCTGGCTTGTGTTTGACAGATACAATTAGAATGAAAGAAGAGATGCTTTAATTAATGAAATTTACAACGTACAACAAAAAATGTTTAACTCAGTGGAATTAAGAATAATAAATACCCAATAACATAAAAAGGCACCGTTTTGATTTACTTCTGATTTTCTTATTTTAAGAAATGTTCTTCCCTTGCATCTCTCTCCAGTCTACTTTCTTCTAACTCTGTTCATCCATCCATCCATTCTTCTTTTCACGCAGGTGAAGATTTTGCTCCTTACTGAGGAGTTTGAGGTGCAGATCCCGTTCTTTGTTTTCTGAAACAGGTGAAAACAAATATATTTTATTACTCCTTTGGACGGTGAGTTTGCATTTGGTGTGCTTCAAACAAGATTTACTTTTTTAATAAAGTGTTTGTGCAAAGATGGCAAGTCATGTCTTTTTGAAATAGGGAAAAACAGTAGACCCAGAAGCTGAGGTATGAGCTTATCTCCCAAAAAATGTATACAGTATCTTGAACACCTTTAATGCACTGGGGTATCTAATAAGAACTTGGACCTACCTTAACCACATGAAGTGACAGAAATCAATACCCAGTGAGGTCAAAGCCCCAGTGTTTACCAACTAAAGTGATAATATTATCAAACTAGTGTTTTATAAGCAACAGATAATCTAGAAAGAGATATAAAAAAGATAGTCTCATAGTCTCTATGGGGAAGGCTAGATAATGCCATAATAGGAGTGAAGTGTATAGAGAATCGTTTTGATATTAATTCTAGGTCCATGCATTGACACCCTTGTCTGTACCTATTTCTTAGGGTCAGAAAATAGATTAATTTGCTTATTATGTTTATGGCCTGAATTCATATGTATTACATATTATTAGTACAAGTAGAATCAGTCCTATATTGTATATTTTGGATGGGTAGGCAGGACTATATTCTTGTTACACCGCTCTAGCGGAAGTAGGAGTTGTCTTGTCTAGTCGTGATGAGTTCCGATGTACCGTGACAATGGCGGGTACACATTTTTCCAGGGCTGGTATATTCTTCAGTAAAAATGATTTACGAAGTAGTTTTTCTTCTATAGGAGATTGTGTCTCTACTAGAGTTGTGTTAGAGACTTTCCTAATGTACGGTACCATGTATGATTCGGACTCCAGGTAATTCCAGTCCCTGTTTTGATGATCTCAGGTCGGTTAGGCCTAGCGGGAATTTTGTGCTTCGCAACGCTAGGGTCAAATTTGTATCGACGGAGATGACAGGCTCCATACTGTAATTATGTCTACGTGAGGTAACTGGATTACGGTAGATCTGTATGGAGGAACTTTATGAAATTATGCTTATGTATTGCAAATTAACTTTGGCTTATATATATATCCTCCTGTGAGCGAGTGAGCGACAACTCAGGGAGGCGGCCATGTTACATTCCTGTCTTCGCATTTTTTGGATCACTGTCTAAAGAACGGGGCATGTATCTTATTATTCGGACAGTGGCAAGGAGATCTCAATTTGGATAGAAACCCCTTTCGTGGTTTCACAATATGATAAACTGTGAATATAAAGCAACTTTAGTTACTTACCGATCCGCCTTCACTGACGCGCTTAGTCAGATAGGGGATGCGGCCATTTTTGTTCATCCTATTATTTATGAATGTGCCATGACATAGGATCTACTATGTATGCCTGCAAATTGATATGTCAACATACCCATGATTTACTCGTTATGTCCCAGTGTGAGCGTCCAAATAAACTGTGTAAACAAAGATTCCAGCAGTCTGCATTGGTGCCTTGTAGACACAAGTGAATGAGTGTTTAGATTGGTCAGAACACGAACAGTACACCATTCGCGGTAAACACACTCTACACTTCTACCCATATCTACACCATCCTGCGTCGGTTGAAGTGACCAAGTTTAGGGCCTGCTTCCCCTGGAGCCTTAGAGGGAAACTACTGTTTACAGCTGCCTTTGCCTTCCCTAACTTAGGACTAGGGTGAGTTACCCATTTACAGCTGGGTAGACTGGAGCATGCCTGATCTCAACAACTCTGTACACTACAATGGACATATACAGTAGTGGCACCACCAACAACATGTTACAGTGATTGATAGTGGAGCTTTACAGAAGAAAGAGAACACACCACACTTTACAGAAGGTTTACAGTATACAACTGATACTTCTTTACAGACTGACATTTTACAGTAACAGTGTGTGCGACCAAACTTTACAGTGGGAAAGAAAGTTTACACATACTCAAGAACTCGCATTTACTGTCACATTTATACCCAGTGATACCTTGTTCCATAAGTCCCCAACAATACATTTGTCATACTGAAGCACGAACAGAAAAATGCCACTACTTATATATACACCACCCACCCACACCCTCACCTTTCTTCTTTTTTTTTTTATATTTTATTTTAATCCCCTTATCCTGTCTGCTTCATTGCTCCATGTTTTTTTTCCCTTTGTTTCCAACTCGCTTTTTCAAAATATGTTGAGACCTAACCTTACTTGCATGACCATGCCTTTATCTTCTTTTTATTATACCCCTACTATCTCTGCTACTGATCGTCTGTTTTTATTGTTTGTTTCTGTCTTTTGTTTCGATGCTTCTAGTTTGTCCAGAAGTTTGTCTGTTTAGTTTTAAGATCATAATTATTAGGGGGCAGGTCTATATCATTTGAATTTATTGGCCTTGATCAAAGACTAAAGGATTTTATGAGATGATATTTTGATAACAGGCAAAGTTGATGAACAATAGAGAAAGTCAATTTAACATCATGCAATAGAAACAAATTTAAAAAAAAAACAACTGATAAGCAGCACTAGTGACAGTAAACAGTGGAAAGACATGATCGTCTATGTCAGTCGGCATAGCATTAGAAGATTTACAGACCATGAATCGGATACAATCCACTTTTCCTAGGTAAACAGTGCAGGAATACAATCGTACCATCAAAGCCAGGAGATTCTGGAACAGGATGAAACATGTTCAAAGAGGAGACCTAGACATATCAAATAAATCAGCTAAATACTGGGACTTCACAAGGAAAAGTAAATCCAGATATGTGAACAAATGTGGGGACCAGGTCAAGGAAGATATGAGGAGTCCTGCAGCACATTATTGGGGCGTAGCCAGCACACATATGACCAAAAAATGAGAAGTAGACTAACCACAGGTGAAATAATATGGTTACTCTGTACAGCCATAAACTTTGACGGTGATGGCACTGGATTATTATGTGCTTTTTGATATCCTTCTTTTTCTTTTATCTTGAGGATTCCCGAACAAGCACTTCCTTGTTAAGTGCGTCCTGTGGCGCAGTGGGTTCAACTCACAGGCATGAGAGGAAGTTAAGTCCACGGTGACAGAGGTGGGGGTAACCGCATGGTTATCACTAGGGGTGCCAGCTACCCACAAAGCGAAAAGGGTGCAGTTTCATAAGTCTACCTGTGCTGGTTTCAACGGAATTTCATGCAAGACTTCTGCCATACATCCTCATTGTGCGCCACGGATATTGGCCCCTCTCGGGATCTGAACTAAACTGGCAGAGGATCTTGGAGTCAGTGGATCCCTAAAGATGGGGTGTGCAGAACTCACCGATGAGTGGTATATGCTCTGACACCCATCAATCCACTCCCAAATCATGGGTCAAATGATAACTGAGTCATCAGTGAATGACCCCAAGTCTAAGGTGGACCAATGTGCCAAGAGACTGAATGGCTGCTGGGTAAGCAGTCGTGAACATTGGCTGTCTGGAGGGTGAGCGGGGCGGAACCAGGCAGTTGGACTCCATAAGGACATCCCTTGCTTCTTCCCTGGTATGCTGGCTCTACCAGGGTGGCCGAATATTCCCACCATTTATTGCAAATACACCATGAGAATTTTAACTATCCAGAATATTCGCGGGAGCTACAGAGATCGTGCTCTGCCGTCGATACCTGCAGCAAATGAAATACAAATGCAGAAGGAGAGGTAGAGGAGAGAAGAGGAGAGAGAGAAAAAGAAAAAGAAGAACAGGAAAGAGAAAAGTTCAGAAAGAAAGCAGATCGCCTCTCGATGAAATATGTGCATATAGGATACTGGAATTGTCGAAGTGCCAATCAACGGGCAGCCATTATACAAACAATCATCTACAATTTCGATATCCTCATGATCCAGGCGAAAAATTTAAAAGTCAATAGTATTATCAATTGCCCAGGCTACAGATGTTACTCAAATCCATGTGGGCCTGGTAGACGAGGGCAAGCTATATATGTAAAACATGAGCTCCGTCACACGTGGCTGGATACAAGTTCCCAAACTAGTGAGGATGCGGAATTGCAGGGGATTGCTGTGAATATAGGAGTTCAGGAGTGGCGAGTCTACAATTTATATGCTCATGTCGACCATCTTACAGCAGAGAGTAATTGGAATTTTCTGGCGGAATTGTCTGAAGATTCTAACATAAGGTGTTTAATTGCTGGCGATTTCAATGCTAGATCAAAGAAGTGGGGGAACATCACGGAAAATAGGCAGGATATAGCTTTGAGCCAGGCATTACTTAACAGGAGCCTTACCATCTTGAATGATGGACGCCCAACTAGACTGGCAACTAAACCTGGGGATGCAAATGGTGTCATAGATCTGGCAATTCATCTCTAGTGCTGCCACCAATATGGCACGTTGGGATGTATTAGGTGCACAGGAAAGTGATCACCTACCTTGCGTGAGGAAGCATTGCAAAGGGTAGGACCACTAGACACATGAAACCTAAACAGACCTTCAAGTATCCTACAGTCCACTCAACTGACTCTTAACACACATTGCGTCAAAATGTCAAACAAAAGACAGTGAGAACGCCTTTCACCCAACCTCCCTGGTGGAATAAGACAGTGGAGGAAGCATGGATAGAAAAGGAAAGAACAATAAAGGAATGGCTTAGATCACAAAACAGAAGAATGATGAATGAGGGAGAGGTTGAAGAGATGAAGGAGAAAAAGCAAAGAGCCGTTAACAGATTCAAGAGCTTGGCAAGGGACGCCAAGGATAAATTGTAGGAGGACTTTATGACACAGGTGGGCACAGAAAAAAACCTACATAAGTTCTGGTCCTTACATCGAAGAATGAATAGGAAAAGTGCAAGCCAACCCATCCCTAATATCAAAAGCTATACAGGACTAAGACGGACGAAGAGAAGGGAAGAGCATTATTCAATCGATATGTGGAGCAAACGGATAAAGGTGACAAAAGTGCACGCCTGAAAATAAAGGACAGTGTTCTGGAAAATTCCCTAAGGGGCCAGATATACTTCGATCTCATTTCTGAACAGGACGTGGTGTACACATTGAAAACCAGCAGAAACACTGCTCCAGGTCCTGATGGTGTACAATACCATCACATTAAACAGCTCGACGACACAGCCATTATAAATATGGTGAGCGATTTCAATATTAGCATACAGCCGGAAGACTGGCTACACAGTTACCTTCGGCCACTTCCTAAACCTGGCAAAGACCCCACACTGCTCAGAAGCTATCGAATTATCACACTACAGAATGCCTATGGTAAATTACTTGAAAAGATAGTTGCAAGACAAATAATGAGCCACCTCGAAAATGCACACATCCTTCCTGATACCCTGGGTAGCTATAGGTCTATGAAAACAAAATGGGATAACGCTGGAACGTTTGCGTACGATGTGTACGAGGGATTCCAGGGTAAAAGAGAAACAGTGGCTGTCGCAATTGACCTAGAGGATGCTTATAACAGTGTGGACTTTGCAACCCTAATAAACTGTATAATGGCATGTGGTGTAATCCCTTGGATAATAAGGTGGATAGCAGTTGCCTTAATGGAGACGAGAGATCTGTTGCATTTCGCTTGAGAACTTGGACATCAGAGCCAATGCGCATTTGCCCGGGACTACCCCAAGGTTCTCCATTATCACCAGTGCTGTTTAACATCTACACAGCAAAAGTAGCAACCTTTCAACCAACAGGATTAGGACGAACATTAACTTTCGCAGATGACATACTCATGTACAGAACTGGCTCAGACAGACAGGAAATGGTCCAAGACATACAAGAGACACTACAGGCGGTTTCTAAATGGTGTGAGGTAAGCGGATCAAAGGTCAATCCAAATAAGGCCTGTATAGTGAAAGCAGACCTTCTAGATATCACTTTCGATGGGCAGAAGACAGGCCGAAGTATCTGGGAGTAACGTTTGATCGTGGGCTATCATTCAAGTATCATGTCGAACTGATCATACAGAAGTGCAAGCGAGGACTGGCAGCCTTAAAAACAATGGCTGTTGCGCGCTTACAACAGAGACTATTGTTTCTCCTGTATCACCAGCTCGTGATTTCAGTAATCGAGTACGGGCTAGGAATACTCGCGCTGTCAGTGTCACAATGTGAACGACTGGAACGCATTCAAAATTAAGGGATGCGACTAGTTTTGGGCTGCACGCGTGATACCCCCATTGTGACAATGAGATACATGCTCGGATTTCTGTGAATTAGATCTAGATATGCGATGGCCCAGGCAAAAGACTATATGCGGGTAACCCCCAAAAAGGACACCCCCAACATGAGAACGTAGCTGACATCAAAGAAGCAAGAATCAAGAGGGGTATGTTATGGATGGCACAGGCAGAGGCTAGGATTGGTCAGGTGACCAGGGTTGAAAATGTATCCAAAGAGGAAGAATGGAGTAAGTCAGGGGAGAACTGGATAAACTACCAGCAGGTCATCATTAGCCTTGGCAGAGAGTGCAGATCTTGGGGCAATGGAAAAGCAGAGCTGGAGATTAATCAGCTGATAAGTGATCATGCTGGGAATGATGACGCCATTGTGTACACTGGTGGATCTGTAGTGCGTGATGAGAAATCAGGATGTGGCTTCTCTGCGAGAATAAAGGGCAGGGTCGTCGCTGAACAGAGTGGAGCCTACATGACAACAACCTCCAGCATAAGAATGGAGGTAGAGGCAGTTACTGCAGCACTGAGGTGGCTGTCTGAAACTCCATCAACCAGGGCAGTGATTTTGTCAGACTCTCAAGCCATGCTTCGGAAAGTTCAGAACAGATGGCTGCGGCAGGAATGGAAAACATCAATAGAATCCTCATGTCTTCAAGAACTGGTGTGGATCTACTGTCTTGGTCATGCAGGGGAACGTGGCAATGAGAGAGCTGACAGACTGGCCTCGAGCGCACCCATAGTGGGAACACTGGACATGGATAAGGGGAAGATACTAAGGGCAATTAATGATCGCCTGCGGGATAATGACACTGCAATAGATGAATCAACAAGGCTGAGACTGTTGGAGTTTGGCATCAAACGTGGGACTAGCAGAAATGGACGTGAGAGAGGATGCATCCGTCGTATGTACAACCACCGTGCTACAGGTACAATTAGGCATTCATACTCTTCGACATTTGCTGAGGGAGACTGAGCACCTATGTGTTTGCCCAGAGTGCAGTGAGGTCGATTCAGATTAACAATAACAATAACAAAGTGTGTCCTGTCAAACGCTAATATCTGTTTCCTCACCTCTTGTTAGGCTGGCATTTTCTGGTTCTTTCTATCAATTCCACATTGGTGATCAAGTTTTAACCACCACATTCTTTGCAAGCACCCATTTATGAAAAGTAACTTCTTGCTAGTTTTTTTTTTTTTTTTTCCTCCACGTTTCAGAGCCATACAACATGACTAACTTGACACTTGAGTTGAAAATTCTTATTTTTGTGTTGGAATTGATTTCTTTATGTTGGACTTGAAGGTGGAAAGCTACCTCAGCCTGATACAAGAACAACTTTTGAAGAGGCAACGAGTTTTATCCTTTTTTTTTAAATTTGATGATGAGAAATATCCCGTTCAGCTTGTGATGTGTTATAATGAGGATATAACTAGCAATAACCCGTCAAAATTGACAGGTTTTTAATTATAGTGTGTTGTTTCTGTTACATGTATTACAGACGGTACTATTACTACTGTGGTCATTTCATTGCAGGCGACCGTCATTAGATATTTGTAGTGAAAATTATATGGATGTATTAAATATGAAGACATGGAGTAAAGGTAAAGGAACCCGTTACACGCCCATTGAGGCATATTGGGAATATGGTGTTAGGCCCATATTATCTTGACCGTCGGCACACGAGGGGTGATGTGGTCGGCATCACGCCGGCCGCCTTAACCTTCCCAGAGTTGCTCTGGTACCCATTTGGGGCTGGGTCGACCCAGGAGCCGTTTGTGGCCTAAAAAATTCCCGCCTCATCTGGGGATCGAACCATAGACCACTGCGCTAGGAAGCCAGTGCACTAACCACTATGCTACCGCGGCTCCCAAGACATGGAGTAACCTTCCTAAATGACATTTGGAGCAGTGATAATGATCTAATGAACCGGAAATTGACTAAATAACGAACATTTCTTTCATGACAACATGTCTCATAATTGTTCGTGCATTTTTTAAAATCTTGACTTTCCATAATCAAACTTGTTCATGCACACCGTCATTTGCGCACTTTTCAATTTTCCGGAGAGTACATATAAGAGAAACAATACAATTATTGTCTAACTTTCAACCACAGTTGCACCCTTAGTTGTGGTTGAAAGTTAATGTACTCTCTCGAAAATAGAAAAGTGCGCAAATGACGGTGTGCATGACGTGATCAACCGACGTACTTACGGCGGGAATTATGGTATTGGACAATATATATTGTTTTCAATTCCAAATAATATGAATAACTGCCGAAACGTGAAAGTGGTGTATCTGAATCAGACACAAGAACAAATGGGATGCAGAGCATCCTCGCCACACACAAAATTATGGATATTACCAGCTCAGCTGAAGAGACTCCGCACGGGCCACAGTAGATTGGGATACCATATATTCAACAAGCTAATGACTGGAACTACCGATGAGTGTAACTGTGGCATAGATAAAATGACTGCTGAACATATGCTTCAACGATGCCTAACATATGGCCATTACTAGTACTCTTCCTGGAAAAACTCAAAGGAGATACGAATAGCTCCAAGCTGACACTGCTTTCTTTGAAAATATTCATGTAGATGTGTGAGTGTGTATGAAGAAGATGATTTCTTCTAATTAAACAAATTTATTCAGTAAATGAATGTGATCTGTATAGTTATTTTTCCAATGCACCAGCCTTGATGGAGCAGTTAAATCGGAATGCTATTGCCACTCAAAAATAAGTGAACTCTGTCAACTAGCATGATGAAGTCCTGAATGGGCTAGTGCTAAATGGAATGCTAGCTGAAAGCTCGTGCAGCACTGATAAATACCAAGTCCTGAAATGTACTACTAGCTCGTGCAGCACTGATAAATACTAAGTCCTGAAATGGACTGCTAGCCCGTGCAGCACTGATAAAAGTCCTGAAATGGACTGCTAGCTCGTGCAGATTTGATAAATACTAAGTCCTGAAATGGACGGCTAGCTCGTGCAGCACTGATAAAAGTCCTGAAATGGACTGTTAGCTCGTGCAGCATTGATAAATACTAAGTCCTGAAATGGACTGCTAGCTCGTGCAACATTGATAAATACTAAGTCCTGAAAAGGACTAACAATATGTATCATTTAGCATAATGAAGCCCTGAAAAGGGCTGCTATCTACGACAATGCCATATGTACTCCTCCTCACTGTTCAGCAAATATAAAATGTTTGAGTGGTCTCAAATCAGTTCAGCATTAATTTATTCACTGTCTTAGGTTCACTGTTTATCTTCAACTTATGTAAAAGAATACTGGTTCAATGCAGAACAAAACGAACCACTGTCTTATTTTCATTGACACTGATTTACTGCAAATTATGGTTCTAGTTTTCTGGAATTCTGCTTTGCCTGGACTAGATTGTGTGACTGAATAAAGGGGAACGACTAAGTAAGTAAGTAAGTATCATTTAGCATAATGAAGCCCTGAAAAGGGCTGCTATGTACGACAATGCCATATGTACTCCTCCTCACTGTTCAGCAAATATAAAATGTTTGAGTGGTCTCAAGAAAAAGAAGAGGGAAGATTATTCACTGTCTTTAAAGTTCACTGTTTATCTAGCCCATGTAAAAGAACACTGTGATGTAATGCAGAACAAAAAGAACCACTGTCTTATTTTCATTGACACTGATTTACTGCAAATTATGGTTCTAGTTTTCTGGAATTCTGCTTTGCCTGGACTAGATTGTGTGACTGAATGAAATTGTTTTTGGGGATGGATCATCACATAGAACAAATTGCTTCTTAATGGCATGTTCTTAGACCAACTAACACTGTGATGTACCATGGGGTCCAATAAGCGGTGATTCTACCTTCTAGGGCATGACAAGAAAAACTGTGATGTACCACTAGCCCAACTAACACTGTGATGTACCACTAGCCCAACTAACACTGTGATGTACCACTAGCCCAACTAACACTGTGATGTACCACTAGCCCAACTAACACTGTGATGTACCACTAGCCCAACTAACACTGTGATGTACCACTAGACCAACTAACACTGTGATGTACCACTAGACCAACTAACACTGTGATGTACCACTAGATCAACAAGCACATGTTTAGCGGACAGCCAAAAGAAATGGGATAAAGTAAGGTGGAAGAAAGTGATTAGCCCACAATAGTTACCATGAACTTTGTAATTATGTGAAAATAGATGTCAATTATACCATTTCTGTTCCAGGAGTGATTTCCCATACCCTGTTCCCTCTTGTTTGGAATCAGAAGTTCGCGCCTTTTCCCGATGTTTTCACGTAACAGCATCATATTTTATGACATTAGGAAATTTTTTTAAAATGTTATAATAATTATAATAGCCCCTTCAGTTATAACTTACTTACTTAGTCGTCCATCTTCTACCGTGAGGTTCATTTATAACTGACTAAGGGAATGCGCCTCTGAGGTGACAACCATCAGCTGCTTATTTTTCTAGTGTTCCTTTCAACGTTTTCCCCTCTCTTCTTGCAGTGAGAGCTTCTTTTCGCCCAATATTAGGTGGCGCCGTAGATAGATATCATTGTTACTTGGTGCGATAAGCAGCTTCACCCTCCCACGTTGCTGAATGTTATATGAGAGGTTTAAACAACAGCAGTGACATTACCTTATCATGTTACAAAAAGTAAAACATGATATGAATAATTTATTTAGTTTTGGTCCATTAGGGTTAATCTAAAAATATATTTTAGTTACTTTTCTGCAAGCAATGCTACATAGGTGTGAAAGAGAGAGAGAGAGAGAAAGTGACACTGAGTCAAGTGACAAAAAAATGTCTGAGGTTGTTTTAAAAGTAATGCGAGGTGAATATGTTGCAGACGTTTACAAAGTAACTGGCATTAGCAAATCCAATTTACATTAGAATGTAAACTAAGAAAATCCAGAATCCCAGCTTGCACCAAACAATACAAATAACAGGTTTTCACACTGGTATAGATCACAGACTTTCTGATTATAAGACATAACTAAGATGATGATGCGCCTGTGGTTAGCAGCCCCATTACGTCAAAGAAAATCTACAGAATCCACAACTTCAAGAGCAAACAAAGTACTTTTGGCACAAGCGCTGTCCTGAAAAATTATTGTTATTATTGATTTTAATCAGCTTCACTGCACTGCGGGCAACCCCATAGGTGCTTATTCTCCCTCGGCAAATGTTGAAGGGTATGAGTGCTAATTGTTCCTGTTGCATGCTGGTTGTATACATGCCAGATGCATCCTCTCATAGGTCTATTCCTGCCGGTCTTACGTTTGATACCAAATTCCAGCAATCTTAACTCTGATGACTCATCGATTGCAGTGTCATTCTTTAATTGGTGATCATTGTCTTCAGTATCTCTCCCTTATCCATATCCAATGTACCTACTAAGGATGCTATTGAAGCCAGTCTGTCAGCTTGTTCACTGCTGTATACTCCTGCATGACCAGGACAGTTTATCCACATCAGTTCCGGAAGATTCGAGGATTCTATGGAGGTTTTCCATTCAAGCCTTAGCCATCCATTTTGGGAAATTAACAAAAATGTAGTAAAAACAACGTCACAAAAATGAGATTAATGCTGAATAAAAATAAATTCTGCTTTTGAGTGGCAGCAGAAAAGTTTGTTATAAAAATATTGCACAGTTGACGGACAATGGATATTCCTAATCATTGTAGTTTTCTGGCAAGTTTTTCAGTTTAAAATGGCTGGAAATAGTGAAGATAAGTTGAAAATGCATGAGATAAAATTACTCGACAAGATAGGGAAAAAAATGTAAGGTTGTCTATGCCTCTAAGGCAGTGTTTCTTAACCTTATAGAGGTCCGGCACCTCTTAATAACGACTTATAAAGCCTTTATAATCGCTTATGAAGCCTCGCACCCCTTCATAGCGACTTTTAAAGCCTAGCACCCCTAATAACGACTTATGATGCCTCGCACCCCTTTAAAGCATCTTAAGAAGCTTAATATTATATTCTTAATAACTTATATTCTTAATTTTATGATCAGGTACTGTTAATGTATGCTGTTATACTTCCTTGTAATGTTGCACTGTCCTTAAATTAATACTTTTAGTACGCTGGAGAATGTTGAGTAACAGTAATAAAAGATGAGCAAGAGGATGGAAGAATGCAAGAGGGGACTGTGTCCGATTTTCAACCCTTGGCAAATTAATTGCTTTCGTATATGTCTATCTAACTATCTACCTAGTCTGATTCTGGTCTTGAGTTTGGGACGCAAAGGAAATGGAAAGGACAATGGAAAGTAACTGTCTACCCACCTCATCTTGATGAACCTAAAAAAAAAAAAAAGTCCCTGAGTCATTCAGTTGAACACCGTATGAACATTTTACAAGTTCTCATAACATACCTCTAAATATGTCTCAAATCACTAATTTACAGTACGAAGAATTCGATTCTTTTTTTTTTTTTTTTTTTTTAATTTATTTTTTTAAATTTATTTATTTATTTATTTTTCAAATTCATTATTACTATTATTTTTTTATTATTATTATTTTATTTTATTTTAAAAACACTTTAATTATGATGATTATTGCAAATGTAATATTACTTTTATAATGATAAATGCCTTAATAATGCTTAAAGTAAATGTCAGGATGAAAGGATATTAGTATACATGATGAGAGAGAGAGGAAGGGCAGAATGTCAGACGGGCCTGCGTGCCCAATTCTTAACCCTTTGAAAATAAAGTTCGTTCGTTCGTTCGTTCACACCCTATTATCTCCTAGCTCACAAAATATGCCAAAAATTATAAAAAGAGATAAAAGTTAGTTTTGAGAATTCTGTTATTTACAAAATTTGGCTAAAGTTCAGTATCTAATTCGTGTTGTAACTGTTATATTTTGTACACATATATTTAAGGTCTGTATTATATAATGTCTATGATGATTCTAAAATATCAGACATATCTCACACCCCCAGAAGATGGGGGTCGCACACTCTCTGAGGTGCACACACCACTGGTTAAGAATCACTGTTCTAAGGTATTACTATATTAAAAATATCTATCGTAGAAGATAATTAAAATGTAAAGTAACATACAATATGAGAGGCTGTGACAACTTGCCCAATCTTCTCTTCATTTTTATTATTATTTACGTGACATCGGTTTTTCTCATCCTCAATGCATGATTGCGAAGTCCCGGAAATTGTCACTTGCGGAAAATCTCCTAGCGTTCGGTATTTTCTCCTCGCTATTTTTAGATACGACGTCATTGTTGACCAATGACCTCGGTAGCGAGAAATCCGTTTTAATTTAGAACTGCTTGAACTTGGGAGAACCAGTTTAGGCCATTTAGGAAGACATCACGTGACTTTTAACATTATTGATTGGAGCGTCTAAAACGAGGCTAAGGTCACATGATGCACGCTACGGATCACGTGTCCAAGCGGAAATGACCCGCTAAAAGGCGGCAAAGCCAGCATTTTGTCACTTGCCCAGGAACCCTCAAGAAAGCTAGGTCTAAGCCAGATCGGCGAATTCTCGCATTAAAAGCACTGAAGCCACGTGTCTAATTGCGGGTTAGCGTCCATCTTTGAGTAGTCTATGGTGGAGCCTTGCACGACAGTCCAATCTCAGCGCAGAATACGGAGTCGAGCACAGAGAAGGCAAATCCGAACCATTCAAGACCTACCTGGGGCAACGTCAGGAGACCGGAGAACTAACCTCACTTCACTATCAGCCGGGGGCTGAAAAGCTAAGTCCACGAAAAAGGGAACTCACTACATCAATGCCTAGTTTAGTCATCCATGATGAAAAACACTTGAATTGTGAGACACATAATACATACAGCAGACACTAATTCCATCGACAATACTATCATTCACCATCTATTCATTTTATTGCAATAAACCAATTGGGTGTATATACTGTACCCCACGCTTTGTTCCTTCCATTAGATGTTGAATATTGTCTATGTTTATCTTCCTTTATAAGAGAGGGGGGGCTCGTAAAATATAATATAAATTAAAAAATAATAATAATAGATAATTGAGAAGGGGACGACGGTAGCGAGAGACCAAATATCTCCTTACAATCTTTTCCAGACCTGTCGAGTTAGGAGAATTTACCCTCTTCGTCACCTTTCGGAAGTGGGAAAACCCAGCAGGGATTCCTTGAGCCAAATCTTCCACATCAGATCTATTATTTCCTCTAAATAATTCTCTTATCCTTTAAACGCTACGTGACAGAGGCTGACATTGAAAATATCCTTCTATATAAGAATATCAGCATGAGAGGGCATCATATGAGAGGCTGACATTGAAAATATCCTTCTGTATAAGAATATCAGCATGAGAGGGCATCATATGAGAAGCTGACATTGAAAATATCCTTCTATATAAGAATATCAGCATGAGAGGGCATCATATGAGAGGCTGACATTGAAAATATCCTTCTATATAAGAATATCAGCATGAGAGGGTATCATATGAGAGGCTGACATGTAGAGCTACCATTAAGCTTTAGAATGTGAAGCTAAATGTACCATAGTATTATTAGTTTTTAATCAAATGTATATTTGACAGTACTCTAATTGTTAAGATGACAGGTTATTCCTTTGTTAAAGTATGAAGCTGTAAGTAAAGTGTGCAAATACAAGTACTATACAAGCTGTTTAAACTGTGCTTTTATCCTTAAGATAATAGTGGTTTATGTGATTGACATGTGGAAATATGTGATTCTATCCTTAAGATACTAGTGGTTTATGTGATTGACATGTGGAAATATGTGATTCTATCCTTAAGATACTAGTGGTTTATGTGATTGACATGTGGAAATATGTGATTCTATCCTTAAGATACTAGTGGTTTATGTGATTGACATGTAGAAATATGTGATTCTATCCTTAAGATACTAGTGGTTTATGTGATTGACATGTGGAAATATGTGATTCTATCCTTAAGATACTAGTGGTTTATGTGATTGACATGTAGAAATATGTGATTCTATCCTTAAGATACTAGTGGTTTATGTGATTGACATGTGGAAATATGTGATTCTATCCTTAAGATACTAGTGGTTTATATGATTGACATGTGGAAATATGTGATTCTATCCTTAAGATACTAGTGGTTTATGTGATTGACATGTAGAAATATGTGATTCTATCCTTAAGATACTAGTGGTTTATGTGATTGACATGTGGAAATATGTGATTCTATCCTTAAGATACTAGTGGTTTATGTGATTGACATGTAGAAATATGTGATTCTATCCTTAAGATAATAGTGGTTTATGTGATTGACATGTAGAAATATGTGATTCTATCCTTAAGATACTAGTGGTTTATGTGATTGACATGTGGAAATATGTGATTCTATCCTTAAGATACTAGTGGTTTATGTGATTGACATGTGGAAATATATGATTCTATCCTTAAGATACTAGTGGTTTATGTGATTGACATGTAGAAATATGTGATTCTATCCTTAAGATAATAGTGGTTTATGTGATTGACATGTGGAAATATGTGATTCTATCCTTAAGATACTAGTGGTTTATGTGATTGACATGTGGAAATATGTGATTCTATCCTTAAGATACTAGTGGTTTATGTGATTGACATGTGGAAATATGTGATTCTATCCTTAAGATACTAGTGGTTTATGTGATTGACATGTGGAAATATCAGTACCATCATCATGTGACGTATTCTTTCCAGAACGTTGTCTCCATTACAGCTGCTCTGAACGCATCACGATTCTGGGCAAGTCGACTTGCATCAGCCAAAGACAAGTTCAGACTCTCTGTGATGTACTGGGTCCACCGTCGTCTAGGTCGACCCCTTCCCCTTTTTCCAGGGACGATGCCTTCCATCCGAAAAATTTCAGCTTCCTTATTGCGATGGTATTTAGGAGCCAATGTTCCTGTACGTTTAGTGAGTGCAGTACTTCTCTGTTGGTCTTTTTTTTCTGTCCAGGGTAACAATACTTCTGTAGCATTTCATTTCGAATGATGTAACCTGTTTTGCAACTGTTTTATTGAGTGTCCAAGTCTCGCAGTCGTATGTTGCTATCAGTACCATAAAAACTGTTTATCCATACCACACTAGTTGGTTTAATGTGAAAGTGTTTTTAAGAAACTAAGAAGTGAAGCTATTCCATAATAAGATCATCTATTGCATATTTATAATTCAAGTGCTACAGCCTTCTTCATTACATTCATGTAAAATGTTCAATGAGGTGAAGTTAACATAGAAAAAAAGTTAGTTGAAATAGGAAGTTACCCAAGAGAAAAAGGAATTAAAACATGGATATCCAAAGAAATGTAACATTAAAATGAATCTGTCCTTACCTTAGCTCCTCTTCTCTCTCCTTCATTTCGCGAAGTTCCCTTTCAATTTTAGACTCTGCTGTCTGTTTAAACTCTCTGTATGAAAACAACTGTCCTCCTGCTGCGATCGCTGAAGTTTTTTTAGTAGACTGTCCGCTAGGCGAGGTAACTTCTTGCTGTCCCAGAGGAACTTGTGATTCGTTGTAAGAGGTACTTGACTTTCTTGTGACAAAATTCCTCTTCGTTGTTCCATCTGTCTTAACTCCACTAACTTCCATGAATTTCAGGGATGGAATATGCTGTTCTGATGTTGTGATGATTTTGCCTTCACTAAGAAGCGCAAGTTCCCTCTCTTTTTGTTCCTGCAGCTCTTGCTGGAGTCGACTTGAGGCAAATTTTTTCAGGGAATCACTAGGCTGTGCCACAGAGCGTGGTCTGGACACAGATTTGCTGCTGCTTGACTCTTGATCAGCACCGTAAGAACTATAAGGATTATCATCCTTTTGGTCAATTTCTGGTAAACCTTTTTGTTTACGCAAGTCATTTTCTCTTTCTCTAGCAAGTCTCATCTCTCTCTCAATAGGGTTTTCTTGTTTCTGAAAGTAATCTGGCTTTTGATCCTCCTCATCACTGTAGCTGTCTGGTATTGGGTGAACTCGTGCATCACTTCGCAATGGTATGATGTCAGAAGGTGCACGTCCAGTGCTATGACTGGATGTGGAATCCACAGACTCCCTCCGCTGTTGTGACAAGAAAGATGAAACGTCTCTCTGCCAACTGACCTGGCTTGAATGTGGTCCTGCTGGAGATAAACCTTGAGTATTTGCTGACATAGACCTGGTTTTTTCACCAGGTGACCTAGCCTCTACTGGCCCATCAACTTCATCAGTAATATGAGTTGTGCGCAGAGAACTATGCAGTCTCCTTATTTCTTCTTCTCTTTCTTTAAGTTCTTGCAGTTCCTTAACTATCCGATTTTCTACTTCATTAGAGCCGACTGCTACTGAATCTTCGTATGACACGGCCTTCATCTGGTTGTGATTTATGTCTGCCTCTTCCTGCAATAGTAGATTAATCAATGTCAAGGTCAGTGACATATATATTTCCTCATTTTATAAACCAGGTTAAAAAAAAATGTGTTCCATAGAAAGAAGAAATTCAAAATGAAAAAATTTAAGAGAACATGCACACTCCAAAACTACAGCAGCAAAACATAAATTATTTACCGTATATACACAAGAATTTTTTTTCCTTTTAGACTCTGACAGTGACATTGACGAAATTGAATCTAGCGAAAGAAATAATGGTAATGTTGTTAGATGAAACGAATGAGGCTGGTCAACAAGACATACTCCAGTTGAAATTTGTGACTTAATAGGAGTTCAAACGTGTCTTACTTAAGATATTTTTATAAAAACATTTAAAGAAGCAGCGAGTTTATATTTGAAGGATGCCAGTGTGCTGCATTGGGGAAGGTGGGCACAACACTGATGTGTTTCATAAATATGTTTGTTTTTTTCACTCGAATATTAGTCGGGGGTAACGTCTAAATAGGGAAACAATTTCTCAACTTATACGAGTATATACGATAATTTCAGATTACCAAGCCACTGCCAATACATTGCACACAATCAGATTAGTAATCAGTCACATGATCCATGTCGTTTATAGGGATCTCTAAGAGGACAAAGACAGAACAGAATTACTGCTATCTCTGGTATATACGAGTACGAGGCAACATGTCAGGTTGTGCAATGGCAACCTCTTCATGTCAAACAAATTGCTATAGAAACCACTTTTATAGGAGCACATGAATGCTCTCATGCATAATTCTTACCACAGGATCAACTGCACTGGTGGCTCTATAGTCCATAAGGAGCAAAAAGAAAAAAAGATAGTCATCACATTTATTCCTTTTGGCTGTTGCATGTTATCTGTCTTTTTGTTGTGGTGATGCTAATCGCTGAAGAATACCTTTTACACCAACATTCAAGCGTTATACTTTATGTATTTTTTAAAATGACTAGATCTTACCGGTGTTTGACCATTATTTTATTTTTACCCTTCATCTCATAATTCCAGACTTACTGTGGTCAACATACACATTTATATTCAGCAATTTCAGAAGTCTGTTTTTTTGTGTGTGCCTTTAATCTATGTATGTTACTGGTGCCCGACAGGGGAGCAAAGAATAGTAGCACTGTAATCTATCAAGCATGTCATAAAAGGTGACTAAGGACGGTTGGGCATAGGCCTGGCTATCCCATCACGTAGCAACTTCAAGCCGAAAACACTTAATCACTCAGCGATTATGAGCATGTCATCCAAAGCAGGTAATTCAGATAATTCGATTCAACCATCCAGGATGCAAGAAGGTCCTCAATCAAGCAGGTTTAATCACACTGTCCAGAGAAAGTCCAGAGGAGTGTGGGCTGCTCTCTTCTTCTTCTTCTTTCACTTTTAAACTCCCAATGGGGCATAGGCTTTCAACAAATTTATACCAAGTCTTCAACAAATTTATACCAAGTCTTCAACAAACTTATACCAAGTCTTCAACAAACTTATACCAAGTCTTCAACAAACTTATACCAAGTCTTCAACAAACTTATACCAAGTCTTCAACAAACTTATACCAAGTCTTCAACAAACTTATACCAAGTCTTCAACAAACTTATACCAAGTCTTCAACAAACTTATACCAAGTTTTCAACAAACTTATACCAAGTCTTCAACAAACTTATACCAAGTCTTTAACAAACTTATACCAAGTCTTCAACAAACTTATACCAAGTCTTCAACAAACTTATACCAAAGTCTTCAACAAATTTATACCAAGTCTTCAACAAACTTATACCAAGTCTTCAACAAACTTATACCAAGTCTTCAACAAACTTATACCAAGTCTTCAACAAACTTATACCAAGTCTTCAACAAACTTATACCAAGTCTTCAACAAACTTATACCAAGTCTTCAACAAACTTATACCAAGTCTTCAACAAACTTATACCAAGTCTTCAACAAACTTATACCAAGTCTTCAACAAACTTATACCAAGTCTTCCTATCCCAGGCCATGCAATCATCTTAAGGTCTTTCCATCCCTTCTTGATCTACTCGTACTTCACATCTGCCTCCAGTTCTCTTGTCCACGTGTTCTCTTGTCCACGTGTTCTCTTGTCCACGTGTTCTTTGGTCTTCCTTTACCTCTGTAACCCTGGGGATTCCAGAACAGGGGTCGTCTGCTAATGCTATCAACAGGTTTTTTCAATGTGTGTCCTATCCATCTCCAGAGTCTTCTTCTCAACAAACAATAGACAGGTCAAATATATCTGACCTTGACACACATTCATTTATAATAGTATATAAAGAGTATTAGAAATGTTGGCCTAGTTAGTTCCCTGGGGTCTTGTTGGCACAGTTAGTTCCCTGGGGTCTTGTTGGCCCAGTTAGTTCCCTGGGGTCTTGTTGGCCCAGTTAGTTCCCTGGAGTCTTGTTGGCACAGTTAGTTCCCTGGGGTCTTGTTGGCACAGTTAGTTCCCTGGGGTCTTGTTGGCACAGTTAGTTCCCTGGGGTCTTGTTGGCCCATTGTTCCCTAGGGTATTGTTGGCCCATTGTTCCCTGGGGTCTTGTTGGCACAGTTAGTTCCCTGGGGTCTTGTTGGCACAGTTAGTTCCCTGGGGTCTTGTTGGCACAGTTAGTTCCCTGGGGTCTTGTTGGCACAGTTAGTTCCCTGGGGTCTTGTTGGCACAGTTAGTTCCCTGGGGTCTTGTTGGCACAGTTAGTTCCCTGGGGTCTTGTTGGCACAGTTAGTTCCCTGTGGTCTTGTTGGCACAGTTAGTTCCCTGGGGTCTTGCTGGCCCATTGTTCCCTGGGGTCTTGTTGGCCCATTGTTCCCTGTGGTCTTGTTGGCACAGTTAGTTCCCTGGGGTCTTGTTGACACAGTTAGTTCCCTGGGGTCTTGTTGGCCCAGTTAGTTCCCTGGGGTCTTGTTGGTCCATTGTTCCCTGGGGCCTTGTTGGCACAGTTAGTTTCCTGGGGTCTTGTTGACCCATTGTTCCCTGTGGTCTTGTTGGCACAGTTAGTTTCCTGGGGTCTTGTTGGCCCATTGTTCCCTGGGGTCTTGTTGGCCCATTGTTCCCTGGGGTCTTGTTGGCCCATTGTTCCCTGGGGTCTTGTTGGCCCATTGTTCCATGTGGTCTTCTTGGCCCATTGTTCCTTAGGGTCTTGTTACCACAGTTAGTTCCCTGGGGTCTTGTTGGCCCAGTAAGTTCCCTGGGGTCTTGTTGGCCCAGTTAGTTCCCTGGGGTCTTGTTGGCACAGTTAGTTCCCTGGGGTCTTGTTGACCCATTGTTCCCTGGGGTCTTGTTGGCACAGTTTGTTTTTTTGGGTCTTGTTGGCCCTTTGTTCCCTGGGTTCTTGTTGGCCCATTGTTCCCTGGGGTCTTGTTGGCACAGTTAGTTCTCTGGGGTCTTGTTGGCACAGTTAGTTCCCTGGGGTCTTGTTGGTCCATTGTTCCCTGGGATCGTGTCGACCCAGTTAGTTCCCTGGGGTCTTGTTGGCCCATTGTTCCCTGGGGTCTTGTTGGCACAGTTAGTTTCCTGTGGTCTTGTTGGCCCAGTTAGTTCCCTGGGGTCTTGTTGGCCCAGTTAGTTCCCTGGAGTCTTGTTGGCCCAGTTAGTTCCCTGGGGTCTTGTTGGCCCATTGTTCCCTGGGATCGTGTCGACCCAGTTAGTTCCCTGGGGTCTTGTTGGCCCAGTTAGTTCCATGGGGTCTTGTTGGCCCAGTTAGTTCCCTGGTGTCTTGTTGCCCATTGTTCCCTGGGGTCTTGTTGGCCCATTGTTCCCTGGTGTCTTGTTGGCACAGTTAGTTCCATGGGGTCTTGTTGGCCCAGTTAGTTCCCTGGGGTCTGTTGGCCCAGTTAGTTCCATGGGGTCTTGTTGGTCCATTGTTCCCTGGGGTCGTGTCAGCCCAGTTAGTTCCCTGGGGTCTTGTTGGCCCATTGTTCCCTGGGGCCTTGTTGGCACAGTTAGTTCCCTGGGGTCTTGTTGGCACAGTTAGTTCCCTGGGGTCTTGTTGGCACAGTTAGTTCCCTGGGGTCTTGTTGGCCCAGTTAGTTCCCTGGGGTCTTGTTGACAGTTAGTTCCATGGGGTCTTGTTGGCACAGTTAGTTCCCTGGGGTCTTGTTGGCACAGTTAGTTCCCTGGGGTCTTGTTGGCCCAGTTAGTTCCCTGGGGTGTCTAAGGAGATAAAGACAGAGCAGGACTGCTACTCTCTCAAGAACATTGGAAGAGAGAACTAATATGAAGCTGTGCTTGTGGCTTCAACACCCATTAGCTCCCCAAGGAGCATAGGCCTTCAACAAACACATGCCAAGTCCTCCTGTCCCCTGCCACCCGCTCCAGTTCTTTCCATGTTTTCCTCATCATTTTCACCTCTGTATCCAGTTCTCTTCTCCATGTGTTTTTTGGTCTACCTCTGCCTCTCTTTCCCTGTGGATTCCAGAACAAGGACTCCATTATAATATGCTTGTGGCTTACAACCTGACAATGTTACTACAGAAACGACCGCTGCAAGAATACATGAATGCATTGGGTGTAGCCTTCCTGCAAGGATGCCAGCTACAGCGGAGGCCTCCATGTTCAATAAGAAGCAAAAAATAAAATGATGGTAATAGTCTGAGATGTTCTCTATTGTTTGACCAAATGTACAAGTACCTCATGTTGAATGTGGTAATGTTCAGACTGCAAGGCGTCAGGCTGTTCTTGCTGTTGTGGGTGTAGCTGTTGCTGAGCAAGTTTCCTCATCTTGGCCACCTCAGCTTCTCTTTCTCTCTGAAGTCTGATCTCTCTTTCTATAATGCTCTCATTTGGGTTGATGTCGTTATCGCTCTGATTTAAATACACAGATATTAATTCATTGTTATTTTGAATAGGTATATTTTATAACGCATAAACTATTTATTATTATTCTGAATAGACACCACGTGGTCTTTGAAAAGACAAAGAAAAAAATAGGACTACTACACCCACAGGCATGTCGTAATGTGAGGTTGTGCATTGGGGCTGGCAACCTCATCCTATAAAACAAATTGCCACAGGGACCACTGCTGCAAGATCATGTGACTGCTTGGTGCAGGCTTCCTGCAAGGGAACCAGTCGCAGTGGTGGTAGCATGCTCCGTAAGGAACGAAAGGAAAAAAAATAACTGAATAGATAAGAGGTACATTTAAATGTACAGAAGTTTGCTGCCTTGTTTAATCTGTGGATTTAAGAGCATACTTCATAAAATAAACAGGACCTTCTGCAGCAAACATCGAGGCAATGCTGCTATATTGATCAGTAACCTGAAAAGTGTCACCAGGCTGAGTAGTTAGAGCACTCGCACTGGCTACTTAAGGCAAAGTTACCAGATTTAAAACCAGGTAACGTCATGATTCAGTCAACACACAGCAGAAAATAGGTACTTATTTATAGGTGTATATATATATATATATATATATATATATATATATATATATATATATATATATATATATATATATATATATATATATATATATATATATATATATATATATATATATATATATATATATATAGATAGATAGATAGATAGATAGATAGATAGATAGATAGATAGATAGATAGATAGATAGATAGATAGATAGATAGATAGATAGATAGATAGATACGCGTCGTTTATATAAAATTACTTACTTTATGTTCTTGCTGTTTATTTTCTGCTCCACGTTCAACTGCCCATAAGTCAGGATTTCTGTCAGCTTCAGCAAGTTCATTATAATTAGGCTGGTTGGATTCACTCTCCGCACTTGAGGTCGCATAAGATGCGATGAAAGTCTGACTTTGACTTTTCTGTTTCTCTGCCAGCCTCTGTCTTTCTTCCTTCTCCCTTCTCAACATTTCTTCTCTCTCGTGGGCTAGTCTGATCTCGCGCTCAATGGCGCTTTCTGTGACAACAGGTTTCTTAAACATGTTTTGACCTTCTTCCTCTTCTGGATGTACCAGACCACTGCTTTCTTCGGTGCTTTGGTTAGTGGATGGCACTGAATGCTTCTCTGTATATGGTAATCTTACTTCCCACTTGGGTTCTGCTTTCTTTTTGATGGAAGACTCCACCTGGTTAGTGCTCTGAGACGTAAAGATATTTTCCCACTGCCTTTTAGTGGTAGCGAGGTTAGCAATAGATTCCCGGTCTACAGCTTCTGTTGTGTTCTCTTCTTTTAGCACGTTCTCACTGTACAGGTTAACTTTCTGCTCACCAGCTAGTTTCTCACCCCAACCAGCTTCTGGGGGCGGCGTTGGACGTTCCGCGCTGTAGACGAATCCGTACTCGCTAGGATTTGAACTCTTCAAAGATTTCCCAACACCCGGCACATATTCTGAAATGAGAAATGTAGAAGAATAGACGATACAGAAGTCCTTATGCAAAAAAAAAATAGTCCTAAGAATATAAACTGGGCCAGGTTTAGAGTGGATGGAGAAACAAAATGTTTAGAACATTATATATTCACTCGGCAAAAACAACAGATATATTTTTACTTACTTTACTTAGTCGTTCCTCTTCTACCGTGAGGTGTAGAGGTTTGTAAGAGAGAGCGCCATACTATTCTATCGGCTGTCTTCCTCCTGGCTTGGTTCCATTCTAGTCCTCGGTCCTTCAAAGATTGTCTAATGTTATCCTCCCAGCGGACTTTGGGTCGTCCTGGAGGTCTGGATCACTGGATCTTAGTTTCCCTTGCTTGCCGTGGTAGCCGATCTTCTCTCATTCTGCAGACATGGCCAAACCATTTCAGTTGGGACTGTTCTACTTGGGTCTGCAGGGGTTGGGTTTTTAGGCCTTGACGTATCGTCTGGTTGCGGACCATGTCTCTTCTTGTTACTTCAACCACCTTTCTCAGATATCTCATTTCTGAGGTTTGGGTCTGGCTTTTGTGGGTTGTAGTCGTTGCCCACGACTCGCATCCATACGTCAAGACTAGGACATAGGTGGAGCGGTATACAGCCATCTTCGTCTTCTTACCAACGTCTCTTTCAGAGACCACAAGGGGTTATTTCTACAGTGAGCTGAAAGATGCTGTGGTGTAACTTATTTCACTTATGTACGCTTACTCTATGAACTAACGTAACTGAATTTATGACACAACGACAATACGTTTTAAACAAACAACAACAAACAACATGGTAGCTAGCAGAACGAAGGGCAGAAAGACCGACAGACTGACAATAGTAGGACAAAAGGAAGGATAAAAAAGACAGATTGGCAGGCAATCAGACACACAGGCGGCGGATGAATAAACCATAGACAGGATGACGAATAAATGTCGGATGCACGGACAACCAGAAAGGCAGACAAACAGACATATAGATGAGACAGGCAAGTACGTAGGAAGAGACAGATGACGTCATGTCAGATAAATGGAAAGATAGACCGCAAGTTTGCAACAATAAAATAAACAATACAGCAGGCGAAAAGACAAGACGTCATGTGTCAGTGCTACGCTCCTAATTTCAATACATCATATAAACTAGTAATGTCTGTGAAAGCTTCAACGAAAACTTCTTAATAAAAAAAACACAGTCGCACTGAAAACAAACCAAGACTCTGAGAAAACTTTGAACTATAACACGGGAAACAACTTGTTCACTTATATTGTATAGCTCCATCTTCAGGCTGTGTGAACAGATTTCTTATCAACGACTAGGTCAAGTTCTACACTTAGATGTCTTCTACGCCCTCGCCTATTAAGTCACTAAGTCATACTTAATGACTCCGTGCGTTGAGAATGAAATTAATATTTTTAACAATCTTATTTGTGAATGGTGAGCGTTCGATTAACAGAGTGGTTAGAGTGCTGGTCTCTCGCGGCAAAGGTTCTTCTTCCTCTTTGATCCTTAGCCGCCGACAGTCAAAGTTGTCAGTGGCCATCACGCCTGGTGGCGTCTTGAAGAGCAGCAACAAATTGCTTCCACTTTGTTCGGTCGGCGGCCATCCTTCGTACAGTGACCTAAATCTGGTTCATTCTTTGCATCTCAGCCTCCACAGTTCTCCGCCAAGTTGTTTTTGGTCGGCTTCTCTTTCGCTTTCCTTCGGGGGTCCATAGCATAGCTGTTCTTGTAATGGCATCAGGGTCCCCCCTTCTGAGGACGTGGGCAACCCAACTCCAGCGTCTGCCAGCTATGATGGTGTGCATGTCCTTTTGGTTACTCCGAATAAGTAGTTCTTGGTTGGTGATGGTATTCGGCCAAAAGATTCGGTGAATTTTCCTTAGGCACATTGTGTGGATAGAGGACAGTTTCGACATTTCCTTCTCTGTTACTCTCCAGCATTCTGCACCATAGAGAAGCACAGGAAGTACACAGCTCTCATATAATCTTAATTTGTGTTTGTGCTGTACTGGGAAGACTTCTAGATGTTGTTGAGACTAGCAAAGGCTGTTCTCGCTTTATTCATTCTGTTGTTGATGTCCTTGCTTGTTCCGCCGTCTGGTGTTACTATGCATCTTAAGTATGTAAATGTGCCTGTTTGTTCTAGCTTCTGGTTCCTTATTGTTATTGGCTCAGGTGCCGGGTTCGAATCACGGTACAGACACGCTCCAGTCCACACAGCTGTAAATGGGTACTTGACTGAGTTAGGGAAGGAAAAGGCAACGAAGAAGGGAACTGGACACCCCATCTCTCGATGCTGGACCAAGTATGGTGAAGTCTCTAACACTTCACTCCCCTAAAGGAAGTATCCACTATCGGACTACCATTTTTATATCTGAAAAATATAACTATAAAAAAATAAGGGGTGGGGGAGGTGTTTAAAGTTTTAAAAACCGCCTATGGAAGAATTTACATCACAACTTTATCTTAAAATAATTTCAATAAAATATTGAATTTAAAAAAAAATACACGCAGACGCATATACGACATACAAATGATTATATAGGTTTCTAAAATTAGTTGCATAAAATGGATATGTGAAAATAAGTAGTGCACGAAAGTCTGCGTGCAAATAGATTGCATATACAGTACTGAACGTTGTCAATACTTGAGACATCTTTTGGCTTGACCTAGAAACGTCAGAAATTCTAGAACCCGCAGGCGGGGTTTTATAGCACCACGTCATTCGATGTCGCGGGCGGTGAGCTCTATAATTGTCTCATCTATATTTAAAAAATGCCGTTTTCAGTCAGCGTTCCAGATCACAGGTGATTTTTTTTATACACGTAATTTTCTGCTTTCATATTTATGGTGTGCTGAAAATACATTAATGGTTGACCTACTTCGTAAGACGAGGCGGAAAGTGTGATCTAGTTGGTGGGCCTCTGGAATGTTGTTGTTGTTGTGTGTGTGTGTGTGTGTGTTTCGAATTCTTCCGCAATATCGCATATCTTGTTTGCGCATGACGTGTCTTCTATAGTAATGATGCTTTTCTTGATTTAAGATGTCTCGCGCCACTCGCTCTCAGCTTTCGACAAACGTTGTAAGGGGCTATCCATAAAAGACGTCCACATGAGAGGGGGAGGGGTATGTAAAAGGTGGACCGGGGGCGGGGGGGGGGGTATTTAAGTTGAAAGTGTACGTCCTATTCACAAACCATATGACAACTCTCACTCACATACAAATCTATCAAAAGTAACAAACCCTCTCATCTTCAAAAGCTTCTTACTGTCCAGCTAAACCCAAATAAAAGTTCTCCGGATTTTGTCCCTCTTGCCAGGCTTCCAATCCTTCTAGACTCAAAATCTCTAATATGAAGAGGTTTTAACTTCTACGCTCCTGTTCTCTGGAACTAACAACCTTAGAAGATTAACTTGTATGTTACTATGTAATGTGAAATATTTAGTAACTCGTGTTTCAGATAATTAAATTGAGTTATCTGTATGCAAATGATGTATTGTATAGAACTAAACTAAGTTTTAAGTATAGGCAGGTGATTAAAAATTTAACCGTATGTGTTTAATCAAGACCACGTGTAGTGGACGTGCACAAGTGGGGAAGGGTCAATCAAAAGTGGACCGATGGGGAAGGGGAGGGTCAAATAATGCCAGAATTGTGTGGACGACTTTTATGGATGACCCCTAAGCCTAAATACTGTACTATGAAGCTGCACCATGTCGTTCCTCGGAGGTCTGTGAGGAAACAGAAAGAATAGAACCACTGACCCCCCTCCCCAGGTATGTTGTAAAAGGGCACCTTATACGAGGACTGGTAACCACAATATGTACAACACAACCTGCTACATTAACCACAGCTGCAAGGTGTTTGTGCTTTCGTATACGCTTCCTCAAGGATAGCATCTGCAATGGTTGCTCCACACTCAATGTCACATAATTTTTGGGTCGCTCTCTTGTCCACTACGGCTGTATTCTGTGACAGTTGTTGTACTGACTTATTACGCGCTTTTCAATGGTCGGCACCTCTTTCTTTCTCTGCTATGTAGCAGATATTTTGTATTTTCAAACATTCTTACACTCCTCTCAGTGATAAGTCGTCATGTCTGTTTGGTTACTCTTTCCTCCCTGCTTTGCAAGGAACGGCTGAGATAATATTAACCGACAATCATGTTGGCTAATCTCGGGTATGGCCGACATCAGACTACAGATTAACACTAAAATCGCCCCAGCGTGTAAATATTTTGAATTACCCCACCTAAATATGCAGTTTTGAAACGACTGGCGGGGGTTCAAAATAGAAGAACCACAAAATTCCTGAATGGACCCTGCCTAAATCGTAACCAACAGCTGCGAGGGAGGCGAAGGCCATATAATCTGACACAGGTTACAACACTTTAAGAATCGCTTGCCAAGACGACCACAAGACTGCCAGAGCTAGAATCAGACTTCCATTTATCAGACCGGACTTAGTTTGAGCATTTTGAAAGACTTAAACAGCCCAGGAAAACTCTATCACTTTAATAAGGAAAGCCGGGCTCTGGGGAAACTGAAAACACAGAGTCAAAGTGGGAATTTATTGTTAAAGTAACGACCCCCAAGAACACGTGTAAGAGGCCTATTCAAGTGCCTTTATTTCTCTGAGCAAACAGTCTGTGAGCCAAGATTGGCGTAAGTTGTACATTTTACATTCTATATTTTTCATTACTAACGTGAACTAATATGTATATATTGACATGTGAATATTAATATCTGAAAATTGCTAGTGGATGTCCTGGTCATTTGAATCTGGAAACCTCTGCATATAGAATGATGATTTCATGAACCACCACTGCAAGGACTGGTGACTGCTTTATTGCAGTTTCTTAAAGAGAACGAAAAAGCATAGGTAGTCCCAAGTTCCATGAGGAGCAGGGAGGGAAAGATGAAAGAAATGATGTACTTTGTAACTATAATATTTACATGTTCACACCAGTGTAAATGTCTATGTAAACATATTCAATTTAAAAATAATGGAAGTTTTCAAGCTTTTCAACTGGTTTTGATGTAAATGAAAACATATTCAATCTATATTGTGAACATTTTTCAACCAGTGTAGATGTAAATGTAAACACATTCTATCTATACTATTAACCTTTTCATTTGAATGTAAAGTAAATATAAAGCTATTCAATTTAAATGCAAAGAAAGTTTTCTCTCGAGGGATTAAGCTTAATTCTCATCGAGGGTAAATTCTGAGGTAGATGGGATGGTGGAACAGAAAGAAGGGGACACATAACTATGTGTCGGGAAACTCAATACTCA
The DNA here is from genome assembly GCA_024509875.1 of Oreohelix idahoensis. Lineage (NCBI taxonomy): Eukaryota > Metazoa > Mollusca > Gastropoda > Stylommatophora > Oreohelicidae > Oreohelix > Oreohelix idahoensis. The sequence goes on along the minus strand of JAMPIV010007144.1, from coordinate 26,354 downwards.
GAGGGTATTTGTTTTTATTCTTTTACCATGCTAGCTGGTGGTACAAGTTGAGAGTAATCTCTGTAATAAGAAGGGTACAAGTGGCCTGTAGTCGAAGCTAGATACCATCATCAGACGGGTCTTAAAGACGAGGGACCAACTTCGTAGACACTCCCTGACACTTCTGGGAACGTGCTGCGCCCTACAACCTTGACCAGCGACGAGCGTAATCAGCAATACAGTCTACCAAGAACCAAAGCAACAGAAGGAGCAGAACTGTCACTGACAGCTAAGTAACACATAAAAGCTGCCAAGTGACCTACTTTACAAACTGCCAGTACATCACAGTGATGATAATTTTGCGATAAATAATTATTCATTTTTTTAAACCTTGTTAACACCTAAATAACACTGGCTAACAAAAAAAAATTTTTTTTTCTTTCTCTAACATTTCTGTTTTTCTGGTCAATTTTAATGCGCTGTTTTTAAATCTGCAAACCGTTTTTCTCTATCAGGTCGGGATTTCTAGAAATACGCAATTAAAGTTTTTTTAACAACGCATACAGTATTACAACATCATTCGTACAAGAAGTATAACAGTTATGTAGGCTTGAATTTCTTTGCAGTCGACTTTCGTCGGTGAATCGCATGTGGTACATCGCGATGAAGCATCCAACAATAATCGGCAAGCATGGTCACACTCCACCGTCCTTGATAACGTGACTCCATTACGGCGATATCTTGATGGAATCGTTCTCCATGTTCATCGCTGACTTCGCAAGGTTGTCAGGGAAAAGGTCAAGATGCGAATCGAGCAAATGGATTTTGAGGGACATGTTACAGCTCATAATTATGTATGCATCTATGCACTGCTTAACCATATGCACATAGTCGACAGATTTGTAATTTCCCAGAAAGTTATCGACGATCGATTTGAATGCCATCCTTGCGCGAAGTTCACTACCATGTAACAAGTTCTCGAATTGTTTGTCTGCAATAACTTTCCTAATCTGAGGTCCTACAAAGATCCCTTCCTTTATCTTTGCATCGCTAACTTCCGGAAACTTTTCTCGAAGATAAGTGAAAGCTTTGCTCGTTTTATCTAACGCTTTTACGAAATTCTTCATGAGCCCAACTTTATATGTAACGTGGTAAAATGATGCTGTCTTTGTTAACTAATGGCTCGTGTATTACATTTTTATGCCCGAGCTACATACGATCCCTGATAGGCCACACCTTTCTTGCATAATGCTCCTGTCTGTTGCGGCTGTCCCATTCACATAGGAAGCAACAAAATTTAGTATACCCAGTCTGCATGCCCGTGAGAATTGCAATGACCTTTAGGTATCCACAAATCCGCCATTGGTAGTCATTGTACTTTATTTTTGCCAAAAGTATAGCCATATTGTCATAAGTTTCTTTCATATGAACAGAGTAGGCGACTGGAATTGATGAAAATAAATTTCCGTTATGCAATAACACGGCTTTTAGACTAGTCTTGGAAGAGTCGATGAAAAGTCGCCATTCGTTGACTATGTGCTCATGTCCGAGGTGCACCATTAGACCGTTTACATCTTTGCAATAGCAAATGTCGTCATCCATCTCAAAGTATTGAACAAGTTCTCTGTGTCTATGACGAAATTTAGATATCGGAGTATTGGGCGCTAAAAGATTCCATTCTTTGAGTCGCGAACCGAGTAATTCCGCTTGTCCCTTGGTAAAAGCGAGATCACATATTAGATCTGAAAGTTCTGAATGGTTAATTGAGTGAACACCATCATTCACCGGTATATAATCCGAGTCAGAATTAGTTTCTAAAGCAGGTAAACTATCACTTTCTGATGGTTCATTCACGTCCAACGGATATTGTTCTGGTGGAACTGGGATCGGACACGTGATTGGATCATGAGGCACTGGTTTTGAAACCGATTCAATATTTGGATAAACCACAGACTTTCTAGTTTTAAAAGTGAAACCATGGATATTTGTCAAGCAGAAGTAACAATCAGTAGCGTGATTTGTCGGTTCACGCCATATTACTGGCACTCCGAAAGGCATCGACTTATGCTTCGGCGATTTTCGTAACCAACCTGCCAATGTATTTGCACAAGTCGAACAAACTGCATTTGGCTTCCAAGATTTATTTGCATCATCAACTTTCGAATCGAAATAAAGTTCATATGCTTTCTTTAGTAATGGTGTAAAGTTTTTCTGGTGAACACGATCGGTAAAATATCCACACACTTAACAGAACAGATCAGCCGAATTTCTACAACTTCTAGAAGCATTTCGCTCAGAATTATTTCAAAATACAGTAACTATTTGAAAAATAGCGTAACATATGTCATGCATCGTTTAGCAGTATAAAAAGTAGAATTATTTTGCATTTTATTAATTTTTAATAAGTTATATAGTAAAAATGAAATGGAGCAAATAACGGTTTCCCAAAAATATATTTATTCACAAATATCTTAAGAACCCGATGTGATAGAGATAAACGGATTTCAGATTTGAAATCAGCGCAAGAAACTGACCTAAGAACACTTATTCTTATATAAGAAAGAAAAATGTTGTTTGTCAGTGTAATTAGTAAATCTGTTATTTGTAAATATACAAATTTAACGTCGATTTAGTCATTTTGAATGTACTGCATGTTTGTCTCAGTCAATTTACTAAATACACTCTAAACAGAGCTATACCATAATAAGAAGAATTCCACTGAGTAAATCAGGGTGGGGGGCTTGAACGAGCTGAAAATAATTGCTTAATTCTTCATAAAAGGCGGCGGATCAGATATAAGTTAACAATTGCTTTGCCCAACGCAGCATTGTTCTTGACTTCTGAAATATCTTATTAAAAACTCCCTTGAGATAGACGCATCAGTATCCTTCTATCTACAACTCTGCCAAGAGTAATCTTATGCGAAGGTAGACACCATTGAAGACCCATATTAGAAACTCTTGAGTTTTGGCCACTGTTGGAAATAATATAAATCATAAAGGGTTGTCTTCACTGTTCTAAAAAACTAGCACTGTTCCTCCGATGTGTGCACAGGGGAGGCAATTCCGTGACACTCCATAAGGAGTAAAAAATAGGCGACGAGGATACTACAAAACCATTTGTCCCCCACGAAGAAGGCCATGCTAACAACAGCATAATAGTGATGCATCATGGGAAATTTATTCCAAATACATCTTGTGAACTAGTTGCTTTTGGTAACGATTTACAACTGATTGTCGTACGGTAAGTTTATTGGTTCGTTGGGCCCCAGTCTAGGTAAAGAGAAATGGTTGACTGATACACGAGAATGTATAGAAAGATTTCACAGGTGGTAGGTTGAGGGAAAGATATGTCTCTGGAGTGAGTAAGTTTTTCTCATCCAGCCTATCCGTACAACTGTGCTTTGTTATAAGACAGTCTTTGCCTCCCTATCTAAAATAAGAACAGGTTACTCTACACCCACACAATTATGTGACAAGACACACGGACGTGAAATAAACTAAGGATAAATGGGTATGGGTCTAACCAACACACAAAGTTAAGTTCTCTTGCTGTTTATTATCACTAAATGTTCACAACATCAAATACCCCCAAAAAAGATAGCAAGAAAATCATTTACACATATAGAAGAAGTAAAGAAACATGGGGTGCCTTCCCGTATAAGGAAAAACCCAAACAAATACTAACCCAAAGGTTGAAGGTTAGCACTATGTTATAGAATACAGTATTGGTACAATATAAGACCAAGTCAAGTAACCGACATCAACAACCTAATTAAATAATATTTACCAGCAACAGTAAAATCATCACACGCTCTCTCACTCACGTGGCCACTTCTCACACTCTTACCTATGGGTACTCTTCTTGTGGGTCTGTGGTATCCCTTGGTAAATTTATTCCACGACTCTAATCCCTATTTTACTATTGATTAGTATATCACCCCCAGCTGTCGAGGACACAAATTGGCCCCAGTTCATCTCCCCCCCCACCCCACCCCAAAAAAACTAATGATGTGAACGCCGAATATGTTAAGGTCCACGATGATTCCTGAAAATAATATAAATCATAAAGGGTTGTCTTCACTGTTCTAAAAAAACTAGCACTGTTCCTCCGATGTGTGCACTGGGGAATGTGATTCTAGATACAGGAACTACAACTGAATAATTTCGTTGCGACAACTCTTGCAGTGTTGAGGGCGGGCGGGGAAAACAGTCTTGTTTCCCGCTCCGGTTGGAACGTCTATTTGGATATAGGGTTTACTACGAATATTGAATATGTGAGGGTCCTTGGTGTTTACCTTTGAGAGAGGGGATTACTTCTAGTGTTCTGGAATAATCCGGTGGCTACAAATGGTACTTGTACAAATGATAATGATGGATTTTCTATCGGCTGACCCTTTGCCAGAGGGCCACTCCTGCACAGTGTATAGATTTGTACTCCACTGGGATTACAACTGTCAAGTGTTGGGGAAAATAATAATAATTTTTCCAGGTATACACCACTTGTGGGCTGTTAAAATAATATTTCTGGATTTAGTAAGTCCAGTAGTTAAATTACAGTCACACCATATAATCGGCTAGTATACACTTCTAGCATGAAATGAAATGAGGAAACGAAACAAACCGCTGGTCGTCTACTTGAGGATCAGGTCAGAAAATCCAGAATAAAAATCTCCACGAATCACTTTTGTTTAAACAATAATCCAAGGGAAAATGGTTATGACTATGCGCTAGACTTTCTCTCAAATTCTGACTGACGACTGATAGGTGGGTTAAAGACACAGTCGTATATATATATATATCAGTAAATGGCTTTTCATCTCTAATAGCGTTAATTCGCACTCCAGTGTGGGACACAAATTCAGAAGCGAAAGATAAAAGTTCAAAGGCTTACGTTTCGGTCTTTCCAGCGGTTCTCGTCTGGAGGGGTGACCGATATCAAGACTTTCGTTCTCCTAGCGGTTTTCTCTGTAGAATGCCCGTGTTCCAAGATCAAAAGAAACTAGGGATTTCTAGACTTTCTTACTGGACAAACTTCAAAGGGTCAATTCCGCCTTTCTCAAGTGCTGTCTGTCTGTCGAGTATTATATGATGATTGACAGATGAGCTCGCGTGAGTGGAAAGGAGTAAAACCAAAGCGTGATTTGTTTCCTGTTATGACTGACAGGTCGATTGTAAACACTGCGTTAGCCCGTGTTTAAAGAAAAGAGGGCGGGGACAAAAGGTGAGCTAGCAGAATTAGAGACAGTTGGTATGATGCATGTTTTCGCTAGCAAATCAGAGAGCAGCTATAAGGTTACAATAAGATGTCAGATTACTGTAGGCTCTTTTTCCATTACACGTCACACTGATCTGTGATCGATATCCAAGAATAACATCACGATAAATTTCACAATGTAAAACAAAGCTGGTCATGTACTTTCTGGTGCAGACAAGTTATTGTGGAAACTAGCTTTACGGGCACTTAGGATCTTCTAGTATTTGCTGACTTGCATCAAACATTTTTGTGCATATATAATTATTGATCTCTTGTTTGGATGACACAAAAGTTAAGAGTCAACTGTCATACTATGCGGGGACAAAAACATGTGAAGGAGATAATTACGTAAAGGCTGATTTTGTCAAACCTCTGCTCCTCCTACTTGGTCATAGCCACAGAAAACCTTAATCGTAAAAGGAACTTATATTTAAAAGTTTGTATTTAAATGACAATATATATTTGAATAACTGGTATATGGCGAATGCGAATAGTTTCTGTATTTACTGAATGTGTAACTCTTGCTTCGATACACTCATCACTACTTTCAACCTTTTCGCCCCGTGACATCTCAGCCCGGATATCTTGGGAACTCCAAATTTTTGCCGCTTCGCGAAATCGAAATTCTTCATAGAAACGTTCGTTCCTTTTTACTTAACTTTCTCCCTCTTCGCATGTCCTCCTTCCTATGCCTGGATATCACTCTGTTTGGGGGTGTTGGGAAGTCAGGTATTGGTAGTACCTCTGGTGAAGGAGCTGTCATGCCCTTTTTAGGGCAGCTCAGCCACCTTTGGTCCAAACCTGGCATCCAGCTCTCACCTGTGGCTCCTCGTAGCTGTCAGCATGCGACAGCGGCCACCCCCGGACAACGGCTTTGACAGGCCGGCTAAACTAGGTGAGGGTAGCCGAATGGTTATAAACCTTCGGTGAGTTAGGGTCTGCCTACCCATGCATGCGAAGACTGGATTCGATAGACTGCGCGGAAGAAACCACCTGTTGGTTCAACGGGCATGACGGCGATTACCAGCAACGCGCTGTGGAGCGTAAGGAGCACGGCGAGGCACGTAGAAAGCCCTGGTCATCCACTGCACCTGACTTCATCTCCAGTCGTCTTGACTTGTCTTGCCACTGGATTGAGATGGACCCAGGCGAGAGAGTGAGGTCGACGAATTGCGCAACTCTTCCTCACTTTAATCCAAATCACCGCGCAAGTCACTCTTTCATCCATTCATCCATTCATCCATCCACTCACAACAAGTCCTGTGGCGATGGGCGAGCGGCGAAGCGGCAGGCGTGGGTACGCTGGCAGTCGTAGTCGCAGACCTACACACAGGCGGCTCAGGCCATATGGTCGTCTTCCACTGATCGGAGCAGCAGTGGGATTCGGCAGCCCCCTGAGTGTCTGAGCAGCCCTCTTTAGGAAAGCACTGCTCACCTCCATGGCATGAGGAAGGGGCTAGAAAAGGTGCCCTAAACATTGCCTGCTTCACCATTACCTAACCAGCTTACCGCGGTTGGTGGGTACCCTACTTCGGCGGTCGACATATAAGAAAAAGAAAGGACAGATTTTTCCCCCTCATTCTAGGCGCATGGAATGTGCGCACTTTACTTGACAAAGACTTTAACGCAAACAGACCTGAGAGACGAACTGCCCTGATTGGGAGAGAACTGGCCAGGTACAACATTGACATAGCAGCACTGAGTGAAACTCGACTTGCAGGCGAGGGCCAACTTTGCGAAAAGGGTGCAGGTTATACATTCTTTTGGAGCGGAAGAGGAACTGAAGAAAGACGAGAAGCAGGGGTTGGATTTGCAATCAAAACAGCAATTGTCAGCAAGTTAGCGGGGCCCCCAAATGGAATAAATGACCGACTCATGACGGTCAAGATCCCTCTGTTCTATGGAAGAAAACATGCCACCATCATTAGCGCGTATGCACCAACTATGACAAACCAGGATGATGTCAAGGATAAGTTTTACGAAGAACTACATGCAGTCATTGCATCAGTTCCTAAAGCAGATAAGCTCATCATTCTTGGTGACTTTAATGCAAGAGTAGGCTCAGATAACATCTCCTGGAATGGCACTATTGGTAGGTACGGCGTGGGTCGCTGTAACAGTAATGGACTTCGTCTCCTCCAGACTTGCGCAGAACATGACCTCCTTGTCACCAACACCATTTTTCGACTTCCTACCCGCAACAGGACCTCCTGGATGCACCCTCGCTCAAAGCATTGGCACCTAATTGACTATGTAATTGTTAGGAAGATGGACAGGCAAGATGTCCGGGTGACCAAGTCCATGTGTGGTGCCGAATGCTGGACTGATCATCGCCTCATTGTATCTAAACTTAAAGTTCGTATCCAACCAGCCAGGCGCCCTCAGGGGAAGAAAACTCAAAAGAGGCTGGATGTCACCAAACTAAAGAAGACAACAATCAAACAGTCATTTACTGACACCTTAGAAGACCGTCTCAAATCTATCTCGCTAGACGGCCAAAGTGTGGAAACAAATTGGGCAGCCCTAAGTGAGCAGATCTACAACACTGCTACAGAGGTCCTGGGTCCTTCCATCAAGAAAAAAAATGACTGGTTTGATGAGAACTCAGATGATATAAAGCAGATGTTGGCTGAGAAACACCATCTCCATAAAGCATATTTAAATGATCCAAAATCTACATCCAAGAAAGACGCTTTCAACAACATGCGTAGAATCGTCCAACATAAACTACGCCAGATGCGGGATTCATGGCTGAGTAATAAAGCAGATGAGATCCAAGGCTTTGCTGACAGCCATGACTTGAAAAACTTTTACCTTGCACTCAAAGCGGTCTATGGTCCAACATCATCAGGATCATTTCCCCTCCTTAATGCAGATGGAAAAACACTAATTACAGACAAGGAAAAAATTCTCCAACGCTGGGCTGAACATTTTAATAATATCTTGAACCAGCCATCATCTATTAACGACGAAGCCATCATCCGCCTGCCCCAAATTCCTATAAATGAAGAATTAGATGATGTACCAACTCTGGAGGAAACTAAAAAAGCGATTCGTCAACTGTCTAGTGGAAAGGCCCCTGGCTCCGATTCAATTCCTGTTGAGGTTTATAAAGATGGCGGTGCAGTTCTGATAGAGAAACTTCATATGATCTTCCAGCAAATGTGGCAGAGTGAAACCATCCCACACGATCTCAAAGATGCCTCAATTATACATCTATATAAACGTAAAGGTAATCGCCAAGACTGCAACAATCATCGAGGCATCTCTCTTTTATCAATCGCTGGGAAGATATTCGCCAGAATCCTTTTGAATCGCCTTACGGCTCATCTTGACAAAGGTCTTTTACCTGAAAGTCAGTGTGGATTCCGGAAAGAACGTGGAACCACAGATATGGTGTTTGCTGCAAGACAGCTACAAGAAAAATGCCAAGAACAGCACTGTGACCTGTACACAGCTTTCATCGACTTGACAAAGGCGTTCGACACGGTCAGTAGAGAGGGTCTATGGAAGATCATGGCAAAATACGGCTGCCCAAAGAAATTTATCACAATAGTGCAGCAACTGCATGATGGAATGCAGGCTAGAGTTCAGGAAAACGGTGAGCTATCAGAGCCTTTCCCCGTCTCAAATGGAGTTAAACAAGGGTGCGTACTTGCACCGACTCTGTTCAGTATCATGTTTTCTGCTATGCTGACTGATGCTTTTAGAGACGGGGACACAGGAATCGACATTAGTTATCGTATTGATGGAAAATTGTTTAACCTTAGGAGGCTTCAAGCAAAAAAAACCAAGGTCAAATCACACACCATCAGAGATCTTCTGTTTGCTGATGATTGTGCCCTCAATGCTGGCTCAGAGGCTGATCTGCAGCATAGTGTGGATAGATTCTCCGAAGCCTGCGCCAACTTTGGGCTTACCATCAACACGAAGAAAACAGAAATCATGTACCAACCAGCTCCTGGCACAGTTTATACTGAGCCAGTCATCAAGGTTAATGGTGAGAAACTGAATGTTGTGAACAGATTCACATACCTTGGTAGCACACTATCCCAGAACATTGTCATTGATGATGAGGTGAACACCAGGATCTCCAAAGCCAGCAGCACATTTGGCAGACTATACACCAATGTTTGGCATCGAAGTGGCATTAGTCTACAGACAAAGCTGAAGGTATACAGAGCTGCGGTGCTTCCAGTGCTGCTATATGCATGTGAAACATGGACTGTATACAGGCGCCACGTAAAGAAGCTAAACCACTTCCATACAGTCTGTCTCAGGAAGATAATGAACATCAAATGGCAAGACAAGATCCTGGATACCGCCGTTCTTGACAGAGCTGGTATCCCTAGTATTGATACTATTCTGATGCAGTCACAAATTCGCTGGGCAGGTCATGTAGTCCGCATGCCAGACCATCGACTGCCAAAGATACTCTTTTATGGTGAGATGCAGAAGGGTAAACGCTCCCATGGTGGCCAAAAGAAGCGCTTCAAAGACACGTTAAAGACGTCATTGAAAACCTTTGACATAAACCCAGACACATGGGAAGCTGCTGCGCAAGACCGAACTGCTTGGCGCACATCTCTTCGTAAAGGTGCAGCAGCATGCGAATCATCCAGAAGAGCAGCAGCAGAACAGCGGAGACAAGCTAGAAAGGACCGTGAAATAAAACCTTCACATGAAGCAAACATTCCCTGCCCACACTGTCCAAGATCTTTCCAGGCCCGCATCGGGCTCTTCAGTCACCTTCGTACCCATAGACTAACCTAACATATTCTTAAATAATTGGATGAACAGAGTGGTCTTCATCACCCGTGATGGACGAACAACCATCACTCTGTTTATCTGCCACATTTGCCCGCCTCACAACGCGTGTTTGGGGAAACTCCAAACTCACAACGAAGACCAAAGCTGCGCGCGGCATATAACGCCTACGCACGAGCACACTTCTTTATGGCAGCGAGACATGGAAAACCTATGCTAAGTAAGAAACAAGGCTCAATACTTTCCATCTGCAGTGTCTACGCCACATCCTCGGTATTTCGTGGAAGGATAACGTGACAAATGTCAAGGTGATGTCACGTGCTGGGCTTTCAAAGCAAGTATGCACTTCTTAGACAGCGCTGACTACGCTGGCTTGGCCATGTGCGCCGCATGGAAGATGGTCGCATCCCGAAAGATATCTTCTACGGACAACTGGCAGATGGCAAAAGTACAGTTGGGTGATTAGCTGAGGTTCAAAATGTGTACAAGAGAAACATGAGGGCACTGGACATAAATAAGGATGAAGCTGCCAATCGCACCATTTGGCAATGGTTATCTCACGGCAAGCAGAAGAGAGGTGAAAACGTCGAAAGGAACATTTGGGGGGAAACAGCTGAGGTCTGTCATCTCAGGGGCGCATTCCCATAGTCAGTTATGACTGAAGGGGCTGTTATTATTATTACTGTTCGTTCATGTACAGTAGAGAAATGTTACGGTAAATAGTCCATGAATACGCAAACAGCTGGGCTCTTTTGCTAACAGTACTTTGACTTCGGCTCCTACTGAAGCAAAAGCTAAAGCAGTATTGTATGCCCTTTTATTCTCGATAATTGTTTGGTTTCAATGAGTTTTTTGTTAATAATACATTCAGCATATCAGGCGTTTCCAATTAATGTTTCATTTTAACTCTTCCATCACTAAGAATCAGGTGTAATCTTTAAGTGCTCATTCATCCGGTAAAGTGCAAAACAGTTAATGCAGAATTATTTGCATCCTGGGCTCTTTCATTAATTCTACATCAATTATGACCATATGATATCCTGCATATTTCAAACTCTGATCATGCATTATTTTCGCTTACGTTCTTATCTTTGTTGCTTATCCTCATTAGCTCTTTGATCTGCACCGGCTAGATTATATATGTTAAGCTGTTGTAATTGTAGTAAATACGATAATAATAGCAGTATTAGTAACAGTAATAAGGAAAGTTGCATAAGTTGGTGTTTGTTTTATGTAAATGCACTGTTATTACTTGTGTTTGAAGAAAATAATATATGTCTTTTTGTCTGTGGACTAATTAACTACTTATCTGCAAGTTCACGCCCTGAAGACGTACATACATTTTAAAAAAGTGCTGCTTATTACATTAAGTTTATTCTAGTTTAAAAAGAATGTTGTTCAGCGATTGCAGGTATCATGTGCATAGCAAAATTGTCAGTTTACAGACGCTGACGTCGTGGTCACTACACGACCGGACACTGACGTCACGACACCTTATTGATCTCCCATCACGTCGTATCTCGCCCGCAATTTGGCGACGAAAGATAGGGATAGTATGGTATTTGTTCAACTGTCAATCAAACGATGTTTACACACAGTCTAATGTTGTTTTCGTTGATGCACAAGGTGAGAGAAAAACAAATGATGAAAAAACAGAACTGACAGGGACAGTCTCGTATTATTCGCCTTATACGACATGCAACAGAGAAGTTACTACGCAAATAAAAAAAGTCACGGGTCAAGATACTATGGAGACAGATAAACACAGAAAAAGAATGTGTGCATACAAAAGGGATTGAAGAAGGTACGTGAAATTAGATGGACACAGAAGGGACAGTGAAAGCAGTTTTGGGAGGAGGAGGGCAGTGAAGACAGAATGACGGAAAGAAATGTGTCCACGATGAGAGGGATTAAAAACAAACAAAAAATTACTACAGAGAGGTAGTGGAGAATGACAATAGAAACAGGGGAGTTAAAGGGGGGTGGGAACGAAGGTAGACAGAGGAACAAGGAGACAGGCGTAGGGGGAAAAGGTAGGGGACAATGAATGTAGATAAGATAATTAAAAAAAAAGAAACAATAAGAGATTTTGGAGATAAAGCAAAAGACAGTTGAACAAAAAGACGAGACTCTGAAAACTGTGAGCTGTTAAGTATTACTGTAAAGGAGAATTCACGAAGCAAGATACAGACAAAACAACATTCAAGTCATAAGATACAGTACTGTGTATCATATATCGCATAAAACTATCAGTATTAAATATCCAGATGTTACAGTATCTCATTATAGTTCACATAGCACAAAAAAAAAAAAAACGATTCACATAACAGTATCAAATTGAGTGGCAGAACCGAGTAGGAGTTTTACAATATCAACTTTGTTAATGTTTTACAGTAGCAGCAAAGTAGCTTTATCTGGCAGGTCAAATTTTCAAACAATTAAGTTCAACCTTCCAATCCTCACACAAAAAATAGAATTATTTGTGAAAGTCGTTGTTTTATTATCTTAAAGCCTAATCGAGATTTAATCACAGCAGTCATAAAAACAGCTGACTGTGCTGTTTCCAGAATAGAACATTTGTAATGCAACGTGAATATGAAGAAGAATCGCTCAAGCTAAGGCAAAAGTGCAGAAAATATAAAATATACTAGAAAATGTTTCCAGCAATAGAAGTGAGAAACAGAGACGTTTAGTGCTTATCATGATCGATTCTGCATACATGGATGTGAATCTTGGATACTGAATAACCAAACAAAATAATCTACCAGAACAAAAACACTAAGCTTCGAGAGGAATAACATGGATGAATGAAATCTAATGAGAGAACACCTTAAGGAAACAATGTTAAAAGATCGCTGTTAACAATTAAAAATAAAATGGCACAGTTCATGTATTTAGAGCAATTCGAGAGTCCAGAAAATGTCGTTACAGCAGGAAAGATACGGGCAAATGAAAAGGAGGGAAAACAAAAGTGAAGGACGGTATGACAACTAAAGTTGTAAAACAGCAAGTACCTGAAACATTTATAATGAATGCTCATGTAAGCATTAAAATGAATGCTCATGTAAGCATTTCTAATACAAAAGGAAGGGAAACCCGAGGCCTGTAAACAGTAAATAAATATTAGACAAACATAAAGGTATGTTTTCAGGCACTCGTAAGAAATAAAGAAGTAGAACACTAGACAACAGAAAAACAACAGACGTGAGTGGCTTACCCAGGACTCGAACCCCGGACCTTCCGTGCGACAACCCCGCCTAGCTATGCAAAATCTAGGTTTTGAAAATAGGTTTGCATAGCTAGGCGGGGTTGTCGCACGGAAGGTCCGGGGTTCGAGTCCTGGGTAAGCCACTCACGCCTGTTGTCTAGTGTTCTACTTCTTTATTTCTTACGAGTGCCTGAAAACATACCTTTATGTTTGTCTATATTTATTTAAGCATTTATAATGTATGATCAATGTACAACAATGTAACATGCCAAAAAGACAGACGGATAGAAATGACTATCATTTCCACTCGGCATGACACTAGATGATTACTTTGTATTTACAGTAATGAACAAGTAACACAACCACATCCCTCAGGAATGTCGCTCAAGACGACTAACTGGTGGCGTAGGAGATCATGTCTCTCCACAACTGCCCGTCTCCAGTACTGTTTATCAATTGTGTTGTTTAGTATTTTCTTTCGTTGTCATCCTGCATCTCGCTTTCCATTAATATTTTCTGTTATCACGATATATAATTCAGCTTTCTTTTTCTCAAAACATTCCCGACGAATGTGGATCGCTTTCTTCTAACGCAAGTTATAAGCTTCCATTGCGAGCAGGCCTCTGTCCTGACATTCTCGCGACTCTTTCTAGCTGTCCATTGTATTTTTAATATTCTTCTGTAAAACCACATCTCTGTGGCCTCTCCAGTGATTGAATTTAAGTATAGCGTTTAAAAACACACTTGTGAAGGGAAAAAAACCGAAACAAAAATATTGCGTGAATGTATATTGATGAGAAATGAAAAATAGTCTTTCGTTAGTATTTAAATACTGCCTGGTAAACAATGCTGCCTTAACATAAGGCAGTAAATATTTAAGTTGACACATTTCTGCAACAATAGCGTCTCAAAATGTCGAGGTATATAACAGTCTACATGAAGGACAAAGTTAAATAAAACAGAGGTCATTTACTCTTACCTACCACAAACGATGAGCTTCGAACACCTGCCTTTTCCTAAATGAAACCGCTGTACAATCACCACACTTTGCAATGAAGGAAACCGCCAGGTAAAGACCTGTTTATATGTAGAAAAACAAACGTCCTGTGCTAACTCTAAACAGGGGGTCAGTGACTGAACGTTCTGAGAAGTAACTCCGTAATACTGCTGTGTCGCAAAGCTTGGAGCTAACAAAGAAGCGATGGCTTAAGCACAATCGCTGTTTAGAAGGGAGAACAAAATAAGCAGCTAACTGTGAGATAATAGCTCCACATATCCCACGAAAGTGCTCCGGTCACTTGTCCTGGTATTGATTTAGTGAACGTGTTGATGATGTGCGTGTGTGTGTAAGTGTTTGCGCGCGCGCGGCTGCATCTAGTACTTGGATCGATATCGATAACAGCGAGGAGACCATAGCTAGTCAGCTGGCAATAATCGATGCACGACCAGATGGGAGAAATGATGGTTTAAGGTGTTGACCTAGCAATGTGGTCAGGCTAGAGCGGATGTGTGTCCGTACAGTGAGGCTGTCAGGTGAAATAACAGCAGGTGACACAAACAAGTACACAAGTAAGAAAACGTGTGTGTGTGAGAGGGGATGAAAGAACAAAGAAGTCATAAAAACTGAACTCGAATGAGCGAACCTATGTTCACCAACTCTCTGTTGGACTTTAATCATCTCCCTCTGTGTGTGTGTGTCCCTCGCTCCCTCTCATATTATTATCATCATTAATAAATACCGTGACGGTTAGCGTGGGCGATCATTTTTCTTCACAACCCCCCGTCTCAGGAGTTGCCAATGATTTCTATTGGTTACTTTCTTCATTCTGTCAGTCTATCTATTATTTTCGCTGTCTACCTTTGTCACGTCTGCCCACAATCTTTCCTGTTGTTATCATTTGTTCCAACTCCGCCTAGGCCGGTCCCAAGCCCGGCTGAAAAAGGAGGAGGGCGGCCTGCATGGAGGCCGTAAGGAGGCAGCCCCTCCACCATGCAAAGGCACAAGGCCAATCACCTGTTTGCTTTAAACTTTTGATTACGAGAACTACAAGAGAGAAAACCGGACTGATTCTAAAGGCGACGAACTGGAACGGACTACGACTTATGGAACTTGGAACACAAGAAGTATAAATGGGAAAGAAGAGGAGCTGGTGGAAGAGATGAGGAAAGCAAAACTAGAAATCCTGGCTATAACGAAACAAAGAAAAAGGGACAAGGAGTCATGGATCTCGATGGCAACACGTTGCTCTACAGTGGTGTACCCACATCTGAAAGAGCTAAAGGGGGGCATGGATTGCATTGTGGCCAAAAACCAAAAAGATAGTATCAAGGGATGGAACTTTGTCTCAGATTATTATGGTTGTAAAACTAAAAGGAGGAGAAACCACAGTCAACCTGGTCATAGTGTTTGGGTCAAATGAGGATGAGAGAGCAGAGGTCAAGGAGGAATTATTCGAGCTGCTTCAGAGGACAGTGGATGACTGCCTAGATGAAATTACCATGCTCGAAGATTTCAATGCCAGAGTTGGAAATGACCATGCTAGATGGGGTGGAGTTATCGGAAGATATGGAGAAGATACTCTCAATGACAATGGAAAGCGACTCCTTAGATTCTGCAGTGAGCAGAATCTGATCATTACAAACACAAAGTTCCCCCATAAGCGCATACACTAGATGTGAACCAACAATGAATGAGAAGTCAGTGATCGACTTTGCCATTGTTAGGAGGAGCTCATTCAAATATGTTCGGGATGCTAGAGTCTGGAGGGGGCCAGAGATTAGAAGTGATCACTAACTGCTTACAATCAAAAGAACAACTGAAAGAGTTGCTCAGCCTAGGAACTGCCCAACATCACGCAAGAAACTAAGTAAACGAACGGGAGAAATGAGCATTAAGACCTACAAGCTGAGAGAGCCAGAAATTAAGACCAGATATCAGGGGCTAATTGCTGCAGCGGTGAGCAACACAGAAGAACAACCCGATGACTTGGAAACCCTCTGGCTTAAATTCAAGGACATCATAAAGACAGCTGCTGCAGAAGCATGTGGTGAAGTCCGACTTGGGAACAAAAGAAAGAGGACACCTTGGTGGACAGAAAAAGTCAAAGAGAAAATAAGAGAGAATAAAATGGCATGGAAACAATACTTAGGAGCTAAAAACACAACAGGACAAATGGAGAAATATAGAGAACATGGGACACTCAGAAGCAAAGAACAAGGTGCTAGCAGCAAAACAGAAGTCCTGGGAAGAGTTTGGAGAAAAGCTAGAAAAAGATGCGCAAGAAAACCAGAAATTGTTCTATAAGACCCTAAAGAACTGAGGAAGGAAACACAATGCCCTCTCAAATTTATAAAGGACAAGCAAGGCAAATTGCTTACTGCCCCGAAGGAAGTAATGGAACGATGGAAAGAATATTTCTCAGAACTCCTGGATGGTGAGCATGGTGACGTTTCAGAAATGATAACCACTAGCACAGAAGAGAAAACCAATGATGGCGAAGATGCCAAAAAGATGTAAAAACTGAAGGCAGAACTAGAGAAAATCAAGATGGGCAAAGCAGCAGGGCATGATGGTATAACACCAGAAATGGTTCAGTACATGGGAGCATCAGGCGACCTATTACTCTTAAGAGTCCTACAGGCAGCATGGTGCAACAAGACCATACCAAAGGATTGGGAGATTGCCATCATAAAATCAATTTTCAAAAAGGGTGACAATCGACAATGTGGAAACCATAGAGGCATATCCATTTTCAGTGTCCATGGTAAAATTTACTCTAGAATCCTAGAGCAGAGACTCCGACGCCTAGCTGAGCCACAACTGGATGAGGTCCAGTGCGGATTCCGAGCAAACCGAAGTACTCAAGACCTAATCTTCACACTCAGACAGCTGAGTGAAAAGGCCCTTGAGTATAAGAGTGAGATCCATCTTTGTTTCATAGATCTGGAAAAGGCGTTTGACGGGGTCCCCTGGGGCAAACTTTGGGACTGTTTGGCAAGGAAGAACATTCCAGCACCTCTGATTCCTGCTATACAGAGCTTCTACAAGTCTTGCAGAAATTATGTGAGGACAGCAAACCATAGAAGAGTTCAGGACCACCACTGGTGTAAGACAAGGTGATATCCTGTCACCTTACCTTTTCATACTCCTCATGGACGATGTCACCAAGGCATCTAAGGAGAGAACAAAAAAGTATTCAGTGGGGTACTGGAAGATGAGACAGGTCTGTATTTCAGAGCTGGCATTTGCTGATGATGTTGCCCTGATTGCTAAATCAGAGGCACATCTACAATCCAACCTGCAAGTCTGAAAGGAAGAGCTGGAGAAGAGAGGGATGGTTATAAGCAGCTCTAAAACAAAATCCATGGTGATATCACGAGAAGAAAGAAGACATCAGAGTAAGTTGGGAGAACAGGTCCTGGAGCAGGTCGACCACTTTAAATACCTCGGAGCTATTATAGACCGAAAGGGAGGCATCAAAGAAGAGTTGGCCACTCGAAAAGCAGCAGCTGGGAGACTTTTTCAGGCCATAAATCGAGAATTCCTCAGCAAGAGAGAGGTTTGTAAGAAAACGAAGATGGCTGTATCGGGCTCCACCTATGTCCCAGTCTTGACATATGGATGCGAATCATGAGCAATGACCACAACCCACAAAAGCCAGATCCACACCTCAGAAATGAGGTATCTGAGGAAGGTGGTTGAAGTAACAAGAAGAGACATGGTCCGCAACCAGACGATACGTCAAGGCATAAAATCCCACCCCCTGCAGACCCAAGTAGAACAGTCCCAACTAAGATGGTTTGGCCATGTCTGCAGAATGGGAGAAAATCGCCTACCACGACAAGCATGGGAACAAAGAGCCAAGGATCCAGATCCCCAGGACGACCCAGAGTCCGCTGTGAGGACAACATTAGACAATCTTTGAAAGACCGAGGACTAGAATAGAACCAGGCCAGGAGGAAGACAGCCGATAGGATAGTCTGGCGCTCTCTCTCCCAAACTTCTACACTTCACGGTAGAAGGGGAACGACTAAGTAAGTATCATTTGTTCCAGTATTTATTTTGTATTTTTTTTTTAAAGTTTTTCATTAAATTTGTTCAAGTCACCGCCCCCTTGGCCTTAAAAGCACGTTCCCAGCGCCCCTTCCATGTTCCTGCATTACATAAAAAAAATTATAAATAGTACCGCTATTTATACACTTGGCTATACTAAAACTATCCTCTTGTTTTTGTGCGCGTTGTCTAAATATTCCAAAACAATTTCAAATTATGATAAAAACTTTATTTGTGCTCAGAAACAACTGCAACTTTCCTACATTATGTGACAATGGATGTACTTTAAAATGAAAGTAGTTTTAGGGGTTGAAGTTTACCAGAATTAATTACACATATTGATAAGTATGGGAAACAAAGAGCCAGGGATCCAGACCTCCAGGACGACCCAGAGTCCGCTGGGAAGACAACATTAGACAATCTTTGAAGGACCGAGGACTAGAATGGAACCAGGCCAGGAAGAAGACAGCTGATAGAATGGTCTGGCGCTCTCTCTTCCAAACCTCTACACCTCACGGTAGAAGGGGAACGACTAAGTAAGTAAGTAAGTAAGATAAGTACAATTTTTTTTTCAATTTTTTTTTTAATTTTAAAATTTTTCTGTTGCATGCATATTTAAACCCACTAAACAATTCAGTTAAGTGCATGACATAGGGGTTTCATTTCTTCACTTTTTGATATAAAACACTTTATGTTATCATTATATATAAATTATTTAATGCTAAATCAGTAAAGGCAGTCATGTCTAAAAATTTACTCTCTGAAATTAGCTCGTAAAAGCGTGGTTTTTGAGCTGGTATACTAAGAGTTAACGTGTCACGAGATCACTAGCCTACCTAAATACTGAGACAATCAAATCTGTAACAAAGCAAAGTTCGTCCGTTTTGAAACACAAGCAGACTTCTAATTTCGTCAGCTGCCAGCGAAATGTGCACTCCGACACCTTTCCAATGGACACTAGCCGATATTAAACTGGTAAGCACTATTTAGCACTGGTTGTCACCTTCCAAATGATGATAATTAAATCTTAGTGAGCCGACCACATTCTTCTCGTTGTTGGTTGATCTTTCTTCTGGGTTGACAGAAGGGACAATATGGGTTTCGTTGACCTTCACACCCGCTTTCGGAGCAGACGATTACGTTAGAATTTATGATCAGCGATCCCCATCGAGGCCAGCTCCTTGACGTGGAGATGGGGCTCAAGTACAGCCATCAGCGGCTGAAAAACCAAGACTGGCCAGGCCCTCCTACACTCGAGCAAGACCACAGTCTGCCCTAGCAAGTCAAGGTGCTGAAGACGGAGGCAACCAGCCAAGAGGCGCACCACAGCAATCAGGATGCCACGCACATGCGCTTGAAGTATGCCTATATCTGCAAAACGTTATGGCACTCGCCCTGTGACGGACACCCATGCAGGCACAGTGCCGGGCCCTCTGCCTCGGAAGGGCCCAACCCCTACTACTGGGGGTCCTTCTCAATTGCCCCGTGGAGCCAGGAGGCATGAGAATAGAGCTACTGGCCAAGCAAAGAAAAGACCATTTAAAATAATGCACTGGAATGCTGAAGGCGTCAATAGTAAAAAAGACGGCTACAGCAAAAAATTAGAGCTCGAAAATATCTTGAATAACTACAAAAGACAGTGAAGTTTATACAAGAAACAACATTGCAGATATAGACAATATAGTTCAAGCGAACGAAAGAAGAAGAATGATCAGCGATAGTTATCTGAGTTCAGGATTGTAGACGAAACTATGCCTTGCTTAATGATCCTAATAATTTAGCGACTCCGGTACATATCTTTAATATCTCGACCCCACTTCATTGATGCCATCTCTCAAATGCATAACCTTTGTTTTTAAAAAAACTAACACTGCTACGCAATATCTGAAAAAAGATAATGCAGTTAATCACCAAATATTCCCCACACCCCCTTGACAAGTTTTTCATACCACACGTTGGGCACCTCTGCTAAAAGGTGTATGAGAAACTGGAACGAGCGAAGTTAGGGAGGAGCGGCGGGTTAGGGTTTTTTTTTTCAGGCTACGTTCTCCTTTTAAAGCGCTCAGGTCAGAGCCATGTAAAATCAAGCCGCTTTTAAGTGTTTGAGTAATACTGTTGAATTTAGCCTGTCAAATCCTCCACTTACTACTGAACGCCCCCCCCCCCCCCGGCTCAATTTTCCCTTGTCGTCTCACTGGATCCTCCCAATGCCTCCAGGGGAACTGCACCGCCCACTTTGAGAACCACTGATATACATCTTTAATTCGTTCATTAACCTTTAACTCCCCAAGGAACAGTGGCCTTCAAGAAATGCATGCCAAGTCCTCCTATCACGTGACATCGGTTCAAAGTTTTCTCAAGTGCAATCTAATGCTGAATGCCTCCTCCTTATGTCTTCAGTCATTTTACTCTTGTCCCTTGCTTCATTCTGAACGTCATCATTCGATTAATTTGCTGTTCAAGGCAGTTTTATTATCCCTCTAAGAAAACCCCGTCTCAGTGACTTACAATACGTTCTTCATTCGTTTATTCAGTGTTTACGCGTAACAATTTCTGGCTCACTGGAAATCCCTTTATCTTCCGAACGACAACATCGTACAGCTACGGGTACGAATCACGACTATCCTTCCTGCCAACTAGGCACCACAAAAATTGTGCTTCGTGGACAAGAATCATTTACACGACGTCCCCACGTAACACCGGATAGGTACCTAGGAACGATCCGGCTTAATTAATGACGCAATCACCTCTGCAGCTCCCCTATCGAGTCTCCGGTAAGCCTATCACTTCTGTTGCTTTTCTGTTGTCTAGTTTTCTACTTCTGTATTTCTCACGAGTGTCGGAAGCATACCTTTATGTGTATTATTTATTATGTGTATACAGTCCCTGGGTTTCCCCTCTTTATTTAAATCTCTTCAAACACGCATTATTACATCAAAGAATTTACACAATCTCACCATCATTGTGGTCACCATGAGCCCATTAAATTAATATGAAACAAATATAAAGGTATGTTATCAGGCACTCGCAGGAAATAAAGAAGTAGAACACCAGACAACAGAAAAACAACAGACATGAGTGGCTTACCCAGGATTTGAACACTGGACCTTCCGTGCGACAACCCCGCCTAGCCATGCAAGCGAATCACACTATCCGCCCTGCCATCTACGCATCATCAATGATGTTTCAATGGCAGGTCAACAGTGCGAACCACAATACATGACACCAGAAGTCCACCATGGGCAGTTCAGCCTATTAATGACGCAATCACTTCTGTTGTATTTCTATCAAGCAGTATAGGCCGAATCCAACAAGACAAGGACCTTAATACTGTGTCCAGTAAATGATAGTAGACTAGAACAGTGAGAACAGGATAGTGGGTAGGTTTTTTCCAAACCTACTCACCATGAGCCCGGCCGTGTCCGTAGGCGATCTCATTTCTTTGCATGGATATCAATCTATCGTGTTTTTCAGCAATTATATTATTTACTTCTCTCCATGCCATAATATTAAGCTGTCCACTATCTGTTACATTTTAGTTATTTATTTGTTTATTTATTTATTTTTGGGGGCTGGGGGTGGGTCCTCTTTTCATTTCCTTCCATTTAAGATAACCTTTGCAATTAAATTTTTATTGCTCTGCCCTTTTTTAACAATATATTCAGCGAAAGTATGCTGCTCTCTGTTTATTATTGTGCTAATATTTCTTCGTTTATCTTCGTGATAATATTTATTGGTTTATCACTACAATAATATTTCTTTCATTATCTTTGTTGTGACGTGTCTTTGTTTATCTTTGTGACAATATTGTTTTTCACTACTTGCTTCTCTCAAGCGTTCTTCATTTGTTAACTTAGCTGTCCGCAAGTAAACGATCGCAAACATATAAGTTAGTAAACAACTTTACAATTATTTACTGGCTGAGATCTTTACCTGTTTAATATATATATATATATATATATATATATATATATATATATATATATATATATATATATATATATATATATATATATATATATATATATATATATATATATATATATATATATATATATATATATATATATGTAACCATGAAAAAGGCAATCAATAATATCGATTCACAAGTTTTCTTACAGTATGTAGATCTTCCCCCTAATAACAAACATCGAACGATTCTTGTCAGGTTGCATCTCAACATCGACTGGTCTGTGGTTTACAAGCCAAAATAATTTATGACCTAGCCAAGCAGTTTTCACAATAGGGTTTGTTACCTTATTATCTCTATCGACATCTGGATCACAATGTTTATTGATTTAGGAAGTTGCAGTATAAACAGTATGTCGATGCATGTATAATAGCGTACGTTGCACAGTGGCTAGAGTGCTTGCTTCTCGGAAGCATTACGCTCCAATGTACCCAGCTGTAAATGGGCATCTGACTAAGCTTTAGGAAAGGCAAAGGCACAGAGGAAGGGAACTGATCACCCCATCTTACAAAATTGAGACCTAATATTTGTGAAGTGTTAACACTTCCTACGCCAGTATGAGTTTACTGTTATCTATTATTTTTTGGTTTGGTTTGGTTTTAAGGACTATCTTCATTGCACACCAACAACTCCATCAGTGCTCCAATCTCCTCCCTTAGATCACACAAGGAGGATCTCAGCATAGTGCACGAACTAATGTTATCTTCATAAGCGTATATCACAAAACAACGTAATCACTTTCCTATATATAAAATTCCAGCTTTTTCTGTCAGTGCGTAACGCTAAGGGATGAAACTTTGGTTTAAAGTTAGACATTAATTATATTGTTTCCCTTATATGTACTCTCCCGAAAATAGTAACACTTACCAAAGAAGAATGCGCAAATGACGGTGTGCACAAAAATATATTTATATGTGGTAAAGTGGGATGTTATAAATATTTATAGGGGACTTAGTGTACTGACTGAGATCAGCTGTGAAGGTATCTATATCTAATAAGAGTAGTGTATTATAGATAACCTTACTTACTGCCACATATGTATACCTCAGTCAGAATTATTCTGGAATAGTGTGATGACTACGTTATATGTCTAGGGTATGTGTATGATGAAGTGTAAGTCATAACAACAACAGACAGATAAACAATTTAATTTATTCCACCACACTTGACAACACTGTGACACTCACATACATAAAACACTCTAAGAGGATATCTTAAAGGAGTCACTGATAACTTTTCAAATAACAATATGTATTCAGTGCTGTCATGAATGTATATGTATCCTGATTCAAATACAAAGGGAACCAGGAATCACAATCAATTTTAATTACAAGTTATATATACAGAATTTATTAATATGATTCTTGTAGTGACATATATTATTAATGGTATCCTATGTGTGTCAGTTGTGTAGTGGTAATATGAGGTAATACTGGTTTTGTTTTGTTCAAGCTCTGTTGGTATTTGTCATCATGACTTCAATAGTTTGTTTCTATTGGAACTAGTATTGGAGATGTTCTCAGTTCCTGGTATTAAAACAATTAAATTCCCCTCTTAATTTTATTTTACAATATCATTTTAAGATGGGGGTACATAATGTTGAGCTCCATGGCCACACTCTCTTATCTTGCGTGATGACTGCAGTAAAAGACTCCTCTGCTCGATTACTTTAATGAGTTCTGGAGCCACCCCACTGGTTGCTATATGGACCAAGGAGTATGCTGTCCACCTCTGGCTTCAGCAAAGCTCTGACCAGGTGCTGCTCAATAACTTTAAGACCACGGTCCCTGAAACAAGAAGGTTGTACCTTCTACGTCAGAACTAATTTATACTCTATTTCTACACTGAGCACAATACATCACAAACATTGAGTTCAGAGCGTTAGGCCAACTGTCAGCTTCATCTGAAATACTTTATACCAGTATTTCCCTCCCTAATGGTTACTACGCCTCTGCAATTCCAGCATTATTTCTTTCTAGTTAATAATCTAGATGTCAGTGTACTGTTTGGCCATTCCATGCAGTTTTACTTTCCTCCGACACCTTCTGTTCAGGCTGGAGCACTATAGGCTTTACATCATGTTCGCTACTGAACCACACATATATACAGACATAATTTATCAATTTACATTCAATTTTCATTTAAAATTATTGAATATTTCAAGCTTACCACAATTCATGGAAATAATAATAAACATCGTGCCATGTTTACAATCTTTGAAAAAAAAAGTACTCCTACTCCCGTTTCCGCCTGACAACAAAAGATAGTATTTATAGCCCGACTAATCGTGTTTAGCCTTACATTTCTTGCGCTCCAATCAAATCGGATTTAAATGGAGACCCATTTCCCGTTACAATGGTGTGTGAAAATCTGCCACTGAGCGATTCTGATTTTGGGGTTGTCTGACCATCCCTCACTATTATCTTTTGGCTATAATTTGGTAATTCCTAGACTATTTGCGTAACGTTTAACATATTCTTTGTCAGCAAGTCCTAAGGAACCCAAATATACAAATTTTAAAGGAGCTAAGTGGCTGCGGTAACAAAATATGCATTTTCTTCTGCCTCCTGTTATACTTCGAATACGAGATGTGGTGTCTGGGTACTGTAATGTTTTCCAGCGTATACCAGTATAATGTCATGTTTTCCTAATAAGCGTTTTGTGAGTTTTTTAAAAACTAACTCTCGTGTGTGTAGTGGTTTTTTATCGCTTGTCGATTTGAAAAAAAGCTAGTGCTTGTGGCCTTACACGCGTGATGGTAGTAATTGTGTATCGCGAGACTGTGGTAGTATTGCCTGCGTTCCGGCTTTCAGCCTCTCCCTTTCTTTCTATCTTTAGTCCATCTGTCTTTCGTTTTTTGGTAACGTAGTGTATAAAATGACATGAATGGAATTTTAAATCTAGGTCAGATTGCGTATCTCAAGGTTTTTCTTAGAAATGGAGTACACATTTTATTGTGTTGGGGAAACGCGTGTATGCTGCAGAAGGCTTTTACTATCAACGTGAAACGTTACAATTTGCAGACGAAGGAGAAAACAAGGGGGATTTCGAGTACAGTCATTGTGACAGCACTGTTCTTTACCATTCTTCTTTCCTTTTATTGAAGTTATGTGTTAGGCTTTACATTTACCTGATAATTTATATATGTGGATTAGAATTTCTCACGACAACGCCCATTGAGGCATATTGGGAATACGGTGTTAGGCCCATATTTTCTCGACCATCGGCACACTAGGGATGATGTGGTCAGCATCACGCCGGCCGCCTTAACCTTCCCAGAGTTCCTCTGAGATGTTAAATTAAGTAGATATTTAGACATTTTGGTTTCAATGTAAACTAGACGCGGATTTGTTTACAAGATAGTAAAACAGAGCATTTTGTAGAATTCTTATTTTCTCCACAGAAGACGTGCGTGTTTGTGTGTGCGTATATCTATATATGTATATATAGACTTTAAAAGACAAACAGACAATAAGCGGGTATCTGGCAGCAGCATAAATTGTGACTAGAATTGAATTACACGTTTGTAGTTAGGACTCTCCTTTCTGTTTCATTTTGGCTGTTCTTTCTCTCAATAGCAGGAACGTTTTCTATCATTTCAGTGAAGCACTGTTGTTTCCAAATTGGTAGCTTGTGTGCAGTACATATTGGCGCAGCTGTTGATATTGCGTTTATGGGGTCTGCTCTCATCTTTGTTTTGACTGTCTCTACAAAGTTGCTTCGCTTCAGTCTTCCCCTTCCAAGTCCATTTATTCTCTGGTGCATTGGGTGCTCTATCAACAGCCTTAGGTTGACCACTGCTTTCTTTGAACTTGAAGTTGACATCTGAGGGCGAAGATGAAGAAGAAGAAGAATTAGACGTTTTACTCATGATTTTCATTTGTCTCCAGTTCTCTCCTCCCGCTTGTTTTTTGTCTACTTCTGCTTGTCTTACCTTGTAGAATCTAGAACAATGACTGCTTTGTGATGCTGTCAACAGGTTTCCTAAATATGTGCCCTATGATGATGATAATACAAATGAAAAACCTATGGCAAGGCACAAGCAAAGAAACAAAGTTACAGCTGATCAGAGCATGTATATTCCCAGTAGCAACATACGGCTGCGGGACTTGGACACTCAT